>OX381710.1:28991003-29438503 GCA_947462335.1 Harmothoe impar
TCAACCTGACCCTGAGTCGTTTGCGATGTTAATCACATATTCAATCGTTGCTTACATTTCATTTTCATTTTAAATGTTATAGATAAATACATTATTGCAAAAAAAAAGCCCTGTGATATACATCACATATACCATTCATTTATTAAAGGGGGAGGGGTGGTAGTGGATTTGTTGAGGAGGTGGGTGGGGGGGGGGACCAGGAAAAATGTCAACCCTTTTCAGCAAAGGAGGCCGTACATATCATAGTTCAAAGGGAGGCGGGCAGTCTGTCGTGGTTATTTATGACATAACCTATAAAGGTCCTCATGGATTTATTAAACTATCAGTGTTGCCGAATTATTTTTGTACACACAGGCCAATGCAAAAGCCGAAGTCATTTCGGCAACACTGCCTATGCATAAAGGGTACCGTATGTAGGCATCATTGGGAACCTAGGCAATTAGTGGAGGGATATATGTATGCTCAATGAATAATATTCTCTTTCATCTTTTAGGTCTACAGTAGATTGGAACACGATGGATGGGATGTTACATGACAGGTTAACTGGGGAGATGATCCGCGGAGGAGGTAAGTTGTTCAAAACATTAAGTGGTGTCCTTCATATGTAATCATATAGAATTTAAAGGCAATACTTAATTATTGTGACCAAACTTGTAAGCTGTTCACTAGCATTTTGACACAAACCTAGAAAACCTAATAGATTTATAGTGGCAAAGCTTCTATTGAGCCTGAATGTCATCATATAACATTTCAATGGCAGCTTCTCATAGCTGTACTGACTCAGTTATTCTCCCTGAGTATAAGGCACCGGGTTTGACATTTCTTTAATCTTCTGCAGGTGATGCAAATATTCAAGCAGTGCAGCAGGTTGAGCAACTTCAAAGTATGTATCAGTATGCATTCCATGTTTAAATAATTAAGTTGTGCATAATGTTGAAAATGAAAGAATTGCTCCTGAAAGATCATTAAATGTGTATCATATGGTGATGATTAAATTAAAAATACATGTATAGCCATTAAAGGAATGAAGTTATGAATTAACAAAGAACATTTTACTTTTTCTAGGTGATACTACTGGTACATTACAACCTGAACAGCAGGCTAATCAGATCCATGGTGAGACAGGTTTTGATTTCTATCATATCATGTGCATATTTTTTCAGTAATAATTTTTCTCATAAATCTATTGAATTACATTATATATGAATTTTTTAATCTTTTATATTTAATTTTCACTCCGTACAACATGGTCTTCTGGATTAATTTTCTGACTGACACCCATAATCCTACTATTCAATGCAGCTACAAGATCACAGCGGACAGCACCCCAATTTACCTTTACTCCAGCTACTACTCGCAAGATGCTGCGAATGGTAGCTGAGATGTCAGCAAGTGGCCAGCGCCCCCGCAGACAGGACTATGCCAGCCGTATGCGACAAATCCTTGGGACTCCACCTTTCCCAGATGCTGAAAAAATCCGGCTGAAGATAAAATCTGAGAAGGAGCGTTTTGAGCGACAAGTGAAATTGAACAGCAGATCAGAAAAACCCAAAGTGGAGATAGATCCATTGCTGCTAGAAGCGTTTGCTCCTAATGGTGGGTGTAGGCATTGATAGATATGCCTTTCTATTTCATGAATATTTATGACATATCTTGGGTAATCAATCTATCATAGTATGTTTATGAACCCATGGCCATCATTGATCATGATTGAAGGTTGCATTTTATGGATCTTTGATAAGCTCACATTTCATAAAAGGTAAAAACTTGGCCCTTTATAGGTATTCCCCCTTTATCTTCACTTGGGACAAAGCGAGCAATGGATCGGACAAGTTGCAGAGAGGTAAATGACCCAAAGGCAAAGCGACAAAAGGGTCAGCCGATTAGGAAACAAAAAAAGATAGGAATGGATGGTAAGCGTTTATTTTCTAGTATGCTTTCTTTTATCTTTTTCAAATACAGTATAAATTGATGTTTAATTATAGAAGAGAATGATTCAAGTGAAGGGTTATGGGGAATGAGAAGCATAACTATATTAGTCAAGTAATTGGGTTTTGACATGAACTTGTGACATGACATGCAACTATTGAAATCAATTGTGCTTATTTATATATTTTTGCAATATTCAAATTTTTCAGTTGGTGAACAAGATGCTGATTGGAAACAAGATAATGTATTAGACAATATGTCAGAATATTTGAAAACCCTAACAACAACTAAGCAAGATGAGGACGATCTGTGGCTTCTTAGTCTTGGCCCAGCACTTAAAAGACTTGAACCTCTGCAAAAGGGTAAGCATACCACCAGAAAAAATATTCAGCTGTATCAATACTTAAACCAGTATGACCCTATATTGATGTGCACTATTATAGGAGCGTGCAACTGGCCAGGGGAATTCTGATCACAATTGCTGATCTATTTTAATGTAATGTAAACATATGAATGTATCCCCACATTAATGATAGCTGCTCCTGAATGAAGATGATAGGTTGACTCATCACTCATTCATTTCCCCAGGTTGTTTTGTGCCTAACAAGAGCCTGTAAATGTTTGTTCCAGGACTTGTCAAGATCAAGATTCAACAATTCCTCCTGGAGGCAGAGTTTGGGGTGGAAGTACTATCAACAAACCATCATACAATATCTGCACAACACCTAACGCCTTCCCCGCACCACCAGATGCAATCGACACATTTATCCCATCCAGATCAACACATTGTATGACCAAAGGCAAAGCGTGAATTGAGGGGGAGGTGGGGCTGATGATGATACTATTTGTGTAATTGAAGTATATGCCTTCATTTAATTTATAACAAAATGCCCCGGTAAAGGCATGTGTTACTTGTTTCTTGCACTCTTATGTTACTCCTAGATCAAGCAGATGTGAATGAGAACATAAATGCTCTAAAGTGTTGCCATATGTTATATGACTTTCTGATTGATTTCATTCAAAATGTTAGAATGGTAGGTAATCCCACATTGTATAAGTTACATCATCTTGTTGTAAATCACTGTCATCATAAATTATGGTCCACTAGAAGCAGAATCAAGGAAATAAGGCCATATGGCTTGTGATTGATGAAATTGTTAATTTGGACGGATTCAACTCTGTGCACCCCTGCATTTTATGTTATTACTGATAAACATTATTCAAAAAGCTGTTTATTTACCCAACTTCATGATGTTAAATCTATTCATCAACATCACTAAGAATGAGAGTCAGTTTCTCTACAGGGGTGGATCGAACAACGTTGGTAGCATGTAAGAAAAGTGACCTTGAAGTAAAATTCCATGTATAGCAACTGCATATTTTAGATCTGACTACCATACATTGATCTGTGACCTAAATCACATACTCCTTTCACAACATATCAATTGTTACTCAACTATTACTCAAAATGTGGACTACTTTCTACATATTGTGTGTCATCAGTCATTCTTGGTCCAACCTGTAACATATAATGTTAACGAACAAAGGTGTTACAATATTATAATTGTTATATGCAATTTGTAGTGGGTTTTATTTAGAAGACTGCTTATAACTATTAAGGGAAGTAGGAATACTACTGATTACTACTAAGTGAACCAAATACACAATGTACACATATAGTTATATGATGTTCAGCTGGACCCAGTGTAGAGGGAAGGAGAAAGATGGAGATGAGGAATGATTACATATCAGCATAAGCATCAGTGATTGCTACTAAAGGCTACACACCAGCACAGGGTGTGGACTATGAATAAACTGTTAATTATTTCAGGAATTGATACAGTGTTTTGTTGATATATCTTTATTACAATGCATATAGTTATAAACATAAACATGTTATTCAATACAGACAATTAAGCACCACATAATTTTACAGTATGCATTGTTGACACGTTAGCACCATAGTACTGCGATAAACAGTCAAAATATATATCAATACATACACAAAATTGCATTTATTACTTGTGCTGTAGCATTTTTGAGACGTATAGATTTTAAGGTATGTGAAAACAGAATTCTGCATATTATCTGGTGTTCAGATCATAGTTTCCAAGCTAGCACAACATTTTTCAGCAGAATAATACATAGGTGTTTCAGCCTGCCTTTTATGTATAGACTGTTTTCATCAAGCGTTTCCACTAGAGGGCAGGGTGAGCATGATGGGTTCCTACCAGGGCAACCCTGTGAAGCAGCCTAAAGACCCCATAGGTTTACTATGGGGGAAATGACACCTCTCACACTCATGCCCTTTTCTGATGGAAAGATTTGCCCCATCGCTTAGAAAATCTCAGGCGTGTATAGGGAAATAGTGTATGTACCCGCCATAGAAATATTTATGAAACAAGTTTGATCAAAATATGATTTAGACCAACATGAATATGAGTAGGACTGTCATTGGTATCCAATTTATTTCGATTCTGATTATCACTGTTTTGGTGTCGATTTTTCGATTATATCGATTTATTCTAATCTGGGATCAATGGTTATAATATGCTTGAAAATGAATCTTTTCAGTTGTTTAAAACAATAGTTAGCACATACTTTATCAAGTGTGTAGACATATGGGCTAACTTCTGTATTATTTTTGATTCACATTCGAAAGTTAATTCCTCCGAATATCAGGGTTTTAAGGGCATCATTTTTATCCTAATAAAAAAGTTAGTTCTACTTGGAATTTTTAGACAATTCTTTCAGTGTCAGAAAGGAGATTTCCTGGACAATATGTGGGTCAAAGGGTGTATCGATATAATGTATTTGTCGATGCGATAATCAAAATTCTGTAAATGTAGGTGTATCGATTTTGGGGGTATTGATGACTGTCCTAAAATTTAATATGAGTGTCTTGTGGAGACTAGTTGAAAATAGAGGCGGTTGAGAAGGTGGTGCAGCAACCTCATTAAAATGTGATTAGAGCACATTACCCAGTGCTGGTAATGCTCATCACAGGAATGCTGGACCCTACCAAATACCGCAGATGACCATCAGCATGATTCAAAAGCACTTAAATCCCTTTCCAGGGGGTGCTATTAAAGACATTATCTTAACACTGTGTATATGATAACAGAGACAACATTAGATAGTTGATTAAGGGTTGAGCAGGGTCCCCACCCCTATTCTGGTGGGCTTACACATGCCCTCCCTGGGACAGATTCTTAGGCTTTCCTATTGTAACGCCACCTGGTGGAAATGGCTGATGAAATGAGTGTATAGACCTGCAATTATTTTCACTTGCCATATATTCTTACTTTTCTCAGGCTTACAGTACAGTCTTGTGGGACAGAGGCAATGTAGATGTACCAAGCCCAACTATAAAAGAGGCCATTTCAGCTACCATCAAAAAGTATGGATTCCGGGGCCTCTGGCGGGGTTGTCTTATAAATAACATCAAGGTTAGCACTACTCATATATTTACGGGCCATATTTACTTCATTATATGCACTTCTTTTATAAAGGCTATGTTTGGGTTTCTTGTATTAACTGAGATGATTATATAAATGGACATATAGCAGTGTAAACTCCAAAAAGGAATACATAGTAAACTTTATATAAAAACTCTCTTCCCTAGAAATTTAATTGAATATTTAAATTTACACTTTGTATCAATATGATGATTTTTCTAGAGGTCAACCAACACACACCTGTCTATTCATTTGATTAAATGTATTATTTATGAACTAATTGTTGTATTATCGCTTGCAGATTGTACCCTACACTGGCCTCATGTTCCTCACCCATGAAACGTGTAAAAACTTCTTCATCTACCATAACGGGTACACAACTTGTCCGCTTGATGGCTTGCCCATTCCTGGTGTACCGCAGAATGAGTCACTTCATGAAGAAAACCCTATGGCAGATGAAGATATCTACTGACCTCCTAGCACCTAAAGACCATGTATTACAGTGTGACTAGTACATGAGTTATTAGATTGTTGTCTCAGTAAATTCAATCCAAGATGAACAGACCTCATCTCTACATACATTTATGAAATAGTAAATTCTGTTTCATAATTATAGAGAGATTGTTATAAGTGGAGCATACACATAAATTTTTTAAATGATCACATTGGGACTTGTTTGCTTTCTCTTTTCAAGAAATAATTTTAAAAAAAGGGTTTTTAAACCAAATGGTACAATTGGAGTGAAATAGTTACATGTTACAGTTGTATATATAATTGTGTTTTCTTCATTTTTTGGCCTCATCAGAATAAAGCGGTCATACCAGTAATTAGTACATAGATGGCAATGAAGCCCTCCATCCATGCCTCAATTTCTGGGACAGTTCTTGAACCAAATCAGAATATTGAGCATCATCCGCAACATTGTTGTCTTCTAGGGGATCCAGTGAGTGCAGGTACAGTTCTCTTGCCCTAACATCACTCCAGTTACCTTGAAAGTAGTTAGGATCGAACCCTATCCACTCTGTATATCGAACCTCCATCATCCGCATACTGTAACCCATAATCTCGATATCCTTCAGTCGTGGCTTGTCACTATTCCTCTGAGGTACTTCTGATGGTCTAGGATACTGACTAAATGCAGCCTCCTTCCAATTGACGTTCTT
This sequence comes from Harmothoe impar, assembly GCA_947462335.1. NCBI lineage: Eukaryota > Metazoa > Annelida > Polychaeta > Phyllodocida > Polynoidae > Harmothoe > Harmothoe impar. Next base: position 28,997,554 of record OX381710.1, read on the forward strand.
TCTGCTCCTTTTCACAGTGGGTGCTATTAGATGAGCAAAGCTGGATCCTTCAGTGCAAAGTTTGATTGAATGAGAGTCTATTGGACATGTTTGTAGGGAATTTAACCCAGCCAGATCAGCAAGAGTGGGAAATAGGTCAACCAGCTCCACCAGTTCTTGTGCCCTTCTAGAACTCCCATGTTGGTTATATGTTTGTGCCTGTACCTTCTCCCATTTCCGAGTACTAGTATTTGATTGTTGTTGTCTGTGTGGTCTTGTATGCACTGAGCTGTGTGCATGCCCCTTCAGGGGGTCTATCATGGGGTAGAGAACTTCGTGCCCTTCTATCTTATGGGTGACCCCTGGTATGGAAAACATCAAGGGGACACGCACAGAGACTTCAAAGTTGCTGTACTTGGACCACTCCTGGTGTTCACCAAGTGACCAACCTATAAATACATGACAAACATAAATATGTATCATTAGTTCATCAGCTTTTGTTTTTAAGACATATTAATAAATGCAGGAGCTTGTAGATTGAATGGCCTTTTTTAAAAGCAAGATCTTTCCTCATATACACATCAACAAAGAATTCATGGATTTGTGTTATAATTTATTACAATATGATATGACAGTTGCATTCCCCTTTACTTTTATGAATGTAGGGTTTATATATTAATGGTAAATTAGTTCAATTTAATTTTTCTGCTCCCCTTTCATGGACCCCATGATACTAGATGTCACTCAAACATAATACTTGGAAAAGGCAACTAAATAGACAAACCATGATCTCCGGTGAAGACAACAATAGTGTTGTTCGACAGTCCTGCCTGGTCAAGTGCATGTAACACCCGACCCACCTGTGTGTCCATGTATGAAGTAGCGGCATAGTAACTCTGTCGGACCAAAAGCTGTGAAAACAAAAATAATGGGTGTTTTTCTTAACGGTCTGTTTTTCCAGCTCACTGGTTACTTGTAACTTTTATTTCCCAATTTGGTCACTAGACTACATGCATTAGATTAAAGATATGATATCAACAAAAATTATGTTCATTTGATAAATTCTCACTGGACTTAATTTACTAAATACCTGGAAATCGTTAGGGAGGGGTCCAAATGGATAAGAAACATTAAGTTGTTCCACATCCTCTCGACGACGGAGATCGGTCCATGGATTCCAGGCAACCAGTGGCATGTTAGGAGGTAGATGGGGATTGGGTGCTGGGTCTACATCCGACAATGGGTATAGGTCTGATGGATGACACAATGACACACATAATGTTCACATACCAGCCAATACGTAACATTGGTTTTATTTCATTTTTAGTTACATTATGATTTTGGGTGAATATAGGTAGTAATTTGACCAACTTCTTCAGCGATAGGTCAAAGGTAATGTTGACAGATGTAATATATTAACTTGATCTTAATGAAAAATTTGCTATATTCAGATCTTTCTCATAATGTTTCAATTTGTTTTTGTTTTTTTAAATGTATCAGTGAAAGAGACTTACCTAAATATTCCTTTGGATATTTCAGTGGTATGTGTGGCTTGTGAAAGCCAACTGCCAAGAAGAATGGTTTTGAGTTAACCCTTGATAAATTGGCCAACATTTGGGTGGCATAGTCAGCAATTTGTATGTCAGGCAAGGATTGTTCAGGCATATCAGAAACTGTTACTGGACATACCAAGTTCATATGTAGTTTGCCATCTATTCCAGGGCATACCTAAAATTGGTAAAGAATTAATATGAAAGATAGGTATTAGATATGGTAACAACTATGCTAACACTGGTATGGAGGGCAATCAATCAAGCATCAATGGCCTGGTCAAAGGATTACAAAATGGATGTGTTCTTTACCCAACCGTTCTGCCGTAATCAGTACTCTTCAAATAGTGGTTATGCATACATCATTTTCATAAATACACATTTTTACTTTTCATATAGATATGGCTATGCATCACAGCCATTAAGGCTTAACAGTCTCATAGAGCACAAGTTTATACACTAAATGGATATCTAAATGTAGTAGCCTAGTGATGGTAGACAAGCACCTTTTTGTGGCAGAGATATGTTAGATCATTTGAAATGTATAAAGTACTTGTATGGACTAGAGAAAAAGTAATATTGGTATAACCTACCTTGGCCATTTTATATTTCTGGGTGGGTGGATGGTAGGCAGGTACTGACCAGCTATATGGAGAGTCATCTGTGTGACCACTTGCTCTACCTGAAACATGAATGACAATGCATTCAATCATAAATGATATCAGTCATCAATGTTAACAGAAATAACTATGTTTTTCCCCCCTCTCTGTACGAAATACAACTAAGTTTACCTGGGTGAAACACCTTGCCGATGGAGGCAGTGTGGTAGCCATTATCTTTGAAGTACTGTGGAAGTGTGGTGAAATTTCCGGCTGCTTTACGCCAGTAGGAATGGAGGTCATATAGATGGGTAGTATCTGGACGCCGGCCAGTTAGGAAAGATGTTCTGCTTGGCCCACAAAATGCTTGCTGCAAAAAAAAAGTAATTAAGGAGAATTAGAATCATGTGGTTCATTTCATACAATAGGGCTGTAGTTGGTCTATACTACGAGTGTGACTTCATGAGAAAAAAACCAGACAAGGTACAATTAAGCTTTGATATATGGCGACTTTATTTAACAAGCGTTTGGAATTATTTTACTGTGGTAACCATCGGTTATGACAGTAATCAGAACAAGATCTATAAAATAATACAGTAGGCCAAACAAGCTACAGCGTAGTGTAAACCCGGAGTGCAGGGAGGTGTTGCCTCAGCAGTAACCAAACCTGACTGACTTCTCATGGGAAGCCGTCCACCTTACATACAGGGCTGTGGCAGTCACATGACAGTCCCAGCAGCGCCACCAGGTGTTATAGTTATGTAATATGTTAAAAAACCCTTAAAACGACATGTAACGTCAGTAGTATCGGTAACCTTGGTATGTAACCGAATATGATAACGACGGTATATGAAACGAACTGTCGGTACTCATTAAGGAATGAATAAACAGTAATAAAACCCGTCTTGTGTTACATCATAACAACAGCACACAATAGATATACAAAAAAACATAGCAGTCATAGCTGCCCGTTACAGGGCTATACATGGTTAGAGTTTGACACGGCCATTTAAAAATTTGACACGGGCGACACGGCTCTTTTAAAAATCGACGGACTCACAAAAATAGAGCAAAACCTGCAAGATAAAAAGTGAGAACAGCACTAATAAGTGCATTTCAAACCTTACCTACCTGGACATAAGCACGGTCAAAGGTGATTGATTTTGAAGACAGTTGATCAATGTTGGGAGTTGTAATTTTGGGGTTGCCATAGCATCCGAGAGCGGGACGCAGGTCATCCACGACTATGAACAAAATATTCTTCTGTAATGGGGTCTCCTTAGGTCTTCCTGTAATGAGTTATTAATCTTATAGTGTTGACCCAATAAAAGAGCTACAGTGGAGCCAAAATGTATGGAAATATATAGACAAATTTAACATTTTAGTATTAAATAGTTTGTTGATCAAGAAAAGATGGGAAAATGTATGTTATTCATAGCTAACTGCATTATTGATGGGAACAAAAAGAAAAAGTTTTACAAGTCATGAGTGGCCACGTTCCGCACTAGCGGGATGCAGTGCTTCTACCTTGGGAGACCTATAGCTAAAAATGGTTCCTTGCATGTAAAAATAGGCAATTTTAGGGGTCATAACCTTTTGAATCAGTGGTATATAAATATACCTAATGTCACCTGTCCAGATTGGGGGAGTGGCTAGGACCAATCCAAGGATCATGACTTCTAATCCATACCAAAGCTGCATGCTTAGCAGACCATTTTTCATAGTTGGTCAAAAATAATAGTTTTCACCAAAAAACAATGATTCATACAAAATCATTTTAGATTTTACCCCCTATTAAAGTATTTATCTTGTGTAATGGAAAATTACAAACAAATTATATACTATCACGATTATTGACCAACCTAAAAAGTTTTTTTAAAATGGTGAACCAAGTAATCTTGGCATGGATTCGAAGTCAGGAACCCCTAGATTCATCGACCAGTGTCCTAACCACTCGCCCAATCTGGACAGGTGACATAAGGAGGCAATAGTGGCCTATAACTGAAAGGTTTATGGCCCCTAGACATGACAGGAACCAGCTTCAGCTAATCAGCTGGCTGCTGTGGTTAGCAGAGGAAAGGGCACTGGTACCAGACAAAATGGCGCTAATTTCTTGCTAATGCGGAATACATGTATAGGGTGGCATGACCAGTTATACATTGAATTATAATGTTCATTTTTTATGATAGCTGCAAGTATGAAACATCATAGAGGTTTATGTCCTTGGAAACATTGAGGGGAAAGTGAAATAAGTGTAGCCTACTCAGTTAATGGGTGTGGACCACTAAATTCGACACGGCGACATGGCCGTTTTTGGGCCTAGTGACATGGGACACGAGGAAAATCAGAGATAGTGACATGGGACATGGCCATTTCTTAAAACCGACAGGGTGACATGGCTATTTCTTAAAATTGACAGGGCGACATGGTCATTTCTTAAAATCGACATGGAAAATTGAGACCCCCCATCCAGACCCCCCAGTTAGCCCATAGAAGTGGCCCCTCTCGCCATCTGGCTGGAGCTCCATCCAGATATCGAGAGGGGTCACTCTTAGGGAGTGTTCATTTATTATTTACAGGGGGGGTGGTGGGTTTGGGGGGGGGGGCGTAAAAATTTCCGACCCCTTCTGAGGGGGGGGGGGGCGTAAAAAATTCTGACCCCTCTTGAGGGGGGGGGGCGTAAAAATTTAAGCCCCTTTTTAGCCAAAAAGCCCGTGCGTTACTATAGTTCAAAGGGGGGGTGGAAAATTTTCGGCGAGGGGGGCGTGAAACGTTACACGTGCTCTCGAGGGGGGGGCGTAAAAATGTATGCCCCTCCGCGCGGAATCTCACCACCCCCCCCCCCTGTAATTAATAAATGAACACTCCCTTATGGGCTACCTACTCAGTATCAGGCTACTCAGCACTGTGAGTCTGTGTAGTAGGGCCTAGGCCTATACCTACCTCTGACTTTCCCACGCGTTTGTCGTTTGCAGGCAACAATTGCTATCCCATGTATAATCAGAGTAATAACAATGATCAAAATAATACGTCTGGTATGGTGTGAGATGTCCTGTAATGGCATTGCGATCTTGCTATTAGGCTCAAATGTGGTGGAAATGAGGAAGCTTGACGCCTTCGTCTGTTTGTAAACAACGCCAACCGGATTAGTCTCCAGAGCAAACGATGGCAAATCTATCCACGTCGCTACGCTATGTTACTAGGAGCCAGCTCCGAGTAACATAGAGCAGCGACGTGGATCGATTTGGCAGTGTTTGCTCTGGAGACTACCAACCGGATATGACTTTAGTTGCAACGGGTCGCAGCTGAGTGTGTTCTGCACTTTTTCAGATTTCATTTCCTCTTCCGGTGAATATTGCTTGGAAACGCGGGCGGCGAAGTTTTACAGGTGCTGTTTAGTTGTGTTTACACACGTGCATAGACAGGACCGAACACATTTCCAGCGCTACACCCAAACACTAAAATGGTAGGTGCCCATTTATTTGTGAAATTAGAGTTTAATATATCAAATCATGGTTATAAGTGTTCGATTCCAAGTTCAGTCCGTCACATCCTCAGTCAGTACGCAGCGCCTGCGTTCGCCGTTTGTCGATGATTCATCATGATCATGATTAATTCTAGACTACTCTAGACTACAACATGTCAACACAAGATAGCCCGACTACCCTAGTTGTAACGTGAAACGCTACCAGGTCCAGTGAGTGGATAACACCCTCAATTTCGTTAGCAAATTGCAATGAGGATCATAATCAGATATTGATAAAGGGAACTTCAAGTATTCATGAACTTGAGTCTTGATGGATGAAGGGTTCGCTTTGAGTTTAATCTAAAAAGTGAAAAATAACAGATGCCGGCCATGGCGTCCTAGGCTAGGCCTAGTGCCGATATCTATGCATTTCATTTAGGCTATCGTATTACTGTTTTAAAAACGCTATGGCCTATGACTATGAATTTAATCAGTAATTAGTCCTAGATTATAATTTATACTTTATCTCATTGATTATACACTGTCTATAGGTCGTCGATTTGCTTTATCCTGCTTACTTTGGATCAGATAAACAATTTTCAGATTAAAAACTTTAATACATGGGATTTTATCATGTACTAGGCTAGGCTAACCAGCAAAGCAACATGGTTGAACATGTCACAGGGGGTGGATTTTGGGTGGAGGAGATCAAACTAATTTGGACACTTTGAGGGGGCCAAACACATTTGGATCCCTCTTGAGGGGGCCAAACACATTTGGATCCCTCTTGAGACTTGAGGAGATGGGGATCAATATATAGAGTATATAGTTATTAACAGCTAGTAGGACTGTCATAGATTATTGTGAATCATTGTGAATCATTCATCATGCAATTCAGTACAATAGTAAGTATTTGGTAGTGTAGGATTTAGTTACAGGAAAACATTAAATTTAAAAAAAACATGCTTGTGTTACAATGTTCATGTTTGATATTTCAGATGGACGCACAAGGTATGATGCAGCAGGCTGTGGAGGCCCAGCTGATGCATGCTGCCCAGATGGCTGAGGCGCAGCTTGATGCAGAGATCGAAAAGCTTGACAAACTTGACGAGGACGACATGGAGACACTGCGAAAAAAGCGAATTGCAGCCATGAAAAAGCAGCAAGCACAGAAACAAGAATGGCTTGCACAGGGACATGGGAAATACGAAGAGATCCCAGAGGAGAAAGAGTTCTTTGAAGTATGCAAGAAGAACAAGCGTGTTGCCTGCCATTTCTTCCGCGATAGCACAGAGCGCTGCAAGATCATCGACAAGCACATGGCTGAGCTTGCCCCGAAACATCTTGAAACCAAGTTCTGCAAGATCAACGCAGAGAAGTGCCCATTCCTTACACAACGTCTGCGGATCAAAATGCTTCCCACTATCTGCATGTCCAAGGACAGCAAGACCTGTGACTGGATCATTGGGTTCGATGACATGGGTGGCGTGGATGATTTCCCAGCTGAGATGCTCGAGTGGAGGATGGGACAAAATGACATTGTGCACTACTCTGGCGATTTGCTCACACCACCGTGGCAGCCCAACCAGAAGAAAATCACTATCCTTGGAAACCCAAAGAAAACGATAAGAGAAAACGGATCAGATAGCAGTGACGATGATGACTGGTGATCTGAAAGACAGACTGAGAACAAAAACACGACAGAAAAAAGACTTTCATGTTAAAATTACCTTTTATTATTATATTGAGGTTGTATACAATATTACAATGTATACTTTAGTGAGATCATATGAACTGCCATATAGGTAGTTGGAACTGCCTTCCCATACTATTTCATTTCCATTTCTTGTGGCGGATGGCGCTTGATTGCTGTACAGTTGTATTCAAACATGAATGATCTGAGAGTGTATGTACGTGGTCTTGTATGAGTTTTGATATTCTAAAATGATTAAATAAGTTATAGCTTTTACCATTTATCTGAAATTATTCAAATTATGAATAAGGTTTGTTATCACATTACTGACCGGGATATTCGATGTATCGCATTACAGAGGAGTCGACATTCCCTTTGTCCCATTCAATCATTAAAGTATTTGCGATATTCAAAATATGTCTGCTCTTCTTATTTCTTTTAAGTACTGCCGGTATTGCTCATGGGAAGTCTTTTGATATGATATTATGACAGTCAAAGGAGAGAGCACGCAACAATAATGTTTACAATAACCTGGCAGTGCCCTCCTTCGTCGTAAATTCTAGCAGATGCACCAACGGGTGAACACACGTTATGTCAAACTTTCAAATATATAACCAGGGTTGCCACTGTCAGGGAAAATGTCAGGGAAAAAATTTTTTGTTCCAGGTCAGGGAAATGTCAGGGAATTTCAGATTTTTTTGCGAAATGTCAGGGAAAATAATATTTTCTGAAAATGTCAGGGAAAATAACATTATGTCAGGGAAAATCTTTGAAATACAAAAAAAGTCACCTGTTTTCTCTGAAAAAAGCCTGTATTTTACTAAGATTTTAAGGCAGAAAAATATCTAAATCCTCAAAAAGGAGGGGGTAAAATTTTGCACGCACGCGATACACAGGACCACTTTCTAAGTAGAAGATAACTTTAAAAAGAGAGCATATTCATAGTTGGAGGGCATTTAAAATTATTGGGTTTATATCGCGATTGTCAGGGAAATTTGATATAACGTCAGGGAAATGTCAGGGAAAAGTCAGGGAATTCAAAACTACCTTGTCAGTGGCAACCCTGATAACAAATGAAAACGTGTACACATTTCAAATACTGAGTCACATCTGTGCTCTGTGTAATACCATTATCATCTTGGCACGTCTATCACAATAGAAAACCACAACCTGAATCTACTTCTGTAGTCTTGACTACCGTAAAACCTTTCGTATAATCCTTGGTGATATAGGATACGTGAGGTTTTACGGTAGTCGTCAACCACGTACTACGGACAAGTTATTTACTGCTAGATGGAGGGGCTTGGTGGACATTTCCATACCGTGACAGAAACTAGAAGCTCTAAAAAGCTAGCTAAAACCCTCCCTCCCTCAATAAAAAAAACACGTGACTCCAAATGTTCTCATTACTGCCATAATCATTTTGTTGTGTTGTCCACCAACCACCAAGCCCTTTCCCATCTAGCAATTCAATTTAATTACTCCTCCCTGAGCAACGTACACCTATAGCATTAACAGTCCATCTCTATACAAACGGACAATCCATATAACATTACTAATGCTGTAGTTGTACATGTCACCATATACCGGTACATGGAAGGCGCTACCCAAAAGGTTGACCTCACATGTTCCTTAGCGGGTAATAACCTTTCCTGCGCCCTATAAGCATTCTACATCCAATGGGTTCAGGGATGTAGAATTTTGTCTACATTAATTAACGGAATATGCCGACTGGTATCCTGTCGCTACAAATCATCGTCGTTATGCTGTGATGCAATGGACACATGCATTACCAATGGCAGTTCGTGGTTTTAATAGCAACTATCTTCTAGACAAGGACATGTGTCACCCCTTTAAGGACGGCGGCATGTTGGCCTCAAGCAGCAATTTAGAACCACACGGCCCGGGACATTGCTCTGGAGACTGGACTCTCTTATATGTTATGAATAATTAGTTCATATCAACGTTCGTCATGATAAACTGGAGTTCTCCCCGCCGTCATAAAGATGGTATGACCAGTAACATATATTAAACACCAAGAATGACGTTGGGAATAGAAAACGGGACACTTTGTCGATGAGGCTGACACTGTTGTACCCCGTGTTGGCCGGCCTCGAGTGGTTCTGCCGATAGATGGCGTTCCCCAGAAGACAATAGAGAAACTTCCGGCAGCAGTGGTGGTGTGTGGGAATGGGACGTCTAGGTCGGCGCGTGCATGACGTATTGGTAGCTCCCGTGAGCATGAGCAGTGCATCACCGTTAATGTGCCGTCCTTTGATGGCGTAGGTTTGCTTTTCCATCTCCTCATGCTCGTCACCATCCTAGTGAAAACAAAGACGAAGTCAAAGTTACAATGGAACATCAAGAAAAAGGGCACTTCCTAAAGAAGTAGAAACAAATGCTTTTTGGTGAGAACAGGAAGTGTGGGTATAGGAATACTATAATAGAATGTATAGGGCCCAGCTCATGAGAAAGCATACAGATGGGGGTGCAGAGGGGTCCCCCCCATAGGTCACAAAGTCGCCTCTTTTAAGGGCTACAGGTCCCAACGTCGCTTTTTTTGCAAAAATATCCAGGTCGCAGGTCACTTTTTCATTATATAACAGTATGGCCATTTGAAAACAGCAGGTCGCAGGTCACAAAAATTAATGGTGCAGGTCGAAAAGTCGCCTGGAAAACGGCCCAGGTCGCCAGGTCGCCGAAAACCCCTCTAGAGCCACACAGACCCCAAGAGTCCCGTTTGGGAGTCCTGGACTCATATAGTGCGGGACTCGCCGCAATCGGAGACTCGGTGGTCTGGAATTTTGCCAGTATGGGTGTCTTAATATAAGGGGGTCTGGGAATCTAGAGAGTCTGGATCTGGACCCTGCATACATGGGTTCATACCTCGTCCTCGTCCTGGCTCTCTGGGTCGTGGTAGATCTCCCCACTGCCGTGCTTGGTGAAGAAGTGCACGCCGGCAAACTGAATGACAGTGGCCAGTACGAAGAGGAAGCACACGGCCACGAAGTAGTCCAGGGCTGTGGAGTAGGACACCTTTGGGAGGTCATTCCTGTTGTCGATACCCAGGAAGCACATGGTGAGCACGGTGGTGATCCCTGTGGATGCACATGGACATGTATTAAGCCTTTAAGGACGGCATGTTGCCCTCAAGTGGCAATTGGTGTCATGATTGAAGCAATGTAGTGGCCGCAAGTAACTCGCAAGTAACTCGCTGAGGCCGTTTTATTTTGATAACTAAGAATACGGATCCGCCGCCGGGATCTTGGCATGTTGCAAAGATAGAATGAGGCCTTTCAGATTGGCACATTTCTCAAAATACCTTCATTAGATTACCCAAAAATAAGGTTTCACATGCCTTTTTTCCTGTGCCCTGTGAGAAATGTTGGTACTCCAGGGTGTGTGTAAATCAGCCTTTTTACCCCTCTGCCCACCCAAAATATTCACTGTAAAAGCCCGTAGTATTTTGAACATTACAGCATCGTACGACCCTTAAAGCACCAAGGTATTGTCTGTAAAGGAATGCATCTGAGTTATCATAGAGTGCCTCGTTCACTTGGTCACCATCGCTACCAAATACTAAATAGTGCAATCCTGTACGGCGTAAGTAGTATAGGAAAGTTGTAGTTAAAGTAGGCGAGTGCCGTATTAAAGTAGTATATGGAAATAAGTAATTTTATCAGGGTCTCAAATTATTGACTCTACTTTGAGATTTCGCTGTGTGTGTATGTATGGGCTTGTGTAAACCATATGTGATGGATATTATTATCTATCTAGATAATACTTATTATCTTCAGAAATATACACATGTGGCAGAAATAGACATATCAGGTTGAAGGTGCCAGGGATATATAGACCAATCGGTCTCTTTCTGCACCTACCCAGTGCTATCCTGTCAGCGGTGGCCTCCCTGTTGATCCAGAACCCGACCCAGGAAATGATGGTCAGCAGGGTACAGGGTACGTAGACATTGATCATGAAATAACCCATGTGACGCCTTAGTTTGAAGACCACGTAGAGGGTAGAGTACTGCCCCTCACCACCTCTAATACCTGGCCGCCATATCGCCGCTGAAATGTTGAAAGGAAGGCAATGGTATTTTTACAAAAGCAGATGCATGTACATACATTCATAATGATGGTAGCAATTTTTGGAAAACAAACGCTGTTTGGATTGGTTACTAAGGATTTAACCTGGCAATTATACCATGCATACATGATCCTAAATCTTTATATAAAATGAATCCATAAATGTTGAATTACTCGAGAATTCTAGGTGGAAATGCGTGAATGCATCAGACAATTAATATTTAGTATGACCTTTAATATTCCGCTAAGCTACATACAGGCATATAGGGGTCTTTACCTTTGTTATGGCGTCCACTGTCGTTCCCAGCTGGATAACCAATGAGATCGAACTGTGAGAGACGCATGTCCGCTGCCATTTTGATGGAGTGTAAAGTGCCGTGGGTCCAAACGTAACGCACGTCCGACGTGTCATAACCGTCTGTAATCAATCACAACCCACAAACTTGTAGTAGACCAGCAGTGATTGGTTTATAGATAATTATCATGCAATTAATATGCCTGATCAATTTCCCATTCATAACATCAATAGGCTAAGTTGTTGTTACCAACGGTTTAGCTACTAAGGCCAAATCTTTTAAAAAAAGCTTTGTTTCGGGTAACATTGGTAGAAAGTCTAGGGTCAGTAGGTCGGATGTTTCTTTTTTTACTTCTTTTTTTTACAGCCCTCTATGATACCTTTAAATTGAACGAAAAAAATATGTAAAAATGGGAATATCCTTTGGCCATTTCTACATATATATATATAGGTATGCTATAGGCTCCCTGAGCACAGTCAGACATTATTTCAACCAAATCTTACGGCTTCCAAACTGGAGAGGGCAAGTCTGTGTGTCCATTGGAAAGTTCTCCAAATGCATCGGACAGCTAGCCTTTACTGTTAACCTGAAATAACACATATTATAGTATAATTGCAGGTCAATAACAATTCGAAGCATAAAGGTCCTAAAGGCAAAGAAATTGTGTGTTTCAGGCTATCCGACCCTAGATTTAATAAAGGGTCGAACCTAGCATTTTCCCCAATTGTGCAACCATACACTGTAAAAAAAATTCCGTTAAAATAACGGAGATTCACTGGCACCACTGGGTGCCGGACTTTCACTGTTATTTTGACGGTCACCGTTTTTTCCTAAGTCACCGTTATTTTAATGGAACTGTCACCGCTATTTTTAAACAAGAAATTTTTTTAACAGTGATTCTCAGTACCGTTAAAAAAACGGTGATTCACTGGCACCACTGGGTGCCGGATTTTCACCGTTATTTTCACATTTTCCCAAAGTCACTGTCATTTCTACGGAACTGTGAATCACCGTTATTTTAACAGAATACAAAACATCACTGTATTCTGATTCAGTGCCTAAACAATAATTGTAATGGTATTTTGTGTAATTTAACTGATTTATCCCAGTGTTATTCAGTTCATTTATCCAAACCCAATTTGGTACCAATCAGCAATATCATCTTAGTGTCAAGACTTCAGAACTAATCATTAGGAATTAGTCTATAAAAGCCTTATAGAATGCTTCATGACACTTTGTAATACCAGTCCATGAGCAGAAGTAACTCTAGGATGGCTACAGAGCAAACCTTACAGCTGTATCTGTATATATATTTCTTATCACCACAAAAATGGTGTTCCTAGCATCTAGGAAAATCTCTTCATGAACCAAACTGCCACCTGGTGTGATAAAACTGAAATCAATTAAACGTAGCTTCACCGTAAAATAAACTGTGTTTCACTGTAAAAATAAACGGTGTTTCACTGCACTGGATTACGGATATTCAAAGTAAGATTGATTGATTTTACATTGCCTCACCGTAATCATATGTTATGATGAATCACCATAAAATTTTACACTGATTCTCCGTATATTCAACAGAATATTTTTACAGTGTATGTACGAGCTGCAGGCCATTATTGTTTCTTTCATTGCACTATTCATATAAACCAATTCTAACTTTCTTATTCAATTCCTTGTGTCAATAGCTGGGTCTAATACATCTTTCCCTTAAATCTATTCTCAAAATCAAATATATGTGCAGGGAATGAGAATGTACAGACTGTTTGTGGCACATGTGGCTTCTCTCTGCATGTGTGATCCCATTTCGCTAGAATATAAAAATGGATTACATTTAATTCAAGAAAAATGAAGATAATTGTACATACTTGGTCGTACAGGTATAAGGACCTACCTCATGGAATACAGGATGCGTCCATCCTGGTTGATCCTCAGCAGTTTGTTGGGCGTGGTGACCATGTGCTGGTAGGAGCGCTGACCATTTAAGAAGTGGGTGTCAGGCTTCCACAGACGCTCCAATATATTCACACTGACCGGAAGTATCTTCAACGGGCCCGTGAAACGCAGGCGCTGGTCTACCCAACTCTGCCGGAAGTAACAATCCATCTGGTATGCCTTCAGTGAAACATGCAAGTTGTAAATAATGATTAACCCTTTTAGGACAGCATAGTGGTATAGTGTGTTATGCCCTTTGTCATATTTTATTGCTGCATGTATCTAGCCCTAATGAGTAACTCCCAAGTAACTCGCACGTAATGCATCTGATCATAACGACCCTATACAGGGTTGAGACTCTTCCAAAAGGTCGGCTATGATGCAAATGTAAATTCTGATATTCGTCGTAACAATATTGGTACCTCAATATATATAGAGGAACTAGGATTGTAAAATATACGTCTGAACAATAGGCAGAAATGCAAAGTCAGAAAATGGAGGGCAAACCCTCGATTTAGATATAAAGCTGTCTAATTAAATCATTGTCAACTTTCTTCGGTACCGTACACTATATAATTGTAAACTCACCATTTCCTTTTCGGATATAGGTCCCATGCTCCGGATGTTCAGATTGACGTCCACTATGGTTGGGGGACCTGTGACGTCAGAATTAAGAGACACAAAGATAGTCAAATGGCATAGTTGCCCATTTGTGAATTCATAGGGAAATCGGTACCACCTACAGAATACCTATAAACAAGCCATAAACCCCTTGGTTCCAGTTCAAGTAGATTCAGTCCGAATCAATTGTGGACTATAATATAAATCATGTCATTATAACTAAATGTTCATTACTGAACCTCAACGGATGCGGCTGATAGATTTCCCCTGAAGATTCTCACTAGGATACACCTTTGTCTGTTGGGAAATTAAATGAAGTGCACCGATTTTTACCGCTCATTGGTTAGAGCAGTGCGAACTGCTCTTGATTTGAGTGCTAATAAGGAGGGTAAGGGGTGAGCCGAAGGTGAGTGAGTGTGAGTCTTTCAGAACTATAGTGTCACAAATGGCTGGGTAGTCTGACCATCAAGAGTATGTAGCTCTCTCTAACATTGATTAGATTCGCGGCTCATTAGGCTACTTGTGGACTGTCTCAAAGCTCCACAATCACCACTCACGCATCACCACATAATAGATTAGAAGAGTACTAGAATTGTGACTGGCAGACGCTTGGTGAGAATGCCGCTTTAACCCTTCTGCCCTGTCACTCAAATTCTGTCGCAATCTGTTTATTGTCCTGGAGTTTTATTCACTAATGTCAACTATCGAAAAAAAGTCTGTTCTTTGTAGAGCTGACTTATTTTTCAATTCATATCATAGATTATGTCACATAGACCACCCGAACTTCAAAGCTCCAGAATCTCTTGTTGAAAAACATTCTCCTATCATGTGATAATAAGAAGGAAAGCTAAGAATCTCAGTGGCACATGGTTAGCCTAATACATCGACGTAGGGAAAAATGTACTATCTATCTTGAATATGAAATAACAAGGCCACTCAAAAAAAAAAGTTGTTTCTCATCACCGCGCGCATCATAAAAATCATTATTTGGGGAAAACTTTTTTTTTTCCTTTTCATTTTTGATGAAAAATATGCTAAAATTGCCAAAATATTGGCAAATTTGGTATCAAATTAAAGCTTATGCTGTCAGCAATGCAATCAGCTAGGTGTAACTTGCATTGTCACAACTTTTGCTGATCAATAAACTCCAAATTACTAAAATGTGAAAAATTGATCGTGAAATGTCCAAATTTCCCTATGTAAATTGCCCCGAGTGAAAAAAAAAATTAAATAATAAACACCCTTGTCATATTTTTCATTGCTTGGTGATGAGAAACAATTATTTTTTTTGAGTGGCCTAAGCAATAATCTGATAATATACAAGTGTATACTCAAAAGTACATACAATTCCATACATAAGCATATACATAATGCAGTCAGCGTCATTGTCGCTAAAACCACCCTCACCTGAAAGTGGTAAGGGTGGTTTTAGCGACAATGACGCTGACTTTTCTGAGGGTGTAGATGAGGTTACTTACCTCCAAAGCCTGGTCTGAACCGGTTGTCATAGCCCCTGAGCAGTGTATTAAGCAGTCTTGTGGTGTTGTGCGCCATTTGCTTGGCCGAGGCGTCATTCGTGGTCTGATTACCCCTCAGTTGGATGTCTTTAGGAAGTATGAGCCGCAACCCTTGCACATGAGTGAAATGGAATAAGCAGAGGCAGGCCATGCCGAAACGCCAAGTGTGTTTTCCTATACCAGACCAATTCCCCATGGTGGATATCTTTAGGACAGATGCTGATGTGCCAAGACACTGGTGATCCATTTTGTGTTTTGAAGTTAATAAGTGTATAATAGTGACGCAATTCGAATCCTGCTATTGCCTATATGTATGGTAAATCATGGGAATCATTTGCCAGAGGACACATGGCCCCTGATACATCATGCTACCAATGGAGGTATATATGCTTGGCTTAACTCCCCCACCATCATTGATCATTAAACAATGTGGTTATGGAAATAATACACTATACATACAATTCAATCCAGCAGTTAGCGCACACGCACCCCTTCTACACAACGGCTCTATTTGATTGCTTACAACCACACTACAAATAGTCTCCAATATGATGCAGAGTATATACATTCCTTTACTTCCAATTCCGCTCACTTCCCGCCTTATCCTTCCAGGAACTACATGTTGAGCGCAACCCCTCAAGGGGATTTAATTCCATTTGTAGAAGTGCCATTCCTATTTGCTATATTACAGTTGCATTTCGTCTATTTTTGAAATGCGGAAGAACACATAGAAATACGCTTCCACAATGAATTATCTTTCACGATGACGACGAAGTAAGACTAAAACTCACATATCCATTATAGCTATAGGTTTATCGGAGCAGGATCATCCATCCAAAATGTTACTGTTAATTGAAAATCCAATGGGGTGTTTCTCGTGTCATCAGATGTTCTTGGAGTCAACCACCTCCAATGCTGCTCCCTGTATCCAATATGCAGTGGATTCCTTCTCCATCCGGCCTTATATATACATATCTTACCACTTGTTCAGGCATATAGCATTCATGCACAGTCATGATTCCTTGGAATGTCCTTCAATATGGCATATCCTCTTCCCACTGGTCCGTAGGGACTGCCCAAGTGTCCCCACAAGTGCGAGCAATCGGCTTGCAGGGCGGCCCACGTTATGACTCGGGTATTAAGGGACCCTACACCCACCCACACACGCACACCTTAGAGGCTGATGTGACTGCTCTAGAAGCTGGTACGCAGGGGTGGGGAGGGGGTGGGTGGTGTGTGTGTGTGTTGGGGGGGGGGGGAGGGTGAAGATGGGAGGATTGGCATAGATCCCATATTTATTGGTTATATCCACATGGTAATTATTATCATTAAACTCTTCGTTGACATGGTGTAACACTATAATATTATCATGCAGGTATATACCACAGATCTGGGGGTATTGTCTTAATTGGCTTATAAAGTAAAGTCATACATAGGGGCAAGTTAATAATTTATTATAGGTAGTGTATATAGTGTAGTGCCAATGCAAGGGGGATGATAACATTGGCAAAATTATTGATTGGACTGACCTTTTTCTAACGGATGCAGAACCTGCGCTGTGTTTTCTCCATGGTCAAGGCCGTAATGTGTTCCTTTATACAAGAGAATGACAGGCACCACAAACTATTTTGCAAAAGTGTTATCGATTACAGTTTTGTGTATAGCAAATGCAAGGAATATTAAAACATTTAAAAGAGGCACTTGCCTTTTTTATCCGAGTGGGTGGCACCAAACAAAGGTTTTACTTTCCATCTATATTATCTATTTATGTCAATGTATTGTGTGGACCTTTTATACAGCGTTAGCTCTCAACATTGGGCCTATCATCGTTTGGGCCAAATTAAAAAAAAAGATGTGTTTCAGGTTACCCGACCCTACCTAGCAAAACAGGGCCGACCCTAGAAATCTTTATGCAATTTTGAAAAAGTATTTATATTTTGGGTCATTTTGGGGCTATTTAAGGGTCGATCTGATAGTTCACGAGTCGAGGCGGTCGTCGACGAGTCGGCATTGTAGTTCGTGAGTCGATTTCTGGGTACTTTTCAGGCTCAAGTAAAAAAAGAATTTTAAAAAAATCCGACCCACCTACCCTAGATTTTCAGACCCTGTAACCTGAAACACACCTTTTTTTTTGGCCTTAGCTATTGGTGATTGCATAGGCATTGTCTTCTGAATTATACAGCCATGCAGGTACTAGTACCATCTATCTGATATGTATTCGTTTCTTATATGTATTTTTTTAAAGAACTGTCTTGAGTATAGAGTATCACTTTGTCCACATAATAAGTGTAGACTCAGGGACAATTAATTGCGCCATTTGAAATGTTCATGCATTGACATATAAAAATGTGCGATGCAACGTGGTGTTTTTTCTAGCGAAAGTGTCATCTGGTTTAAGTTAATGTATAAAACCATGACCGTTTGCTGACTGTCGGATTGGGGAAAAGGTTTGTGGTAAAATTCAGGGCGGTGCATGAGTAGCAGTTTCTAGGATCGGCCCTGTATTGCTAGGTAGGGTCAGGTAACTTGAAACACACACTTTCTCTTAGCCTTGGTGAAAATACATCTTTAAAAAAAATTTTTTTTTATCTCAAATCCGAATGTCAAAATAGGATATTGTACAAACGTTTCTGCAGACCCTTTACAAGCGTTAAGGAACATATTTGTGTAAATGTGTTATACTAACCATTTGCAGCAAGATGTCTCCAAATGGTAGTGGCGGGCTGTGTACACAGCCCGGCGGGTCATTGCTCCCCCTGAAGGACCATACCCTACCCTCACCTGTGGCTCCACCTGTCCACCCCATCTTACACCACACCTGGCCGCACACCTGGGCGGCCATTCCTCCTTCCTTCCTTCAACCATCAACAACCTTCCAATCTGCTCCGCTCATCCAGAGACCACAGTACCGGCTAGGATTACAATTTAGCCATACAAGTCGTCCACAGATAAGTACTAATTCACTCGGTCACACACAAACTATTTTATTCACCCGATGGTTGTGATTTATATGTGATTTAGTCGGATTGTTTCCCCTTGATACCCACCGCCCGCCATGCCGCCCAAGAAAAAGGAGCCGGCGGGCAGGCGTCCAAGGACCAGGGCACATAGTCCAAGGGTCCATAAGAAAAAATCCAAAAGGGGAGATATGGGAAAGGAGGAACCCCCAAGCTCCGGCAAGGCAGACAAGAAGGGAGATCCCAGGCCATCCAAGGGTAAGGGCGGGAAGGGAAGCGCCACCCCCCCTGCCAAAAAGGTTGCCCGACTGGAACAGGATCTTACCATGGTCACCACTAAGGTCAAGTCAATGAGTTCAAAGATTGACGTCATCGCCAAATTCATTAAGAATCAGTCCCCCCTCCCGGATAGTGATAGTGGGGAGTCATACGCCTCAAGCGAGTCAGGGTCAGAGGCCTCCCCAACTCCCAAGAAGCCACCCAAGAAGAAGGCGCCCAAGAGCTCTAGGGTAAAGTCCAAGGTGGTCCAGCCCCGTCCCTCCCCCCGCAGCAGGTCTAGGGACAGACGACAAAGGGCAGCCCGCTCAGGGCGGTCAGTGCCGTCACGCTCCAGGTCACACACCCGCTCGCCACCGCCCAGGCGTCGGCGTGATCGACACAGGTCCAGATCTAGGTCACGAGAGAGGTACACACAAAGGCATATACGGGACGAGGATTATCACCAACAGTATCATGATGGTAAGACCCCCATTACTGATACCCTACACGGGAAACAGCCCATATGTAAGCCATATATGTATGTTAAGAGGGAGGGTCTGCATACGCCCAAGCAGAAGCTGGACATACGCCATAAAATATCTGAATTTGAGTACATCCATGCCGCCATCACTTTAGCTCTAGATAGTCAGGCCTGTAGGGAAGATGACAGGGACTATATACTAGCCCACATAGCGGAAGTAGCCCGGGACCTGACCCGCCGTAAGTGGGCCGACGTCCGCCGCTGGACACAGGCTATATGGGACAGGGTTGAGCTGGAGGAGATTGATTGGTGGGATACACAAGCCATACAGAACGAGAAGATGAACCAGGCACTCCTTCCTGGCCAGTCACAGGGAGGGGGCCCTGGTCACATCCTGGGTGCAGACGCTGGCGACCCGTATACCATGCAGGGTGTGTACTGTCGGGATTTCAACTCCGACCGGGGCTGTCGATATCAGTCTCACCATGCACACAACAGTACCAGCTTCCTCCACTTCTGCTCCCACTGCTGCCGCAACAATAACAAGCGTGCCAACCATACGTACGCGGCGTGTGTAAGCAGGACTCGAGCCAATGCACACACCGACTGTCAGGCCCAGCCCCCTCCTCCGTGGGGCCAGGCACACCAGAATCCCGCACAGAATCAGCCGTCGTATCCAAAAAACGGCCAGTAGGCGCCCCTCACCCGCCCACATGTGAGGAGGCGTCTGATTGCAGCGTCCCCCAGGACACAGGTCCTAAAAACATCCCGGTTTTAGACAATAATCCATGTTTATCCACCTGCAGAAGCGAAAAAGTTGACTTTCCGGAAGCCGGCCGCCATCTTGGACCCCGCGCATGCGCAACGACACTGACTGAAGCTGATCCCCGGGCGGCGAACGGGCAAGGCGTCACTAGTCCCCGGCAGGACGACAACAAGCGCAGCCACGAAAACAAAGATGGCGGCCCCCATGGAGGTAAACAACGGCAAGTTTTAGCCACCGAACAACTTGTTTTATTTGAAAATAGCAGCCGTGTTACAGCCCCCGACCACACTCAAGGCCGGGACAACATCAAGGGCCCCACCGGCCCCACCCACAGCCAAGACAGCGCGGTTTATAGTGAAAAACACGCTCTCCCAGTGGACTTCGACAGAATCCGCGCCATGTGTGTAAACGACGTATGGGACACAGATGTCGACGGCCACCCCGAGGCATTCGGGGAACACAGACGTACAACATGGCCCGATCCAACCCCGGGCGCCCTCCCCAAAGAACTGTGTGATATCTATTCTGCTGTCAAAGCTACAGGTCTGCCCAATGCGGTCCGGGCACGCATCACTCTGCCCACCGCCCTCAACATCCCGGCATGGGAGCGCCTCCTCCCCCCGGGCCCAGACAATGAACAGCTGCTGTCATACATCAAGTACGGGTTTCCAACTGGCTACATGGGTCCGGTCAGCGATATCCAGGTCATCCGCAACCACCCTAGTGCCACGGATTACCCGGTGCAGATCAAGGAGTATATCGACAAAGAGGTGGCCCTGGGGGCCCTACAGGGCCCGTTTGATGTAGCACCCTTCGCACCCTGGTCACACGTGTCACCCCTCATGTCAAGAGAGAAGTCTAATGCCGATGACAGGAGAGTGATCACTGACCTCACGTATCCACATACCGTGAACGCATACATATTCAAAAATTGCGTCCTCGGGGTGGAACGGGAACACTCTCTCCCGACAGTTAGGCAGTTGGTGAAAACGCTCCAGGGCATGCCTCCAGGGCCCTGGCTTGCATCACTAGACATTTCCAGAGCTTACCGCAATTTCTTCAGTTGCCCGTTGTCATGGCCCCTCCTGTGTGTGGGCTGGCAGGATAAGTTCTATTGCGATCTAACCATGCCCTTTGGCGCAAGAGCAAGCTCAGCCCACATGCAGAGGGTCGCCAACTCCATTGTCAACATGCTGGCAGCCCGCGGCATCACATCAGCCATGTACCTGGACGACTTGGTTATTGCAGCGCCGACCCAGGAGGAGACCACCAGGGGATTCGAGCTGGCCAGATCCATTGTGGCCGAGCTGGGACTCCCAGAGGCCAAGGCCAAAGCCCAGCCTCCGGCCACATGCATACGGTGGCTAGGAGTGATAATAGACACTGAGTCCATGACCCTGTCCGTCCCTCAAGATAAACTCTTGGAGGTGGGCAGGAAGGTCCACAAGGTCATGGGTAAGCGTTCCATCTCTGTCAAGCAACTCCAGAGCCTGGTGGGCAGCCTCCTCCACGTGGCAAAGTGCATTCCCCCAGCGCGCCTATTTGTTGGTCGACTCCTGGACGCGCTCAGGGCCAACAGAGGTAAATACATCAACGTGAGTAGTGAAATGAAGAAGGATCTCATCTGGTTCAGTCAATTTGCACATGACTGGAACGGGATCGGGATGATACCCACAACGCAGTTCTCCACTGAGATATACCTGGACGCATCAGGCACTGGCATCGGCGCGCATGACGGCCGACATGCGTATGCCTCCAGGGTGGCTCCCGACGCCGACCCAGTCGACAATATAGCGTATCTGGAGGCCATCAACATTGTGATAGCGCTCCACACGTTCATAAAGGAGTCAAACCGGGGTACCTCAGTCAGAATCCACTGTGACAACCAGGCGGCTGTGTCAGTCCTCACTACCGGTCGTGGAAAAGACAAGACCCTCTTGGACGTTGCTAGGGCGGCATGGATGGTCGAGGCAACATTTGACCTGACATTGGTGTATGTACACATCCCCGGCAAGCTGAATGTGCTAGCTGATCATCTCAGCAGGGCACATAACTCAAAATCAGCGGCTGTGGAGGCGTATCAGACATTGGGAAGCATGGGAATTGGGAGGGTAAAACCCTGCTTGTATGCCCTGGATAATGTGTCTCCCCCGATTTATTCCAGACAGGGAGTACTGTTCTCTACAACAGCGTGCAGCGTCCAGGCAGTTGAATGCCAGGGCCCCAGGCACGGAAAGGGGCCGAAAATCCACGGTCCGCCAGTACCTCTGCTTCACCCACAGGATGGGCATCGACCCCCTGCGCCCCACCCACCAGGACCTCTGTGGATGGATCGAGCAGAGGGTGAATGCGGGCGACAAACCACTGACCATAAAGAACAAGGTGTCCCATATCAGAATACACGCGCTGCTGGTAGGGGCCCCGGTCCAACCATTCCACCACTACAGGGTGGACCGGGCCCTCGATGCACTGATGAGGGACAAGTCATTCAAGCACCGCGCCAACAGGGCTATAACCATGGTACATTTAAGGAGGGTGGTGTGCGCCATCCCATGTTCGCCCGGGGGACGGGCAACCAAGGCGGCCACCCTGATGATGTATCATGGCGCCCTGCGCCAGTCGGAAGTCAACCCACCTTCGATCAGGGGCATGGACATACTACGTCACCCCACCAGGGGCGACATCAAGATCACCAAGAGAGGAATGTGGCTCACAGTAAAATGGGCCAAGAACCTACAACAATACACCAAGCAGAAAAGGGTCTACATGGCCCGCGCCTCGGCCCCCAAATTCTGTGCTGTGGCCGCCATGGAGGCTCACATCCAGGACTCACCAACGACGTCCAGGCACCAGCCACTATTTACATTCACCCAAACAGAGCGCCCCATACCGGTCACATACACCAGGAAGGTGTGGCGCCGCGCACTGGAGAACTGTGGCCTTTCTCACATGGAGTATACGCTGCACACACTGAGAAGGGCCCCGGCGACCCAGGCCCACATCCATGGCTGCGCCGAGATAGACATACAAGCATTCGATAGACATACAAGCATTCGGTGGGTGGACAAGCAACGCCCACAGGGTATATATCAAGAAGACCAAAGCAGTAGGGGTAAATAAGGTCATCTCCACCGCCCTCTGCAAGTGACTCACTTCTACATAGACTTTCATGTCAACCATAATAACATGACAATCTCCATCACCCTAGTATTGTATAATTTCCTACCCTCCCACCACCCGGTATTAATACATTATTCCTTGGCAGTTTGGGTCATTATATTTTAATATGGTATAAAATATAATCAAATAATGTATTCTCGTCATACAACCTATCATTCATAAGGTTCAATACATAAAATTTAATTAATAAATTTTATAAACCCAATCCTGCCTCTCCTTTTCCTTCCGGGGTCTGAGTAATGGTAGTGGCGGGCTGTGTACACAGCCCGGCGGGTCATTGCTCCCCCTGAAGGACCATACCCTACCCTCACCTGTGGCTCCACCTGTCCACCCCATCTTACACCACACCTGGCCGCACACCTGGGCGGCCATTCCTCCTTCCTTCCTTCAACCATCAACAACCTTCCAATCTCCCACCCACCCACTCCTTCAATATCTCATTTTATATTCATTTTATTACCCTACGGGGACAATTATATTTTAATATGGTATAAAATATAATCAAATAATGTATTCTCGTCATACAACCTATCATTCATAAGGTTCAATACATAAAATTTAATTAATAAATTTTATAAACCCAATCCTGCCTCTCCTTTTCCTTCCGGGGTCTGAGTAATGTTGAAAAACATGTTTTGTAAGCTGATATGATATACGTATAGGGTACATCAAGGGTCAGTGACCCATCTGGCAACTAAGATGCCATGATGGAGATTGAATTTAGTGGTTATCCATGCACGCAGCCAAATAAAGATGACCTCTACATGGTGGAGGTATGCCAAAGGTCTCTCTAGCGTTGTAAATAAGGCCATCATGATTCAATGGGTCAATCAGCTGGTACCTCGTGGTGTATTTGTAACAGTGTATTCCCATGGCCAATATCAAGATGTGGTTGCAACCTCCTCCAGGCCACATCTCCTAAGTTGATGTTTGGCTTACAGAAAAGGATAGAGTTGCATAGTGGTAGAATGTACCTTGCATTGTTATCAGTGCCAAGTGTGCTGTTGGGGCAATTACCATAGCGACAATCAATGTTTTTTTACCAGGAGATAAGCTGTACTACATGAGATACAAGTTTATTGAATATCATGAAAGTTTGTAAAATATGTTTGAACAAACATCCAAAGTACATGAACCAGGGTAGTAAGATGGTTTATGATAACACAAATTAGGGTGATTACCCTTGTACCAATATTTCATTTGGTTGAGTACTATGGGATATCAGTAATGTCAAAGGCTCAGCTCTTGACAACACAACCATCGGTCTACATACCTAAACTATAACACAGAAAAGTAAAGGAGTAGCCACAACTCTGACAGCCAGAGTCGCAGTTTTGAACAATAGTTAAGGGTGTCCTATTTTCAAATGTCTATAGGGCCTATATCATTATGTAGCACTATGACATATTGATTTCTTTGCTCCTATTTCATCATCACATTTCAAACTCATATAATCCACAGTGATTAAGAGAAATTGTGGGTAGATTAGAATTGACCGAACCCTGGCCTATACCTTTAATACCATGCCCCAGTGTGTGTAGGTGGGCTGAGAGTCCCAATTTGGTTAGTGAAGCGCGGCAGTGCCCATCATTGTCTTACATAATGATGCCTCCCTCCAGCATGCCCCGCCCACACTGGCTGTCTTCATCTCATTAGGATTAGGAGTGGATTAGTGCGGATCATCGCACCCCCTTCGGCACCCCTAGCACAGACTGATGTAAACAGCCAAAATCAGCTCTAGCAATGTCTGGGCTTACACAATGTAATAATCATGAATCTGTGTAGAGAGTGGCCATTAGACCAAAAATAAAGGTGTGTTTCAGACAAGTATGACCGTCCAAAAGATATGGGTAGGTCGGGTTTATCCATTTATTTTTATATTGAAAGTACTACGGCAGTAACGAGTAGCAAATCGTGACATCGACTCACTGATTTCTCCAGGATCTAAATTAGACCACCGAAATAAATGGGAGATTGTTCTTCCTATTAAAATCTTTAAAAATATATAAATAATTTTTTTAAATCCCCAACATTGAACACGAATGCTAAGGTCGACCCTTTAAAAGAAATTAGGGTCGGGTTGCCTGAAACGCACCTTCTTTTTGGCCTTATTACAAAGCGGGGCTGATTGACAGCATTCGGTAGTTTATCCTATTGCATAAACGGTGTGTCTTTCGTAATGGGTCGAAAAATAATAAGCATATCTAGATAATCAAGAATATACTACAGCCACGCGCTGAGCTGTGCGCGGTGGAAGTTGCTATCAAATACGCCCATCTCCACAGATTAAACTCAGTTTAGTTATAGTTCATGAGGCCGCAGAGTATTTTGTAAACTTGCAGATAATTATGATCGATTGTCATCATGGGAGTGTTAAGTCATGTAATTCTAAAGAAGAATGACAAAATGTTTGTTGAAGTTTTTTTTATTGTATTCATATAATGACAATAGGATGCGCCACCAGAGGCAGATAGAGCGATGTTCATAGGCTTAGATACTGTCAGTGGTATCAACAATGTAGATATACCTAAAACAGAAATAATGACTTGGAAACCATGCAGCTATCAATGTTGACTCAATGCAGCTAAACTCTAAAAGGCATGACTGCTACTAAGAAAAGTAAGATATACGCAGGTTAATAAATTGTTATTTATTCATTCATTGTATTTCAGTGACTCCTTGTAATGACTATGGGCTAACATCGGGGAAGTACATTGTAGCATTTTTAAGTCATGGAAGACAACTAATGACGGTCAGCATATTAACTAAAGGGTACTAAGATAGGCATACCGCAACATCTATTCCATGGTCAAATGGGTAGCACTAGTTGCTAAAGATAGACTCCAAACAATAATATGGTATTCTATGTATATGAATATACTGGATTATAACACAGGTTCACCACATAGATGACTTACTTATGATGGACCAGTATTTGTATAACTATTTTCTGACATATCTCATCTATGAAGATGAACTCTCGTTGACGTCATCCGAGGGTATGTAAACCTGTTACTGGATAAAATAGGCTTTGTTCATAACGCTATATAATCAGAACGTCCTTTAATACATAACACAGGTTTGTAACCTGTGACTGGACAATACAACTTCCAAGCATGAAAAATAAATCACTATTGATCCCAGATTGGTGTCATTTACTTATTTAGACTAACTTAAGAAAGTGACAAGTCACATTTGCCTGAGGCCGAGTTGGTTACACCGGTGGAAGTGGTTATTAAGGAGGGATTATTGCCTATATCGTTCAATCATAGATAGAAGTACCGAGGAAGAACTTAGACCAAACCGATAACACACAGCCATAACGAATTCAGTAGAAAAATAAGTCATTTTCGGAACACATGATGGCTAGAAAAGACATTGCAGAATCCATAACATTATTATTTTACTTCAACAGTTTTAAGCCTACTTCAGACGCTTTATAGATCAAATGCTTCATGGTATAGGTCACTGGAAATATGTACATCACTTGATACACTATTATACACATCGCTTTAATATTTAAAAGGCCCAATATAGCTTGTGCTAGACCCTGTCGACCACCACTTTAGAACTAACTAGATCGACCTAATAGATTATGCCTTTTAAAAGTAACAAAGCCATTTTGCATGGTAAAAAAAGCACCTGCATGTATAATACTTACACATGTAATTACTAAAGAGGAAACTATAGTTGACATCTCACATATATACGCAAAGTCTGAATGAACATAGGCATATCTTGTTTTGTCCCGTGGCTACATCGATGACTGTCCCGACAGTTATACATGTACTTGTTCTTCTATAAAATTAGTTGTTTTCCAATTAACATTATATATACAAGTATAATATTGTATTGTAGTTAGAATAAACCTGGGATTATGCAGGGATCTTACTGGGCGTAAGATAGAAGGTTTCTACGATAATCTCCTTCCTATAATTCTCACTAACAGAAGCATATATTATATCCAAATGCCACATCGCCGAGTGTCTCCTTGTTGGTATATACAGCTATACTATGGCTACATTTAGGAAGCACTGCCATCCCGTTCACAACAATGGACCTATGCCCCAAATATGCCACTAAAGGAACAGGCCAACTTGACTATGCCCCTCTATGGTATATGCATTCGTCTATTGGGATAATATATTTCATACTAGACGAGTAGAAAAGATATCTACATAAAGAATAGATGGTTCAGTTCAACAGGTTTCTCGATAACTACAATAAAGAATACATTGCAATGTCCATTAATGTCTTTTAGCACGATATACCTCTTTCAGTCGCATTATAAGAAGGCCTATGCAATAGCTGATTATCATTATTACCTATACATCACAGCTGTATACACTGGTAAATCATCCATCTACTAATTTCCCGTCTGTTTCCATCACGATCGTTATCATCAATTGATTAAAAATGGTCATGTATGGTAACTATAATCATTGGTCAGTGGAGAAAATATGATCAGCGTATTTCTTGTCTCTTAGCAATACACATATATAAAAGGCTTCAAAACAGTTATGTTCATTTGCAAATGTAAATACCCCAGTTATGCAACAAATATCTCAATCACATACATGCCTATGTACAGCACTTATTTCAGTATATCCTACCACTCTTTACATCGGAACACTGCTAATAAAGAAAATATTGCCTATTTTCTATAAGTCTCTCTTTCAGTACATGCACTTAGCGTTTGCCCAGATTAGCATAACTCACTATTTTTTATATCATTATGATCAGAAAGTGGTTAAATTAGAACACAGTCTTGCTTGTAAGTAATTACATCTTCCGGTTTGGGCTGCTCTATATAGCTATAGAGTTGGGGACCAGTTCAGGGTCCAAGAAGTTGTATTTGTACAATTCCTGTCTGTATTGATTTCGTTCTTGGACAGTCTTGCTCAGATTGACAAGGTTTTCTCTGAACCTAAGGAAAGCAAAGCAACACATTGGGAATGAAACTGAATTCTTTAACATAATCGTTAAAAAGAATAATATCCGATAGCTAAAATACATTACAAGTATAAAACTTGGTTGTTGAAGAATAAGGATTGTTATCCTATGCATTTATTTGATTCAACATTACAGCATGGGTAATCGTGGTTTTATATATTTATTTATACTAATATTCTTGGTTACAAAGCAAATACATGAATTTGTAGATTTTCAACTAGAACATAGACATACCTATATATATGTAACAGTAGAGTGTATGGAATACTGACCGACTAGATTATTTCTTATAAGCATTATCACACTCAGGATAGCACACAAAAATGGTCTTAAGCTATGAAAACCTGATTGGAAAACGCATCATGTCAACTTACTGGTTTTCTGCTTTGCAGGCTGGTGGGTCAAACTGGAACTGGACCTCAAACTCCCCTATTGAACTGGAGCCCCGTCCACTAAGTAGACGAGTCACCACCATGGTGTCTAGGGTGATTGCCTTGTTTGGTAATGCGCGGACTAGGTCATCCTCTGACTTGGGAACCTGCAAATGATAGTGCATCATGTTTAGATATCTGTAACCCTAACCAGATCAATGCAAAAGTTCTAAGTACAAAACATGTGCATTTTCTGGTCCCATTGAGGAGCACAAAAGACGCCATTTAATGCTAATAATAATGCTAATTACAGCATTAGAACCTACCTTATCCATAGGAGGTCCGCCGTTGAGAAGTGCTGGGTAGTTGGGTGGGAAGCCATAGTCGTCGTACTGACCGAAGTTAGCGACAGCATGGCCGCCTGAACATATAAAGATGAGGTTGGTGCACGTGGCCAGCAGGTCATCTAGCCCGGAGAACTTGCCATTGCCAGGGATTCCCTGGAGGAAAACGGAGGGTCTTATGACTCGCGGGTTCTATGGTCAGTTGGTTAGGCTATGTTAAGTAAATGTAATTATTGCCGATAATTCCTTCCAGATAATATGAGACAGAACATGACATAACGCGACATTCATTTTTTTAAAGTTCATGTCTTCAGCTACAGTTGGAAGCTTTGTTAACCCTTTCAGGACGGATGTCGCTAAAAGATGACATTTGTAGTCATGATGCACCAATCTAGCCCCGGCGAGTAACTCTCCTATGCAGCATTAGTGCATCCTGCCGACCCTATGGGAGTGTCTCAAGCCAATAGGGTCGGCATGGTGCTTGAATGCAGCCCTGCATTCATGCATTATGACGACCAAGGGCATGATGCATTAAGGTATAATGCCACCCTTGAAGGATTTAGGTAGTCCAACGGGTAGCGCTCGAATCCCAACATAGTATCATGCTGCCCCAACCCACATGAGGTCGTGATGGAAGTTTACCTTTAGTCCCGCACCTCCCCTCTCCACCGGTGTAACCATCTCGGCCGCCCAGTTCTGTAGCTCTGTATCCGCCTTTACTGCTTCGTTATCGGCTGTAACATGGTATTAATGGTTTTAGTGTACATGTGTTAGGCACTTATCCAATTTTAAGGAGGTATTTTCCCAATAATTTCTCCAATGTAGGGGTGTTTCCCTTGCTGTTTTAAGAATCGATTACGCGAAAAGTGTTTTTTTCCCTAGGGAGGGGTTTCGAAAAGAATATGGAGGGTTGCGATATATTCATCCCAAATTTGTACACCAAGAATCATGCCCTTTTGAAGGGTCGGCAAGATGCTCCAATGCGGCGCCGGCAAGTTACTCGTCAGCACAGCATTGGTGCATTACGTTTACAAATGAATATCGGTCTTAAGGCATCATGTTACCCTTAAATGGCTAAGAGTAGCCTATACATTTGTATATAAATGCCTATCTCTATGACCTACCATAGTAGATACGGATGATTGTGTTGGCGTACGTTTCTATGACCTTGTGAAGGTCGATTCCGTCATCCCGATAGGGGTAACAGGGTAGCACCTTGGGATCCAACACCTGGGGGACGAGATCAAAATGATTAATTAAAGATTGGTGAAAAACACATTTATTAGCATTTGTGTGTTGCAGACGCTATGAGATGCACTAGTACGGTCCTTACAGAAAAGCTGTGATAGCAATATTGAAACATTTGAAGCATATCAACACTAACGTTAACAATAATGGTTGACTTTCTCTCTCCATACTTTTACAACACTTACCCCTCGTCGTTCTAGCTCACTTTGGATATTTCCTTGAACATCTAACCGCCATTCCTTCATTCTATAAAAACAATGAGGGATTAGTTACGATCTAACCCGGGCCTATTTAATTGAGATTGAGATATGTGAAATATGATATCTGGATAGATAACACAAGACGATGTATACCACGATCTAACTAATGTTTAGGATCTTTGTATTCGTAATCTATTCTAAACTACCCAATAACACTATTAGCAGTCAGATTATAGTTCTTTAAAGATATCATTATTAAAGAGTTCAATACTTACCCTCTGCGGATCAGCTCAAACATGCCTTCTGTACCTATAAACATGGTCTTGTCTACCCAGCCGCCAGGGGAGATCAGGAAGTTCAGCCCCCGCCTGTAAAGTAACACATATCATTTGCTATTAAAGGGAATCGCTGGTTCCTACACAGAAGCCACCTGGCGGCAAAAATTGAAGCTCATGGAAAGTAATCTTTAAGCTGTATTCATATTCCTACATAGACCACTTTCCCTAAATCAACTATTTGTATTTGCTACTTTGACAGTTTACCTCCATTGTTCGCATATATTCACTGCTGGGACACCCATAGCACCCTATAGTTAAGGCAAAAGAAATATTTTTCCAAAATTCATGCCTTTCTCATTTTATCCGTGACCCCCTGGTTTATTGGACCTAAAATGTTTGTATAGTTGTCTATTATACATTCCCAAGGTTTGGTTGCAATATCAATAGAAGAAGGGGATTATCCATGACAGATAATGTGAAAATGCTGTTTTGCTATTCATTTCTATAGTTAAGGTACTCCTTTGCTCAAATGGCCGTATCATGAAAGTTAGTACCGTGACATGGCCATTTCTTTTGATTTTCTATTGAATAATAAATCAAACTAACAAAATCCTGAGTTATATGCAAAAGTCAATAGAACATCAGTAATCCTGCGACAAGTAGTGAGTCCCTTTAAAGCTGAAATTTTCCTCGAATAATTGATTGACCCTTAGCGCTTACTAGTAGTCAAAATATGCAAGGCTAACAGTGCATGACAATGGAGCTAAATTCAATAGGTCAAATAATGGGCATAAATACATGTATGTGCATCATACTCAGAATAACTCTATGTATTATATTGATGTGGAAATACATTGTATGTTATTATGACCCTATCCAATGTGTAAACTATTAACATCTCCCATGCGAGTTGCATAAAGGAGCCTTGGTCCAACATGGGATATTTGGTGAAAGAGTACAACCTGCTCATGCAGAGTAACTCACGTGTTGATGGCGAGTAGGAAGACAAAGTGTGGCGATAGCAGTCTGAAGATGGGGTGGTTAGGGGGTAGGCATCTGTGTAATGACACACATACACTCTCCATGACCAGGTGGGTGAATCCTGAAACAGATACACATTATGTAACACTCCCCAGCAGGTAGGTGAATCCTGAAACAGATACATATTATGTAACACTCCCAATGTGTGTGAATCCTGAAACAGGTACACATTATGTAACACTCCCAATGTGTGTGAATCCTGAAACAGGTACACATTATATAAGACTCCCAATGTGTGTGAATCCTGAAACAGGTACACATCATAATTATAACACTCCCCAGGTGGGTGAATCCTGAAACATTTACTGGTCTATTGATCATCATAGATAATAACGGTTTTACTCTGCAGAATTGATGGTTTTATTGTGGTAAAACGTACCTAAATGTGTGAGGGACTGATGTATGGAGGCATCCGCCAAGTTAAACCACATCTTGGCCATGATCCATGTGAAGGGGGCATCATTGCACAAGAATACCTGTATAAAGTAGTAATATACGTTCGTTATACAATGTCATAAACTGTTCTGACACCCACACCTTTTCTTTTGTATTTGGAAATATTTAGTTTCTTAAATAGATTTTTCTTTCACCTAGGAGATACAGAAACTGAACCACTTGGCACCAAATATCCAAAAATATTAAGCAATATTGATTTATCATAAAGAGACATTGCAAACACTATGGCCAGTCATTGATGAAACACACTAAAGCAGTTTGATCTACTAAAGGACTACATCACTTACAGGGTTGTTGGGAGCTATGTCCTGGAAGAGCTGGATAGCAATGGGTATGAGCTGCTTCTCTCCATTCAGGAAGAAGAGCGCCATCGGTGCTGGCATCTGGTGGAAGTAAATCAGACCATAGGTTAAGGTCCCTCCTACAACACACATTCTGATACAATATAGTTGGGTCCCTTATAGGTATACTACACTGTATACCAACAATGATTACTTTTAAACAACTCAAACGAGTCTATGGTTGTCGTTTCAAAGGTAGAAAACTGACGCTTCTAAAAATAGCAAAAACAGCTATGATGATCAAAAACATTTCAAGATCGTCGTTAGCATAATACATGTGTTATTACTTGCAGGAAGAACCATATCGTAAACGTTTGAGAGTATGTATAGGCCTATCCATGACATTTCAAGATATGAATGGTTTTACTCACTGCACTTCCATCTCTTGTCGGCAGGCCTTCTAGGATTTTGTGGTCAACGATGAAGAGTCTTTTAGCCTCTATGATCTGCTTTACCGTCCATCCCTCCAAGAACGGCCTCAGCATTTCTGCAGTCACTCCCATACTGTAAATCAAATATGGTAACTCAAATATTAAAAACAGAAGAGATGTTGAGTGTTGCGGGATCCATTTTCACTATTTCCTTATACGAACTCTAATGTTATGAAGAGTACTACTATTGGTAGCTTAACATAGGTATGGGATTACAATGTAATCTTGCTATTTCTTCGTTTAGTCTTTCGGTCTAAAAGGAAAGGGAAATTCAAAAGCATAAATGCAAGGATGACAATATTGTGCATGTACTTCTGATTTGTAACATCGTAGGTGATAACCTACTTTTCTGGTAGGGCTGTGCATAGCTTGATTTGTGTAGGGTTACATCCCACAATTCTCCGCGCTCCAAAGAAGGAGTCGTGACTCCAGTCCTTCAAGCACTGCAAATAAAAACGGATGTAAGGTAACTATTTCTGTAGCATTCTACAATGATTATAACTATGTCACTGATAGCTAGT
The DNA here is from genome assembly GCA_947462335.1 of Harmothoe impar. Taxonomy (NCBI): domain Eukaryota; kingdom Metazoa; phylum Annelida; class Polychaeta; order Phyllodocida; family Polynoidae; genus Harmothoe; species Harmothoe impar. The sequence goes on from OX381710.1 coordinate 29,031,124, forward strand.
TATAACCATCCATAACTTTGCAATCACCATACACGTAACCCAGAAAATTTGTCAGGCAGATCATTACTGTTCTTGCGATGATTGATTAGATAGAAAATAAAAATAAAAATGTACTCCTTAAATTCAATTTGCCTCACTTGTTCCAAAATATCACCGTATTCACACTATCCCAAAATCTGCTGGAAAGTTCAGTTGCTGCTTTACTATTACCGCAGCAGTATCCTTGTTCTCGTGAGCGGCTCAGTCACCCCTTCCATTTGACACCCATAAACCCACAACAAGGGTGGTGATGTATTTTATGTAGTAAAGCCGATGCATGAACGCAGTGTATGAATTACACATAAGAAATCAGGATACAGTCAGATATACATGGTTATGGGTCATGTTAGGTAATGTACCCCGGTACTATATATATAGAACAGTTTGATCTAACCCTGGGTTCAGGAAAGGCATCTCCAGCGAAGAGTTGTGTGATGTCGTCTAGGCCGTGGAACTGGTCTGTGCTGATACGTGTTATCATGGACACAGCTAGCAGCTTGATTTTCTGGCTCTCCAAGTCCCACTGAGTGAAAACAACCAAGTTTGTACAAATATTAATACACGCATAGCACTACTTATGTGTATGATTTTCTATGTACAGTCTAATATAGAAAACTAACAAAAGATTAACAGGAGTCTTCAAAATTAGATGGATTATAAGTAGACATATACCCATAAGGAATATGCCGTGTTTAATGTATATTATTCGTACACGTGTATTGTCTATTATTATATATCTTATGTGTGTTATGTTCGAAGTATAAAAACATATGTTCAGTGTATGAAACTTCCAAAAATAATTAATCTGACCTTATCAAACTAACTTTATATTCAAAGCAATGGTTAGCAGTTACATATAAAGGATGATCTTGTGTATGTATGTATACAACAATGCAGCAGTGTTACACCAGAAAGTGGAAAGGAAAACTACCCATGGGTGTGATTGTGTGATTCATTGTATCGCCACAAGAGGGAGGCACACGTGTATGCTACTCCCCTAACCATAATGGATGGGACGACTGTGTGGTGAGGGATAGGGACCCAGAAAAAATATTGTGAAGCAAACAGTGCCATAATTATATGAAATGATATTTGTTATAAAGATGAAAAATATATTGAAAGAATACCCAGGTCACACCACCACCATCGAGGCAAAACTTATTATGTTTGAGTAAAAATGTCAAGGTAGATGTTACCAATTAAATTCTTAAATTGCATTATCAGCGTGATTATCACCATCAAGCTAAACACACATGTGTAATGGTTAACGAAGCATTTGGGAAAGCAATATTTACAGTTTTTACACACAGGAATATATCAAGTGGGAAATAAAAGCTGTACTAAAGGGTGAAAGAAGTAAGATGAATAAGTGAAATTCGAAACTCATCAGGGAATACCTACATTGGGTGTGAAGAGGTTCTGTAAAACAAAGTAAGGTAATGACGAAACCACTAATGTATGCCTGAAGATAATAAAAACAAGCCCTGCAGCAGATGATATAATTTGCATTTATATTATACCATAGACATAAAGAATAGTGTCTAGCATCAATGAAAATACCAAAGAATCTAAGATCTCACATACACGAAATGTACTTTAAATTCAAGTGCAATTAGTTATACTAAAAGTTACTTAGAGAGTTTAACCCAGGTTAACTAGAAATATAAGTAAAGAACGCGAATATAAATGATATACATGTATTTTCAGATTTTACAATCATTTCCGGTATGACCGCCGATGAGCATGCAGTCACTCTAAGTAAGGCACTGTACACATCTATATGTAGAGTAATGTGACAGTTTATTTTACACTAGGTCGTGGAAGCCATGCAAAATACTCATTAGACTCAGGCTATGTACACATCCTATTGTCTATATGATGGCATTATGGTACCGAACAGGACATGCTTATGTTGGTGTTCTAGTGGATTTAAGTTATATCCGTGGTTATATCACAAGTTGTCACAAGTTAACACACATAATGTGTGGATACCTTGAAGTCAATATCGACGTTAATGCGGGGTAGATTAATTGCTCGCATTATGCCATTGGTTAATGTACAAACAAATTGGTAATCAGTTGTACAGTGATTTATTGATAGTATACGACAATATACCAGAAGTAGGACTAGTACTGGGTATGCCCGTTATCCCACATAAAATAATACCCGACAGAGACATTATAAATACCAGTGGTGCCAGCATGGTGATGTTTAGGGTCAGATGCACATCTTTATTTATATGTTGTCTTGTCTTGCCTGAAGACCTTTGATATTACAATGAACCGGTTTCTATTTTGGGAGGCAAAAACATAGAAACAAACAAGCATGTTTGTTTTCACAGAATATTATTATATTTAGCTATCTACCATTAGGCCTATAGCTTTATACTATTGAAAGATTATTATTTGATGCTGGTGCATATATGAATATAGATGGCGAAGTTCACTACACTGGGGACATCTGCAGTCAAATAATACGGACATACCACCAGGAAATGATCATCGGAAGAGAACACCGGATAGATATAGGTGCGGAAGGGATGGATTTGAGAGATAGATGGGCCAATGTAAACATGACATAATCTCAGCGTTGTTTAGAGGAGGCCACGTGGAAGCTATTGACAAGCATATGGAACATGGCAGACTTGTGATTTTACCTTTTTTTTATTACCGGTAGCATCAAAAGGTGCCACTTTTAACATGCATCACGAATACTAGTGTATTGTAGTACATGGTTCCTTCTTTGGACAGAATGGAAAAAAATCACCTATTGTAGGACATTGCCATTGTGCGAGATAAAAATATCAAACTCAACTCAACATTTGCCTACTATTCTCCCACAGTTTCCATTTTCGGTAGCTCTAGCTATATAGTAAGAAGTTAGTAAGAGACACATTATCATTTTCAGACATTTGATTCAGGGTCCTGAGCGATGTGATCTTGTTGGTATGAGCAGAATGTCAGGGTATTAAAACAATAGGTATTAACCTGTAGTCAGAAGTAATAATGAGAACGAATTACTTTTGTTGTAACAAACGGGAAGTTTATGAATAACGTCTTTGTACTTCCAAGGGTGTGGGTATTGGTGGTGCAACATTATCATTTGCCTGGTGCTCTTGATGAATGGACACGCGATTACATGCCATCTGAGATAAGCATGTTCCGGCATTGCTGTCCTGGTTGACATTTGTAATCAGTCCAATGTGGTGTACAACCACAACACATCCCAGCTCACGTTAGATCAGTGATCTGCGAGTGATTTGTTTCTATCAATTCTATCTTTATTATTCACTCTCGGGCAATTTATACGATATCCAGTCTGGTGGCCTCACTTGGGTGGGCACCGGGGAAGAGGGTGTGTGTGTGTGGCCATGACCAAGGCCCCTACAACACATGTCATATCATTACACGAAGAATAGAGGCATACATTGCCCACAGGTGGTATATGTAATATAGTACCAGCATATAAGGTCTGCCCGGATTTTCTCACATAAATTATTTCATGTTCACGTGGTGCCATAGTATAGCTTGTAAACACTATGGATGATGTCAAAACCAGCAACTATATGCCAGAGCCGTACATGCACACACAGAAAAGTCAGACCGTGCCACATATGTCTAACTAAAGGTATACTTGAACAAGTCCCTAATACCCAATGGTATTGAGTAGGCCTATACCTTTTGATTTCGATTTAGTATCCATGTATGTCGCTCTCTATCACTCCACTCCACATGGAGCGAAGAAGACACAGACTGTCGCAAAACTAGTCTAAAGAGTAGATTTGGATACCCCCGGCGCTTATACAAGACATACGCTTATCTAATGTATATCTTTAGTGCTCAAGAGATAATTCAAGACCCCCATACCTGCGGAGGACTGGCGCTTATATTCGAATCCCAGTGCTTAAATGGGACGGTACAGTACATTAGTTAAGGACCCATTAAGGAAGCTATAGTAGCAACTGGGGGGTTGACAATCAGACGATGATTTAATCTCATAATTTAGGGTCTGGACACACCATAAGGGTATAGATAGCCTATGGTTTACTGCTGCACACACCTGTGGCACTACCTGTAATAGTATCAGACACTACAGTACACTACACGCCTCCCAGGAGTCAACCTGGTGTAGGTTATCCCCCTGAGTGGTCTTCAACATTCCTCCGTCACCCTGTAACACCACAGGAGATGTGAGGTTAACATCTGAGACGGTGGGGAGGGGCATGGCCACACGCCAACCACAACACTGTTAACATACACGACAACATCTAAGGTGCTGGGAGATGTTATAGCAATTTAGTCTATATAACAAATCTCAGGAGTGAATGCTAATAGTTATATCTTGGAAGAGAAAATGTTATTTACTACTTCTTCACGGAACAACGTGGATTATGATAGACTATGCCTGCATTGGACAATTATATAGGGCAAACAAAAGTCCCAGGGTCCATTGTCAGGTATGACCGGCGAGCCCGGCGAGCCCGGCGCTGCGGGCGCCCGCGTGTTCAAGCCGACGGCGGGAGACGCTACCCCCGCCGCCGGCACACGCAGGCGCGCGCCGGCCCGCATAGGCGGCGCCCCAGTCGGCACTCCCGCCGCCGCCAGGCGACGCTCATCCCGCACATTGTTTCCCACAGACCAGCATAAGGGTCACCCCTTTGATGTACACTAACAGGGGTAGACAAACTATGGAGGGGTATTGTGTGACTGTCTCTCTGACTGTTACAACCCTCCAACCACTGTCAACTGACACTAACACTCAAGATGCCATGCTGGTGGCCTGGCCCCCTTAAATAGGGTCAGGTCCCAGCACTGGGCATCTCCATCCTCACTCTACACTTGGACACCACAGAGCAAGGACCTCTCCACTGACTGAGAACAAGGCTATAGGCTATGCCCTACTAGGCCCAACTATCAGACATGGTGTAGGACCCCCTTGGCTCTAGTCCAGTACTAACCTCAGGGTTATTAGGTATATTTACCAAGACCTATATTATTGTGTGGATAGGTGTAACTGAGTGGAACCTACATTGTACTTACTGTACTGTTGCTGTCAACTTGTAATAAATACCAACTATACTACAAGACCACAAGACTTAGTCAACTTACCTCATATCATATTAAAGGGATCTCCCAACTAAGGGGATTCCTTGTATGACAAAGTGGTGGAGAAGTCCTAACAAGATCCCACAAGCTGGCAGCACAGACTACCAAGACTCACCTCCGCAGCAAAGGACCAGCTACCCCTGGATCTCTACCCAGCAGGAGGAGGAGACCCAGCTCCAAGGAGTCATCCAGGAGCTCCACTCCAACACCCTCAGCTTCACCACACCACACCACTCAAGAGAGTGACTTCCAAGGCAAGCTTCACCTGGACACCCTAGCTGCCCTGGACAGTATCCAGGACACACAGAGTGACTTGTTCTCAAACGGTCAGCATACCCCAGGATCAGGTATGAGTGACGATGAGACAGTACCCCCAGGCCAGGCAGCCAAAGAGGAGGCTGAGGCACTTCTACTCATAGCCCAGAATGTAGAAACTCATGTGGATAAGACACTTAGGCCTGAACTAACAGCCCTACACACCACACATGAGGAAAGCACCAGCCGAGCCTTAAGGAAGGCCAAAGAGGAACAAGAGAAGGAATTAATATTACTCAGACAAGCCAACCAGGCACTGAAGAACTCTATGGAGACCCAAAAAGCTGAAGCCGCTCAAGCACTACTTGATATGCAAGCTCATCTACAAGTGACAATGAAAAACCAGCTAGCTGAGGCCCTAGCCTCACTCAAGTCAGGTGCACCCAATACCCAAGGAGTGAACCTGACTAACACTGACACCTCCTCAGCACTCCTAAATGCCTTGAAAGAGGAAAGAGTTGCAAGGGAGGCATCTTTCAGTGGGTTAAGGGACCAGCTAAAACGGGACAAAGAGGAAAAATACTGTGATATTCTACAGCCAGAAAAGTTTTCACAGTCCTCTCTCACACAATCCGCCAGGAGGCACTGCACAGACTATGAACAATACTTTGATTCCAGATATGGGTACCATCCCAGTAACAGAATCAAGTATTTCTCAAACTACCTAGATGGTAAGGCAAAAATTTGGTACAAAGCCTATAGGACAGCCCATCCAACAGCAGACTATGAAGAAATGAAGGCAGCTTTCCTGAAATACTTCAAGAAGGAGGACGACAGATTTGATGCTAAGGCATTAAGGAAGCAAAATCCAAAAGAATCTGTATCAGACTATGCCATGGCCTTACAAAAGATGGCCACAGCTCACAACAAGTCCGAGGAGAGAACAAGGGAAGCCCTGCTACATGGTCTAAGGGACGACATCAGTGCAGTAGTCATCCACAGGGAAGCAACTACATGGGATAAAATACTTGAAGTTGCAGAGGAGTATGAGAACCAACAAACAGTCTCCACTGGTAACATTAAAGATGAGATAAAAGCAGAATTAGGCTCAGAGCTACAGGAAACAATAGAATCCATGCAGGCACAACTGAAGTCTGTGACACATGTAAACTCTATGATTGTGAAGCAAACAAAGTCACAGAAAAATGGAAACCCCTCAAAGAAAGCCAAATCAGACCCAAAGACAGTTCAAATGGATCACTCATCAGAGGATGAAGACCAAAGCCTAAACCTCATGTCAAACGAACATGTGAGGAGGCAAGAACAAAGGGCACTGAAGGATCAAGGTAAACCCAACAACAGCCAACAAAGGAACTCTGGAAATAACAGAGGAGGCTACCGAGGCAAAAACTTTGACCCAAACTTCAGAAATAGCAACAGAGGAGGACAACGAGGCAGAGGTGGATACAGCCAAAATAACAGCCGAGATCACCAAAGCAACAGTCAGGACACCAGCCGTAGAGATAACAGCAGAAGTCGTGACAACAGCAGACACCGTGATAGTAGCAGAAATCGCGACTACAATCGCCGTGATAACAGCAGAGACCGTGATTACCACCGTCGTGACCAGAGCAGAGATCGTGACTACAACAGAGGTCGGGATCAAAACCGTCGTGACTACAGCAATAGTCGTGACAGACAGCATGACTACAACCGCAGTCGTGACAACAGCAGAGGTCGAGACAGCTACAATGGCTACAGATCCAACACACAAGGCTACAACCCCCAACAGCAGCCCCAACAGCCACCTCAAGCTATCCAGCCTGACGTGCTTCAACAGATCAAGCAGCTACTAGGATCTTCAAACTCGGGAAACTAGAGACCCACAGCGCCGCTGGGCCAGTGCGTTGTGAGCCTCTCCAACCCCCCATCAAGATCCAAGATCAACAATCCCTAGGACAACCAACGACAATTGCTAGTATAGCAGAGACAATCCCCCAGATGCACACTGGGAAATCAAGCCGACCATCAGTGATTCACATCACACCTCAACAAGATGCATCGCAAAAGGAAATGGGTGAGAGTACCAAAATTTCTGTTGAACTTCTTAAAAATGGCTGTTTAAATGCAAGATTCTATGAACACACTGAAATACCTTGTTTAGTTGACACCGGTGCCACTATCACCTGTGTCAGGGATACTTTTCTTAGGGAAATTCAGAAATCTCGAGATGTAGAAATCAAAAAGAGAAAGTTCAATGTACACTTAGCAGACGGATCCATATGCCATGTAAGACAAGCAGCAGTATTGAAATTCAAAATTCATGGTACCAGATTCGAATTCCCATTCTCAATTATTCCAAATCTCACAAAGCCAGTTGTCCTAGGCACAGATTTCTTAAAAGCAACACGATCACAGATCGAATTCAATGTAGACCCAGAGCTACAAGTCAAGCCAGTCCGAGCTGTTAGGGAGGCTACAATCCTTCCTTTCACAGAACTAGCAGTTCTAGGACAAGTCACATCCCTCAAATGTTTAGAAGGATGTGTAGGCACATTAGACAATTTGCAGAGGAACAACAGAGTTCCATACCTAGTTCAAAAGGGAGTAGTAACACCCTCAGAAATGAACAGGCACCCAATCATACTGCTCAATACAAGCCACCGACCATACAAGGTGAGGAAGGGTGATATAATAGCCCTATTCACAGAGGTAGATCCCTCTGAGTTACATCAACCAGATACTGACATCCCTACTGAGGAACCCACACTACAAGTGCTAGACACTGAAGAGAATTGTAGTGACACAGAGTCAGACTGTGCCTCAGTATATGCAGATCCAGATACAAACCGTAGAGATGACACTGATGATGAATTGGCCACAATTCACAGTGAGGCTCATGACATTATGCCAGACATAATGGAAAATGTGCCACCCAAATGTGTACTAACAGATATTGGACAAGAGAGACTCCAAAAGTTACTCCACAAGTATCAAGATGTATTTGTAGGAAAAGACAATGACATAGGTACAACCCACCTATATACACATTCAATTCACATCAAACCAGATGCAGTACCATGTCACTACCTACCATACAGGCAGACGCCTGAGAAGCAAGCTAAGATGGGAGAAGTCTGTGAAGACCTAGTCAGACAGGGCATCCTCAGAGAATGTGCAGAGGGACCCTGGGCATCCAGATCATTTTTAGTACAGAAAGCATCTGGAGGCCAACGTCTAGTCACAGACCTACGCCACGTCAATGCTAATATGATAAACCAAGCTTTATCAACGCCACGTGCAGACGACACACTAGACATGATAGGGTCACTCAAACCTACTGTTTTCAGTAAACTAGATGCGCAACAAGGGTTTTTCCAAATTCCCATAAGAAGGGAGGATCAACACAAAACTGCTTTCATAGCAAATGACAAAAAGTATGTCTATCAAAAGATGCCGATGGGTTTGGCTACCGCGCCGGCAGGATTTTGCCATCTAGTAACTCTAATTCTCAACAAACTGAAATACAAATGTGCCCTACCATACCTAGACGACATTCTAGTCCTATCACCAGATGTAGAACGACATTTTTCAGACCTTGAAGATGTCTTCAAAAGCCTGAGAATTGGGAAACTCAAGCTAAAGAAATCAAAATGTGAATACTTCACAGATAGGATAGATTTTCTAGGAATGCGTGTCACACCAGATGGTTTACAACCATCCCCAGAAAAGGTGGAAAGTGTCAAAACTTTTCCCACCCCAAAATCCGTGAAACAAGTCAGATCATTCACAGGACTATGCCAATACTTCAAAAAGTTCATCAAAGACTATGCCAATATTGCTAGGCCACTGTACGACCTACAAACAAACCTAAAGGTTTTCAAATGGAATGAGGATGCAGACAATGCTTTCAAAACATTGAAACATGCACTCTGTACCCATGCACTATTGAGATACCCAGACTATGACAAAGAATTCAGTCTAGCAACAGATGCTTCAAATGTGAGCCTAGGAGCTGTTCTATCACAACGCAGTAGTGAAGGAGTACTGAGACCAGTAGCCTTCGCAGGTAGAACACTATCCAAGCATGAAAGAAACTACAACACAACAGAAAGAGAGCTACTAGGTGTAGTATATGGGATACTACATTTTAGGCACTACTTAGAAAGTAGACACTTTCAGTTGTACACAGATCATGCAGCTCTAATACCACTCCTCACAAACACAGGTTTGACCCACAGGTGGGCCAGATGGGCACTGGATATCCAACAATTTGCATTCACAATACAACACGTAAAAGGAGATGACAACATTCCTCCAGATGTGATGTCAAGAAGAGAATATCCAGATGCACCACCAATGACCAACCCCCCACCACCTCCAAGAAGGAAAAGGGCAGCCACCAGAACCAAATTCTCTAAAATCCAAACCAAGATACCATTCAACAGAGATGACCCACCAAAAGCAATTGACAGACCAAAACCAGTGATCAGAGGTATCTTAAAAGAGACCACCCATTATGTGTTCTGTCATTGTGAAAGGGAATACTGTGAAGAGTATCCAGAAAACTGTTTTACCCCGGTTGAGACCAACAGGATTGCACAGATGGTGAAAACCACACCTCGTGAACCACCACACAGTGCATCAGAAAATCAGTTGGAAGAAAAACTGCATAAAATTGCTTCAATCACCAAGGTAGTCAGATTTGCAAAAGAACAGCTGGATATGGAGGAAGAACAGGACAGAGACATTTGTGTTGTCACCACACGTTCAAAAGCAAAACGGTCGGTTGCAGAGGATACAAGGTCCAATGACCACCCTCAGCAATTAGGCCTAAAAGCCAAAAAGAACAAAGTGTCAACCAAATCCTCTTTCCCTACTAAATCCCCCATTTCAACACCCAGCACACCCACAGCCAATTTGCAGAAGCACTCAGACAGAGCAGGTACTGCACAGAAGGCTCACAAAAGCAAATCTGACCCCCATCCCAAAAGAACAAAGGCCGCCTCCACCAGCACAAACAGAGGAGCAGCCAGTTCAAAGGAGCAGACAGTCAACACAGACACAGCAGTTGAACAACCAAAGAAACAGACAAAGACCAGACCTGCACCAAAATCTCCTGAAACAATCCAGGCAGAGAAAGACAAAGAAAGGCTGGCACAGCATATAATGGAATTAGACCAAATGTTAGACCAAATCCCAGACAGTTCAATCAACTCCACACTGTTGAAAGAAGAACAAAGGAAGGACACTGGACTAATACCCATTATAGACTACCTAGAGAAAGGTGACCTACCTGTAAAAAGCACTGAAGCAACAAGGATTAGGAATAATGCTCAGCATTACCTACTCCTAGACAACATTCTAGTACACATATCCCCTACATCATGGAGAAAAACAGACACAGTACCACTACAAGTTGTAGTCCCAAAAACTTGGGTTGAAAACATACTGCAACACTTCCATGACTCACCAATGGCAGGTCATGTAGGTACTTCAAAAATGATGTCTTCTCTCATACCTAGGGTATATTGGAAATCTATGATGGCTGATGCCAATCAGTATGTGTCAACATGTGACACTTGCCTAAAAGCAAAAAGGGCAGTGCACACCCACAAAACACCAATGACTGTAAGGGACTATATGCCAACCCCCATGAAGCACCTGAACTTAGATGCTGTGGGACCACTCCCAGAAACAGCCAGGAAAAACAAACACATACAAGTTTGCATAGATTATTCAACTAGATATGTCATAGCATATGCCACAAAGGATCTCACAGCAGAAACCACACAACATGAGTTCTACAAGAACGTCATATGTCAGCAAGGTGTACCAACTTCAGTTCAAACTGACAATGGCACCTGCTACACAGGCAGCAATTTTAAGAAACTGATGAACACCCAGAAGATAAGACACGACCTGTCAAGTCCATATAGACCACAATCAAATGGATTAGTGGAAAGATTCAATGCTAGTATAGGAACAGCATTAAGGACTTTCTGTTCTCAGAATCAGAAAACATGGGACCTGTATATAGAATCAATTACATTTGCATTGAACAACACAGAGTCCCAGACAACAGGTTACACACCATTCTTCCTACTGCATGGCAGAAACCCTCAAACCATTGTAGAAACTGCCCTAAACATAGAGGAAGAAATCAAAACAGTAGCAGAGCATGTATCTGGAATGATACTGTCTCAAGATGAGTCTAGAAGAAAGGCAATAGACAGAGTCAAAAAGCTACAACAAGGAAGGAAGTCAAGATATGACAAAAAGCTTACACCACAAGCTATACTTCCACTAGATATTGTATATATCAACATTCCCAGAATTCTGTTGACCACAGATTCAAAGAAGCTTCAACCCCTATTCATGGGACCATATGTTGTTGCAGAAAGACCAACCCCAACCAGCGCAAGGTTGAAGAACCTATCAAATAACCTACTAGTCCCCAGACCAGTACATATTGATAGGCTCAAAAAGGTCACCACACTGAGGAAAAATGAGTTTGCACACAGACTCATTCCCCACACCTCAAAGTTTATCCACAGGATAACAAGGGATAAATCCCAAATCACACTCACCAAAGAGTCAGTTGGTCTAAACCAAATAGTACCCAGACCAGCCCACCACAAGGTGAAAAGAAACTCCAGGCAAGGGAGAATATCTAAGTAAATTACTTTTATATATTGACATGATCATATGGAATATCTATACCCACAGACTATGAATAATAGTCAAATAAGTATATACACTCTATATGAAGGAAATTAAATTTCCAACAACTGTCCAAATCAAGAATGATAAGTAGGAATTTTCATATCAGCATAGGATATGAACCCACACAAAGGACAGAAAAGACAATATACACTATATAGGTTACAAAACAATGTGCACACAAAGTAGAATCAAAGGACAGATTACTACAGGGTTGAAGTCTGAAACCCAAAAGGCTACACACAAAAAGCCAAAAGAGACTACCTAAAGGGATTAGCAACCCAAGCTTGAAGAAACCACAATTATCATACTTTTGCATCAAAGGCTAGCATCCTTGAAAGAATGCAACAATGGAAATGTTTGAACCTAAATCCTGTAAAGTACATGAAACAGAGCGTGCTATGCCAAGAGACTACTGTCTAGACACACCCTTACCCTTCAAAGGACCCACACACCTGCCAGGGCATTCAAACCCCCACAGATGCAGGTAGTCCACACTAATTACCCCAGACATAATTACCCCAGTCAGACAAGCTAACACTGATGGCAGTTAACAGCCACCAGGGAAACAAAGCCAGGCCCTCAATGGATGAGGGTAGGGTGGGCTACATAAGAGGCCCTGACTCCATAGCCAACTCACCAGTTCTACTCCTGCAGCAGTCAGGTACACACCAGCTGGTCCTAGCCATACCAGTTCTCCTATAGCAGGAGGGACTCTGTCAGAAAGCAGACCACACCCACTCTACAATATCATACCCAGTTACTACAATCTTGGGAAAGGACTCTAGCACAGATTGGACATTAAGCCAACACTAGCTTGATCATGGAAAAAGGTACAGTTCAAACACTACATTGATTATTATATTACTATTGGGACCAACCAGGATTTCTGCTCTCAAAACTATGTACACAGAGGCAGCGCCAAGTGGATACTTCACATAAGCAAAAAGGATAGCTCACAAAATCAGCAAACCAATTTAAACCTAAGTATATTGCAAAAACACTAGTAGAAGTCTTACTAAGACATAGAATATATTTTATATTTCAGGCATGCTAAAGCCAATCCTACTACTAGTGATGATGGCCACTTCTCAAGCCATCACATATGTGCCCACCGTTAGACAGAACGTTGGAGCCATATATGAGCCATTACCTGAACCATTGGTCAATGGGCACGATACCACAACCATGATATTGGCAATACCATACCATATACCTGCTCCACCAGAGACCGAAACCAAAATACTGGACCAGGTTATGGCACTAACATTTCCTACCTTGCATGACGACAGTTCTACCAGTCAGATATTACAGCAGGCAAGGGAACTAGATCTGTTAATAGACATAACAGACAAGGAAATTAACTCTACCTTAGCATCCATCCATTTGTTCCTATCAAATCCAATTAACAGTCAAGGAAGGTACAGAAGAGCACCACTTGGGTTCCTAGCCCCACTCTTCAGAGGAGCAATAGGTCTTGCCACACTAGATGACGTCAAAGAGGTCATGGACCAGATAAAGAACATAGACGGCATTCTAGAAGCTTTTTCCAAGCAAGACAAAGAAGCAGCTATATTAATTGATAAGGTCACCCAACGCCAAGACAAATTTGTCAAGGCGTATGTTAAGGATAAAAGTATGCTAGACCAAACCATGAACACTCTAGGCCAAAATATGAATTTATGGGCTCAAAATATGACCACATCTCTGAACACTTATGCAAATCACGAGCACACACAAAGAAGGAAGATCCAAATTTTAACTGATGCACTCACCATTATTGTAGCAAGAATGAACTATCTGCAAGCATTGCAGCGCACCACATCAGCACTCAGGATGCTATCAGCAGGCATTATGACTGCTGACATAGTACCACCAGCTGAACTAACGGAGCATCTGAATGATCTGGACATGACACTCAGAATACACTCACCAGGATCAAAGGTCGCCATAACTGACCTTGACTACTATTATTCCCAAAGAATGATATCCTACACCTATTCGGAACGGCACATATACATCCACCTGGATATCATTGTAGCATCCACTGTCTCCACCTTCAGAGTATTTCAACTGGTAACCACACCAGTACCAATCAACACCAAGGAGACACCTACAAAGGGAGTAACCCAATTAATCACTGATGTCAAATTTTTGGCTATCTCTGAAGATGGTTCACTATTTATTGAACTAACAAATGCAGATATGCTAACCTGTCCAGGAACTAAGATCAAAATTTGTACCAAAACTAGCCCGAGAATCCATAGACATGTACCTACATGCACAGTAGCAATTTATTTGAACCAAGCTCAGCAAGTCAAGGAAATGTGCCAATTTACTATCTCACCCTTGAAGAGACCTATCTCACACGCTGTAGCCATTTCACAAGATGAATATCTAGTGACCACAAATTCTCCCACCTACACAGTTACGTGTCATGGGAAACCAGCTACTACTCACAAAGCACCATCACACTCAATCATAGGTGTACCATGCCTATGTACAGTGAATATAGATCACTATTCACTACCAAATTCTAGGTTGCCATGCAACACTACAATTTCATTTCACTATGCTTTGGAGACTATAAACCTACCTTTTCTCGCGGCTCTAAATGAAATCAAAGAAATTGGACCAGACTCCAAGGCAAATCTGCCACCTTTTCCAAAGGTCAACCTATCCAGGACACTGGATATGTTAAGAAAATCAAGTAATATTGATGAATCAACATTACTAGACCTAAACCCATTCGCAAAAACCCTGCTAGATGATGCCTCCAGCCTGGCTAAGCCACTGGAAAATAGACTAATAGAGTCCTATCTATACAAATTTGCACGGCATCCAGCAGCATCTATCATACCAATGATACTTTCGGTTATAGCTACAATTTTGGCCACCTACACCCTATTCAAAATGCACAGAGGATCCACACTACTAGCTTATATGCCAACTGCAAAAGCATATAGATTTGTCACAGAGAAGCCTATGGAGAAAGCCTTCGAAACCCTATACAAGAAGGACACCACCACGGCACAAATAGAACAGGGCCCCACCCCTATTCTAACTATCCATGAGACCCATACCCTTATCATAGCCATACTATTCACACTCACCATTTACTCAGCCTACAGGCTGACCAAATATCTAAAGAGTATGGCAACCAAGCACTGTGGAAAGGGAAAGGTCACAAAGAGGCGAATCCCACAGTAGTACTAAAAGTCTACAAAGGAGACACCAACTTCTCCTTCCCCTTGCGTCCAGTGCCACATGAGTTTGATACAATTATAAAAGCTTCAGCCCCAACATACAGAGATATGATTATCAAAATGTACCCTCTCCCAAAACTAGTATTTGAATGGAATGGACCAGTAGTAATTACTACAAAGAAAGGAGAGACCGCATATTTACTGCCAGAAACTATCAATCTACCATGGCGTGCCAGGTTCGGCATAATACCAGCGCTCAGGGAACCCAATCTAGATTTTGCCATGTTACTACAAAATGACATTTCACCCCAGCCCGTTACCATGGATACCCATGAGTCAAAGCTGGAAAACATCATAATTGACGACCAAAGAGAGAGCACCAATACATTCAAAAATGTACTCACCATACTCACCCAACCACCTACAGCTGTAACTAGTGAGAAAGTACATGGGGAAGAATAACACAATTATACAGGAGTGAGATTGACCAAAACTTTTGTGAAAAGTTGGTTGGCCCTGAAAAGGACCGTTTATATTGACATTTATAGATGCCACCCACTAGTTGTTATAGTCCCCCCATCCCAAGGCCTCCCAGGACTCGGCCAACTCGGCAGCGGCAGGAGATCCAATCCACGTATCTTCACTGAAGAGCCACTCGTTCTCCTCCCTCCACTGGACAAAACGTGCCTCCAAAGTAGACAAAGCATGCTCAGCGCTGTCTGCAGCATCACCTGTCACCGTGTAAGCACATAGGCCGACAGCCAATAGGAAGTCCCAGATGACCCCATCATTTCTGGTGAAAAGCAGTCGCGGGTCATATCCATCCAGATCACGTAGGGCCTGAGCCAACAGCTCAAGAAATGCCGCCCTGCGCATGGAAATCCCGCCAGCACCAAGGAAGTACCAGCCGTGATGACGGCACACCAAAACATCACCAAAACTGGCAATGTCGTGCCGGACTTTATGCAACCACCGCGTCCTTACTGAGTCATACCGACTCAAAATACTCCTAAAAGGAGTACCAGGAGTCAGCCCCTCCAAGGTGTTTTGATCACCTAACCACAGGTCTAAGGCCTGCATATCACCCTGCAGCCAAGCCTCAGGGAGATATGCAAGTACCTCAGGTACAGCCTCCAACTCGTCCTCCAAAATTGCCATATGCGCCATACTGTGTTATCTCAAGGGTACTCAAGGAATAAGTGATCCTACTGTGGTCTACACAGCCTTTATAACCCCTCCCCACCCCCAAATGACACTGTTCACCCTCTGAAGTGATCCCCCCACTTCAGGTGACAAGTCCATGAGAAGGCACATGATCTGCTCACCAAAAGGTGTCAACCACCGGTGTCACCGCGGCACACGACGCATCTTGCGCCGCATGACACAATAGCCTCAAGGTGCCACTCAAAAATCTGCTCAAGGTGCAAAATTTTCAAACTCTCACAATCCCAAGGTCAAAGCAAGGTCTCAGTGTGTGTCAGTAGTATCAGGAAATCAATTTTAAGGTATCCCAAAATGAAACAGCCAATTTTTGAAAAATTGAAGTTTTACAAAAACAATTGCGTACTCTTAACCATGTCAAACTTGCTCAAACATGCATTTATATGTATGAAATTGTATTATTACAATCTAAATTGCTAATCAAACATGTTTGTATATAACACTGTATTTGCACTGTATTTTACACTGTATACCTTTGTATTATGTAAGACTATTTACAGAAAAACATGAAGCAAAAAGGGAGATAGTCCGCTGACTAACCCTAGGATACTACACAAAAGACTTAAATCTCACAGCAGCGGCCCACTGCAAAGACATTTCTGATCAAAGTGTAGATCCACAAGTTGCAAATTGCCAACACCAAGAATCTTGTAAGATTCAACTATCATTGCAGAAACAAGATACCAAGTCATTTTTATGACATTATGAACACTTACCCTCCACCGGATAAGGACAAAATATCTGCATAAAAAGGACTGTATTTGTACATACAAACTCACAAATTTAATTAATGCAAAATGTCAGATGACACAATTATGAACACTTATCCGCCACCGGACAAGCACATAACTATGCATAAAATGTACATTACTGATTGCTATATCACGCAAATCCAAAGATAAGCGCTATCTAGAAATAAGAAAACAAACTTCAAGCCGGTTGGCCTACTTTTATATAAAAGTGGCCTTGGTTTTTTTGGTATCAAACAAAAAGTTTGTAAAAGATTATCATAAGATTTTGCATAATTTGCATTATACTCTGTATATTTGTATTCACATGTGAACATTGATATATCAAAATCCACTCAGTTCCACAAAGCACCTATTTCACCAAAGACAGCCTATTACTTGATAACACATTTTTCATCATGTTTTAGAATTAAGACAAAGATGTACCATGCTGTGTATATAATTCAAACAATGATTTGAAAAGTGTCAGATAAAGACACAATGTATTACTACACTGTATAATATGTGATTAAGAAAGTACCAAATTGGTACAAAAAGGTTTACATACCTTATAGTTAAGTTACACTGTATATAATGTAGATGACTAGCCAAGCACAAAACCAAAATTCTCCCCAGACCTTTGGTATTTACATACTCTCACATCATCTATATTACAAAAAAAAGTGTACTTCACTACAAAAAAAAAATCAAAAACAAAAGGTAAATTCTATTTGCCACCAAAAATTGTGGATAAAATTCCAAAAT
The DNA here is from genome assembly GCA_947462335.1 of Harmothoe impar. Taxonomy (NCBI): domain Eukaryota; kingdom Metazoa; phylum Annelida; class Polychaeta; order Phyllodocida; family Polynoidae; genus Harmothoe; species Harmothoe impar. The sequence goes on from OX381710.1 coordinate 29,049,166, forward strand.
TCACCCCAAATTTTTAGATGGAATGACAACTGACGGAGAGTTGTCCTTTTTCCCGAGGGGGAGGCACCTGTCAGGTATGACCGGCGAGCCCGGCGAGCCCGGCGCTGCGGGCGCCCGCGTGTTCAAGCCGACGGCGGGAGACGCTACCCCCGCCGCCGGCACACGCAGGCGCGCGCCGGCCCGCATAGGCGGCGCCCCAGTCGGCACTCCCGCCGCCGCCAGGCGACGCTCATCCCGCACATTGTTTCCCACAGACCAGCATAAGGGTCACCCCTTTGATGTACACTAACAGGGGTAGACAAACTATGGAGGGGTATTGTGTGACTGTCTCTCTGACTGTTACAACCCTCCAACCACTGTCAACTGACACTAACACTCAAGATGCCATGCTGGTGGCCTGGCCCCCTTAAATAGGGTCAGGTCCCAGCACTGGGCATCTCCATCCTCACTCTACACTTGGACACCACAGAGCAAGGACCTCTCCACTGACTGAGAACAAGGCTATAGGCTATGCCCTACTAGGCCCAACTATCAGACATGGTGTAGGACCCCCTTGGCTCTAGTCCAGTACTAACCTCAGGGTTATTAGGTATATTTACCAAGACCTATATTATTGTGTGGATAGGTGTAACTGAGTGGAACCTACATTGTACTTACTGTACTGTTGCTGTCAACTTGTAATAAATACCAACTATACTACAAGACCACAAGACTTAGTCAACTTACCTCATATCATATTAAAGGGATCTCCCAACTAAGGGGATTCCTTGTATGACACCATCAATTTAGTTTCAATTTATTTTCCTAATTCTGCTTCGTTGTTGCAAGCACTGCAGCAGTGTACATGTACTAGTGGGGGGATGAGGGACACCCAAACACCAAGTGTGGGCAATAATAGTCCAGAGAGGGGGTACCATACATAGCTATACATAGTTCACAGTGTAACATAAAGTACATTGTATAGTGAAGGAAAGCATTAATTATTCCGTTTGCCATAATAATGCAATAAGGGATGTTGGACTGCAGACCTGTGCAGTCCGTTTGTACAGTTAGAGGACGTGGGTGGAGGTAGTCCCTACATACTATTGTGGAGGACTTTATGTAATTTGAGAGCACCCTGTAAAATTGCGGCTGTTGAATTTATGTCTGCATGAAATTCACTGGTGCACCACCGTTCCCTTTGCTTGCCCTAATTGTGTTTTAGGTCAGCGGCATGCGTGGGATGCCCTTTCTTATAAATACATATGTGACTATTGTAGTTGCATTTTGCCTGCAGCCTCAGTGGACTCATTTCTAGAAGTGTGTGCATTGTTCGCTGCAGACTGAACGTACTCATAACCGTTGTGAATAGCTACACATATATTATAGTGCTCGTGTGGATAAGGTGAATAGAAACCATGCATGCAGACAGTGATGTTTTTTTTCTCCGTTTCCCTTTCAAATAGCTAACGTGACTGTATTCACGTGAACCACAATCTATTGGCTACATATGGGCCCTCTGGGGTTAAATCTAAAGTATGCCACATTATGAATTTATTGTATTAGATTACGCCGGATATTTTCAATATATGAAATTTGCATGTGATCCTTGAAGAGATAAGACTGACCGTGGTATATATGAGGGTATCTCGTAGAGAAGGTCCCATCTAGTGGCATCCACCTGTTATATGATAGGAGAAACCCTGCGCACCTGCACAGGTAAACCCTACTTGTTGACCCAACCTAACACTTGACACACACAGACTCCCCAGTCCACACCTGTTGAATACAAGGGGAATTCCTGGTGATCAGCCTCCTTGTAATCCAGCTGAGTCAAATTTGAACGCAACCAGCATCACGCGACATCATATCGTGTTAAAGGTATAGCCAGACGTATCCATGAAATCATTTGAGCCATGCACCTGATGGAACAAGACCACAAGGACACTATTAGTATTATCCTTACTTTGTTCGTAGTTATAAAGATCAAAATATTATGTTCTACAACTGTTCAATTTACACAATGTAGAGAATAATCCCCAGTCCGTGCGTCTTAAAAATAATTCATTCATTTTGTTGTACCAAACCTTCTTTTCCAGGTGTGTCCCAAATAGACTCCACACGTCCCTAGGCATTCATGGGATTCCTCAGACCTATCTGTGACTAAGAATAGGTATCAGGAGCACCTGAAGTATGGCAAAGTGAAACATGATCTTTGCTGTCCCACGAACTGTGGTTATTATCTCTCTAACCATGGTGTTAGTGTTGCAGTGACTTAGTATGTAAGGGTAGGTGTACCTTGGCAGCTGCAGTTGGAACAAATACAAAGGATTGCCAAGTGGACAGTAAATGGACACCCAACAGAATATTAGAGACTTATTACTACATTGTACTAAGATATAAATCAATTTGAAGTCTTTCTGTAAATCCAGTCTATTAATGTGAAGTCTGCGTGGCTTTTGATTTTTAAAGGTGAATGATTGCCAAATAATTGCCTATGTGACTACTTTGGTCATCACAGTAGGACGGGATTTACCAGTTTGATGTAAGCTTAATGGTCATCACTATAATGTATGACCCCTGGCAGTGGAACATATACATGGCTGCTAAAGTTAAGTGGAACAAGCCACAGCTTTACATGTATCGACCAGAGAGAGGGGATCTATACTAGACGTTGATAACTTCCTATGTAGGCACCCCAGGGGTTTACATGCGTGTATTGAGGATAGCTGTTACCTCCAGGGTAGTTCGCCGCTGCGACTGCAGGGGGCCCCACCACGGCAGGTAGGGGAGTGTGGGTTTGAGCCACTAGAGGGGGCGCCGGAATTGTGCTGAGGACGCGCCGGCTTCATATATTCACAGTTGATTTGAAATTTGGTTGGTACGGACGCATCCCGGGCTCTACATGTGTAGGCCCCCCAACCCAACTGTCACTAGCTAATTTCTAGCAATCACCATTATGGCCGAAGCCTGGTGCTATACGTGCGGTGATGACCATGTCATACCGAGAGGAAAAGGTTGTAAAAAGGAGCCGAAGGAGGGTTACCATGCCATGCCAACCCGGCATTCTACAAAAAAGGTGCCGGAGGATGACCGAAGCCCGGAGGAGATCGCCAAGGAGGAGGTGAATGCCAGTCTGGCAGAGATCCACCCGGAGGAGAAGTTCCCGACGAGAGCAGAGTACATGGAGTACTTGGAGGCGTTGGACGAGGAGCAGGCCGCCCTGGAGAAGGTAACAGAGCTGGAGGAGAGGGTGCGTCAGCGAATGACGCGCCTCGCCGAAAAGCGCGCCAAACCGACGGGGCCCGCCAAGACAAAGGAGGACAAGCAGCCCGCTCCCTCCAGGGAGTCTACTCCGGAACGCTTCCCCCGCACCAGCACAAGATTATTTGATTCTCCAGGCACAAAAGGTAGAGACAGTTCGGCAGACAGACTCACTAGAGCGCGTAAAAAATTTGATCTAAAAAGATTTACTAGAGGGAGGGAGCCGCGCTCTCTTCAGTACCCAGAACTTATGTATGTATCATTGAACTGGGCGATGGTTGGTCTGGAGGAAGGCACCTTCAGATCCACAGATGATCTAAAGAAAATGTTGAACCACTTAGGGTTCTTGTCATTTAAAGCCTCCAGTGATCTGTACAGAGAGGAGGTTTTTGCTGAGTATGATTATGCAGTAAGGGAGGAATGTGTGTACGGTACTGGGATACATGAATTTAGTTTTGGCAATGAAGAGGTGGCCAAAAAGCATTTCGGTACCGAAGGTTTGAGACGCGCAAAAGGCGGCCGCCAGGACCCACCAGGTGGCGGTGCTGGTGGCGGCAGCCGGAGAGGCCGGGGCTCTGGTAGGGGAGGTGGTGGTGCAGCCTCTAACCAGGAGACCAGTAGAGAAGGCCTAAGACTGAACGATTCTGGAGCACCCATGTCCTGTGATAGATTTAACAGGATGGGATGTGACACAAAGAACTGTAACTTTGCCCATGTATGTGGGAAATGCAATGACCCGACACATAAATCCAAGGACTGCCCCAATGTGAGAATGTATGCGGGATAGGGGGTTGCCTCACCTGTAGTTAGTGTTGTCACACCTCATGTAATTACAGATCCCGCTGAGGTGATCTGGGATAGGGCAGCCGCTGCTGAATTAGAAGTGTGCACAGGTGAGGTAACGCCACCCAGGACGGGTTCTGACTGTTCTGACCCGGTGAAGATTAACCCTATTGAGTTGCATAATAATCAGCTGATAGATATTGTTTGTTCAATTCCTGGTACTGAATTGTTTGGTATTTCTAGTGCCGGGTGGCCGCAGCCAGCTGCTGATTGTTATTATGTAGTAACATTGTGTGAATCAAAAGGACCTAGATCAACAAGTTTCAATGTGTATAGGAATTGTTTTGTGGGAAACTGTGACTGTACTTACATGTTAGATGGTTCACGAGTGACGATGAAACCTTGTAGAGTATTCTGTGAATGTTTTATGTGGGGCGGACCGGATGAGAATTGGCCTTATTTGTTAGAAGGGGCCGTGTATGGTTTTAGAATTGTGAATCCGGGGTGCCCGTGCGAGTATGTAAATGAAAACTACAATTCCATTCTTAAGCCGAGCAGGAAGGAATTTATGGCGGATAAATTAAATTGTGAGTTGGCGGAACAGAAAATTCTCCCCGCAACTGAAAATCCAAAATGTATTCATGCGCTTGGAGCTATTGTAAAGAAGCAGGATTGTATGGAAAGTAAAGAGAGTATACGCCCCATCACAGACTGCTCTAGGTCTGGAGATGGTAGCCCGTGTGTGAATGATTATACAAATGAAGTCAGTTCTAGGTTTGTGTATAAATCTCTTGATGATGTTTCAGATTTGTTGACGGAGGGCGCTGTCATGACCACGACAGACATAAGTGACGCGTACCGCGGACTCCATATCTATTATGGGGATCGTCAGTTCCAGGGCATTAAGTGGGACTTTGACGACGGCGCGGGTGATAGTGTATTTATAGATACGCGTCTATGTTTTGGTCTGGCCAGCGGCCCGTATGTATTTAATTCTGTGTCAGAATTCATTGTACGTTGCATGTGTAGGAAGGGGTGGAGCAGGATCGTCAATTACTTGGATGATTTTATCCTAATTTACCCTAATATTGAGCAGTGTAAAGAGGCACAGAGAACCTTGTTTAGGGTCATTAGACACCTAGGTTTTAGTTTGTCTTTCAAAAAGATCTCCCCAATCTCTACTAATGTGGTATTTTTGGGCATTGAGATAGACAGTGTGAGGATGGATCTCACGCTGCCCAGCGACAAATTGTCGGCTCTTTTAGAGAAATTGAGATCGGCGGAGGGTAAACTAAAAATGACTAAACTGGATCTTCAATCATTGGCGGGGAGTTTAGCTCACGCCAGCAGAGTTGTTAGGGGGGGCCGCTGCTTCTCGAGGAGGATCTACAACTTGTGTAATAAAGTCAAAAAGCAACACCACAAGATACGTTTGTCTGGTGAAGCGCGGGCAGACATTAAGTGGTGGCTGGACTTTGCTAGTGAATTTAATGGGTCAGCTAAGGTTATCAAACCATTGGGCTCCCATATTGCGGTATACAGTGATTCGTCATTCACAGGGTATGCAGCCTACCATCAGGCAGATTGGCTGATGGGGAAGTGGGTGGATGAGGGCCGCAGCCCTCTACCCCCAGATGCTGACCATCACTGGGTACCGTCTCCAGCGGGGTATAACAAAAATATCAATGAGCTGGAGTTTTGGCCGGTGTTATTATCGGCCGAGAGGTGGGGTACGGGTTGGTCAAATTGTGAGATAACATTTGTGACTGACAACACGCAGGTCATGCACATGCTCAACTCTGGCCGCAGCTCGAATGACTTGTGCATGACTTGGATTAGGAAATTATTTTGGTTGGCAGTAAAACTGAACTTCTATTTCAGGTCGGTGTATATTAATACTAGAGATAATGTAATATGTGACTCATTAAGCAGATGGGGGGAGAAGGGAGCTAGATCAAAGCTTCTACACGTTACATCGGATGCATCCTTATGTTGTTATTCTGTTATCTGATTACAGGTCATTGGAAGCTGCTGAGTAGTCGGCTAGACGTGCTGCTAGATAATGACTTAGCGGACAATTCTCACAAGACGCGTGCGTCACAGCAAAAACATTATCTAGAATTCTGTGCTATTTATGGTATAACCCCACTATCCCCAGGTCATGAGGGTGTGGCGTTCTATATTGCTCACCTTTCAAATACACATAAATATTCATCAATTAAGGGGTATATCTCTGGTTTGAACTACTACCTGAAATCGTATAGAGCTGGGGGTGTCCCATATAATGACCCCCTGGTAGCAAGGGCCTTGAGGGGAGCGCGCAGGTTACTGGGTGACTGCCCGCTGCAGGCGCTGGCGATATTACCTGAGCATTTGTTGGTTATGTATGAGAGTTTGCCAGTGTCATTTGGACACACATGTTTCTGGGCCGCTGCCCTGTGTGCATTCCGGACATTGTTGAGGAAGTGTCACTACACATGGTCTGACAGTATGTTGACCAGAGGGGCCTTCACATTCTATGAGTGGGGTATGGTAATAAAAGTGACCAAAACCAAAACTATCCAATTCAAGGAGAGGGAATTGTTGATCCCGGTGTCTAGATTGAAAAATGAGAAGTTGTGTGCGGTGTTTTGGGCTGAAAAGCATTTCAGCCAAGTCAGGGGCCGCCCCGACCACCCAGCGTTCATGATTCCGTCAGGGGATGAGGTGAGACCTATTTCATACACTATGTTCAGTGACATCCTCAAGTTGGTCTCCTCCAGGGCGGGTATTGAAGCAGCCAGGATGAGCAGCCACGGGTTCAGGTCGGGGGGGGCTACATATCTGGCGAGGGTAGGGGTAGAATTGGATGTGATTAAGCAGAGGGGGGACTGGAGGTCAGACCAGGTATTGGTCTACCTGCGTCGCCCCCTGGAGGACAGGGTTGCCTTAGATAAGAAGGTGGCAGCTCTCCTGTCTAGTGTAATGTTGTAAGTGATATATTTGTGATATGGGATGAGATTATGTGTTATTATGTGATATGCAGAAGATATGGGTTGTTTATAATGTTGTAGTGTTTGGCTGGTGCCATCATTCTGATGTCTTTGGCAGGTTAAGCCAGCCATACGCTATAAGCACCACTATATATGTCTTCATCATCTGTTCATATATATGTCTATTATTATTGTATGTATTATAGTATAGAGCTATGTAGAACAATACTTCCTATGTAGGCACCCCAGGGGTTTACATGCGTGTATTGAGGATAGCTGTTACCTCCAGGGTAGTTCGCCGCTGCGACTGCAGGGGGGCCCACCACGGCAGGTAGGGGAGTGTGGGTTTGAGCCACTAGAGGGGGCGCCGGAATTGTGCTGAGGACGCGCCGGCTTCATATATTCACAGTTGATTTGAAATTTACTATTGCGTTGCTATTGTTTGCGCTTAATACGCTTCTGTTTGAACCTTTTGTTGTTCAATTGCTTAATAAAAAGGGCAGGTTAAGCCAGCCATACGCTATAAGCACCACTATATATGTCTTCATCATCTGTTCATATATATGTCTATTATTATTGTATGTATTATAGTATAGAGCTATGTAGAACAATACACCATACCACCGCTATACTGAGATCAATATATGGGGGTGCAGAGGGGTACCCCCCTCAGGTCGGGAAGTCACCGAAATTAAGACCTTTAGGTCGCAAGGTCGTTTTTTTTAGACCCTTTATCCTATAATCAATTTTTTGCAAAAGTCGCCAGGTCGCTTAAATTATTGCCCCAGGTCGAAAAGTCGCCTGGAAAATGGCCCAGGTCGCCAGGTCGCTGAAAACCCCTCTGCAGTCACATATATGTTATGGGCCCAACGATGGACACTACCCGCAGCCATGGTGCAGGTGTCAGCAGACGATAATTTGTAACTTGTACTTCCGGTGGGTAAAGGTTTACTCTTATCAGATTTATGCTAGTAGGTAGCAGGCTTATGGCCCGGGCAGACCTGACACTGAACAGATGGCTGTATACAGTAATCTAACAGATTACAAATTATTATGGAGCTGAAAACTGCAATGTACATTAAGTTTACTGTATTTTGTAACCAAAGCAACATCAGGGCACCTGAGATTGGACTTCATTGTATCTGTTTTCTGATAGCATCGTGGGTAAGATCTTGTTGATACATCAGGTACTTAATGGTTAGATGGTATATAGGTCTACCTCATATCACCAGTTTCTCATCCAGGTGTGAGTGTCTCCCAACAAAGGAAGGGCATTCCAGGTTACTGATATCTAAGCTTGAGGCCCTAATTGATCATTCTATATATACAATGTCAGTCTTCTCAGACAAGGGTGTAGGCACTGTGCCATTGTTATAGCCAGGTTTAATAGCAAAGACTTATATCTCAGGTGTTAGTGTCATCCATGATGTTATTGTGTCCCATTCAGTGAGAAGAAGTCATAAAAACTACCGTCCTTTCTTCATCTGAAGTGGGCTCTCTTGTGAAGGGCAGATTTACAGTCCAGCCCATAGAGCACAGTACAGGTGCTACTTAAACTTTAGCCCCCTTGCTTCCAAAATGTTCATCAGGTTGTATTGATATCTTTGGTGGTGGGGCAGAACAATAGAGTTCGCACCTTGGTTATACATTGTACTGCATACCCTGGTTTAAAACAGATACAGTAGAGTCTAGAACGGTATATGCACTCCTCTATGGTCATGGAGGGTTGGACAGATATCTCTGGCAATATGGCAAATGGGGTATATAGATCACATCAGATGGTTCTACTGATCTATGAATATAAAGTACACAAATGTAGTGTAATCGGTCTACAGGCAAATCACTATGTGTATACGTATGTGTTTGCACGTCTATCAATCTTTTGAGAAAACGTATTCAAATATCACTCTGATGCATATAGGCCTGCCTTATCCATACTCAGAACACAGGTCCTTTATATTCAGATCGATAGATATGATCGACAGGTTCTGCTAGAATATTCTGCCACAGTACTCGATCGCTTTTGCATAGGCATACATGCTATGATCGGTCAGTTGTTGGTAAGTTAAGTAATAGATAGACTATGGTTATGAGAGGCTAACTCACATAACCATTGTCTATCTGTTTTAAACCACAGCTGTAGGGTTACGTGAGTCTACACAGAAATAACCAAGGTGTGAACTCCTTTGTCTTAGCCCTCCGCTGTGGTTTAACTGTTAATAAGTTCTGTACCTTTTTTTGGTGTGAGGGATATGTCACACGTAATTACAGTAAGCTCATACATATTTGTTTACATATTTTACAAGCTGCATAATATCCACCCAACACAAATAATATCCAACCCATGTAGGCTATGTCTTACTATTGCCTCAGCACTACATAGTGAATATGATAATCCACTACACTAGGCCTGGTACTATAATGTATAATAGTGGACCCTCAGCTTTTGATAAAGTCCAGACCTAGTATGTACTCAGGAGACTATCAGCCCCCCTGGGTGACATCAGTCTGATGACCAAACCTATGATAAGGACATTTTACCTGTTACTGACTTGGAGGCCTACTTTCCAGCTGACATAGATTGTGGTGTTTATCTACATATGATAACAGTCTAGTGGATATTGATTGCATTATGTAGGCTACATCTTTCTTGTAAGCCTGCAGGTATATATAGGTCTTTGTAGGTATGTTTACAGGACTACCTGTATAATGTATGTCCATACTCAGGTAACTATAACACATACAGAGATCTGCATCATTGCTTTTTCTACTCCTGGGGATTTGACCCATGTTCACCCTGGAGAAATGCTAGCATTAGAATGCACGTGAGATCACTTTGATACACATGTATAGCTACAATTTCCATAATGAAATTAATATGTATATATGTTTAAGGAACCGAGTGCTTCCTAACCACATACACAAAAGCCACATTATATGTCCTCAAAGTACTGGTTGTATGACTGTATTCTTAGTGAGCTGCATGATTTAAACGATGGGAGCATGACGGATGTATGGAAGCATAAGTCGTAGATCCATAAAGGACCATGATAATGGACTTGCTCACATCTATAATTCAAGATGGTGCAGTTGTAGTATGGGTACGGTGTGAACACCAGTAGTATCACGGGGGTTTGTTTGTATACATTACTAGTTGTGTATACATGAATACGTGTAGGTTGGGAATAATGTCAGTGTAGAGGGTGAAGACCACAAGGCACCAAAACACAACTGACCTGACCAGCTCATGTAGTATGTGAGCCCGGAAGAACCACCCACAGGGGTCAGTCAACCTTTACAGGAAAGGGATGTAGGGGGTCTGAGATCGTGCTGAGTTCCTGGTAAATCCAGACGGGGCATGGGACCAATGAAAAGGTCCTCTGTTTCCCATACAATATTAAATACTATGGTTTCTACTCGTTATAGACTCTATGATGTACAACAGTCATATTCCTCTTATCAGAAGTATGGTGATTCTTATACGCTCATGGTTCATTGAATTGATTTTTTAAAAGTTTGCAGATGTGTGTTTATTTCATCAATGACTTACAAAATATATTTGTCATAGCTTTAAATTATATTAAGACGCAACAAAGCTCGAAAAGTCCCCTTAACAAAAAGGCTGGACTAGATATCTACATTCCTTACGCATGTACACCTGATGAAGTCCAATGGAGAGCCAGGGTGGAATGTCATCCAGAAAATACCTTCGCTTTTCTTTTATTGACTTGAAATTCTTCACACTTCAAATTATCCACTCCCTTGCCCTTGTTGCATAGCATTTCATACGTTGTATAAACATCTCTTACACATATTACACTATGTTGATGTATATCTCTGAATGTGCAGATGGCTATCCAAAGGATCAGCGTACCCTAATCTTTTGTAGAAAGGAACATGTACATACCTTGTATTCGTCAGAGAAGTTTTCATCGTTTGGTAGAACTTTCACCTGTAAATTGAAACAAAAATGGTATCAGTAAATTCGTGTACTTTATCAAGTATTATAGCGTATAAGGCATGGGGACATTGTCATTTGTATAAGGAGTTCTTGGAGGTTGGCAAGGTATGTAGTATCTTACTCAGGGTTGTTCCGTGTTTAGCTGGATATTAGGGCATTGATTTGTGGTAACCACGGAGGCAGAAGAGGGTTGCCGAGCGGATGATCCCGTCTAAAGATCACGGATCAAGACATGAAATGGTAATACGCCTCGCGGGTACCAGGTACTCTTACACGGAGCACTTTAGCAGAGACCATAATACGTATATATGCATGTACATTTTGGATGAAGCATAGGGATACAACTTACATCCAGTACCTTGGGGGTAAGAAGGTGTAATCTCTGTATGCATGTAGATAAATAGGCCTACTGGTGGTAGTTTTCATGGAACTGTTACTTCGGATTAGACTTTTCCATCTAGCTCCTGGTGCTTTGCTCTTAACAGTTAGCCCTATCTGTGGGGTGAGGTCTTTAACAGTAAGTTAATGTAAGCAGTGATGTTAGTGAACATGGGGAACGTCTTTGGAAGGCAGCTCATTGGTAGAAACCCCATGTAAAGCGTGTACATGAGTCCCCCGGGGAGTACTCAGAAACAATACGATTTGGGTGAGGTCAATTATTCTATCCCTGTGTGTTAGATTCAGGTTGATAGGTTGACAAGCCGCACTTCGTGGACCCTGTCATTTTGCCCAACCCCCATGTGTATATTGGTGCTGTGGGACTCCTGGATTAATGTTGACACACCATATATAGCATTCACAATAATTATGCCATTGAGAGGCAAGCCGTCCCATGTGGGTGCATGGTAATGTATGGACGCCGGAATGGTACATGTTTTGGTGAATTAACTAACTATTAGTCCAATATACTGTGGTTATGGATGACAGTGGACCTTTAATGGTAGAGGGTACATGCCCATGTTTAGCTCATGTTCAAACATGTATAAATGACATCCATGGATTCCATAGCTGTAATAGTAATAATATAATCAGATAATCAGAGAGTCACTATTTCCACCAAGCGTTTTCATCATTTGCATCCATTATTATGTCATATGTAATACTATATTAGCGATGTTGGTAGCTAGTATTGACTTGTGTTGAACTATGGACAACTATTACTGACTAAAATTTCATAGTGTTTGGATCATCCCATTTTCTTGTCCCTTGTCTTTTATTTCTCCTGCCATTTGTCATCCGGTCCCATGTCTGTCGATTTCAAGAAAACTGGAAAAAGCCATGTCGATATGTATCATTTGGTATCTCTCCCCTTATTATACCTATTCAATGTACCCCAAGGTAATGGATGGTGACTACCCCCCCCCCCCCCCCACTTCCTAACTAGGCGTCTGTCTTATATTTATACTATGGTTTAATAATAATTTGTGAGGTACAAAAATGAGTACATTCCATCGTATAGAGGCGCAAGGGGTGCACCTGTAATCCCATGATGCCAAGCGCAACCGGAAGTCACACTACACGCCCAACTGCCCTAATCGCTGCTGTTAGGGCTGATAGCCTGATAGGCTGATAGGATGGTGTACGGCACACTCGGGGTGATTTGTTACCACCCTGGAGGAGATTTGTGAGGGGTGCAGCAGGTGCCAGAGGGCGTGGGTAATGTTTATTTACCCAACACGCAAGAACGCATGCAATCTATCGGCAGTTTGTTTGTGTGGCATTAGTGTTGGGATGCATGGATGGGGTATATGTCCCATTGCACGTGTGTGTGTGTGTTCAATCAACACAATCAACCTTGAACATGCACTTGTACAGCTATGTTAACAGTTAATTGAGCCATTACATATTTAATATAATTCACATACAGTAGATCATATGTTGTGCAGATAGGGCCATCACTATTCTATCCAAGATCCCCACCTTCCTGTGCCATCATTTTCCCTTTTAGTGTAATAGTATAGCATAGGAACAGCACGGCCATGTAATCTTTCTCCATATACTCCTGTACCCCTTACTGAGGACGTCATAATTGGAAGTATGGTTGCAATAATTATAACCAATGAAATAAGAAGAGATGGGAATAAAGACCTTTGTCTTTGATAACAGGAAATGTATAATCTAATGGTATATGATATTTGCAATCATAACTTTTTGATATAGTCTCTGATGGAGAATTGTGTTAAACAGCGAACATTGCCCACCTAATCGGATATTCAAGGAATGGTGATGTATCTTAAATAAAGCGAGCACCATAGCATGTTTCATCAAATTGCCCATGGGTATGCAGGGCTTTGAGCCGGGGCTTTGAGTAAGCTGGAAAAGAGCAAGGGATTCCTCCGCCCAGGTGCCCTACACATGCGTCATAACATAAGTATAGGCAGATGGGGTACATCACTCAAAGCTGTTTTTCTCTCCTTAAGAAGTGAACTAGCTTCTCAGCCTTCTCAGACTACACCCTTCAAGTTCCAGGCGCCTACGTCACAGTTGCAGATCATTGTAGACTTGCCGCATCTATATCCTAGTTCGGTAATATAGTGTATTATGGTCATAGCTTGTGTTTAAAAACGCTGATATTATTGTCATACTGTGAGTTTAGCCTCTTTGATATTACCAGTGACATCCATGAAGCCTCCTTGGTATTATATCGGGATGTCCATGTTGAAAATAAAATAGAACTGTCAAAATATTGACCTATTTATCTAATATGATCGTGGAAACAAAACCTAATAAAGCTACTGGGGACAGGCCATCTTAAAGAAGTTTCCATCCAGCACTGAATGATTGATAGGCCTGCTGCCTGGATAAATACGAGTCCATTTATCTCTCGCCCACGCCTCGGCTATATATAAGTGGTAAAGGCTTTATGAGAAGCATGTTATACTGACATATCGCTCATGGATTGTTATCACAGATGAATAGGCCTACTGTCGGGAGTTACCAACCAGGGCTACAATTCCATATTTAAAGAAGTACATCAGTTGTTAACCATCACATTCGAGCTGCTCTATTCTCCACACCACTGGGTTGGTGAGCTGCTCATGAATAGGCTGAGCTGATAAACCAACCACTAATAGATCTAGAGGATAATAAAAGTACACTTGTATCTACTATTACTACATTGCATTCTGACAATTGTTATTTGTATATGCTGAATTCATACAATATTATGTTTGGGTGGGAGTTATGGGCGTTACGACCAGAACGATATATAGGGATGTGCACCCTGAGGCTTACTCAAACAACATACTGTGGTCCTATACGTCAGCACCTCTGAAACAGACAGCAGTTTCCTTTCCTTCACCGGAAATGCCTACATGCCTTGTGGGCAGTTCCCAGGAACTTATCATCTGGGAGTGCTACGAGAGTGTTCCCTGCTTACTATGAAGAATTCCGGCTGGCCTCTTATCACAGAAATTTCTTTTTGTATTCGAGTTTGACTGAATAGCTTTCTTCAGATCCGAAGTTGCCCTGATGGCAATGATGGAGGACGGCGTAAGGCCCACAGGAATTCCATCTAAACTGCACCTGCTGCACCCCTGGCAAATCTCCTCCAGGGTGGTAAACTCTGGTATAAGTTCGCGGTGATTTACCTTAAAGCTCGATTGTAAGAGAGTAGTAGTATTTAAATGATGTTTTTGCAACTACCGAAAATGATTAACAATAGGAACCTTTTGCGTTAAAAAAAAAGACTAGGCCTAGATGAAAATAATTAGTACATGTATGACCATAGCTATGACCCACCTAGCATTACCTCCTACTGTGCGACTGGGTGCATTGCTCCAATTAATGCACATTTGGACCATTGGCAACTGATGGTTTCCAATCGGTGTAAGTTTCATTAAACTATACGTGGAAGGGGCCATTCAAGTATGGCCTCATATTATAGAATGGCAATACTCAACCAGCCATTCCAAATCTCAATACCTTTAGTCTCCCTATGGTATAATGTACTATAATAGTATACTACTTGTAAAGTGTTATCATTCCCCATAATACTAGTACTGTGCCCATCATCATCATTGCTGATACCTTTAAGTCTACATTGTACTTGAATAGCCCCAATGCGTTGCCATAATTATACATATAAATTATCTTTCATATCAGTGATTGATTCGTGAACTGGCTGACACTTAATTAGCCTGCCTACTGAGTTGCTCTTATCATTCAACCTAATGAGAATGTCAGTATTTCATAGACACCAAACTCTATAGCCATCTGTTCGGGTGCCATATCAGTACATATCAGTTCATCTCAATATAGACCGGAATATTATGAGAGTGACCACCCAAATGACTAGAGGTTAGAACCAATGGATCCAGGGATGCATAAGGGCCTTACTGTGCATTACTTCATGACCCACCTCCAGCCAGAGAATACTCACCTATAGGTGTACATAACCTAGGCTATGACCCATAGCCTAGGTTATTTGTAGGTCCATGACCCCTTTACCCCTAATGAGTACATGTATGGGGCATATACTGGCTGTAGTATGGTGGACCTTCTTGATAATGCAGGGCATGAGCCAACTAATAATACCACCCGTGACCGCCAACTATTGTCAATGGGCGTTGTCTTCTAATGAATGATTAGCCTATCTCTAACTGCATGTTGTAGTCATGGAGGTATGAGGTGAGGCCTCTGTCAACATGCCTGCCCTACCTCCAAAGATATAAGTGAAGATCTAGCAAATAAAGTTGTTGACACAGATGTGTGTGTGTGTGTGGCTCGATATCTTATCAGTGGTTATCAGGCGAGCGTTTAACCGCTATAATCAGTCAGTTTACATGTGACTCTCATCTGTGGCCTGGAATTATCTCTAGTCTTTAGTCTATATCATACATAGTGACATGTCAGGTACAATGAACGATATGTACACCTGCCCTAGTGATGGGGGTGGAATGCTAAATTCGACACGGCTGCATGGTCATTTCTTAAAATCGACATGTGACATGAGGCCTAGTGACATGCGACATGAGGTTTGAAATGATAGTGACAGGGGACATGAGCAATTCTTAAAATCGACATGGGACATGGGGATTATTAAGCGACATGGACATGCGACATGGCCATTTCTTAAAATGAATATGCGACAATGAGTGATCACATACACCCCCCCCCCCATCTCAGGGCCATCTACACCCCACTAGGGAGCCCGGGTAGCAATACACATAATTATAATACACATTAAATACTATACCCCGGGTACTATACACAACGACTACACGTGTATTGGATTCAAATCCAGTTTCAATTCATGACAATGAGAACTATGACTATGTCTTGAATCCGGCATATTACGCCAAGTATGCTGGCCTAATAATGAGGCTAATTGTATATACATTTATAAATGACTAAATCGATATACATCCAGAATGTGAGTAGACAAACCCGGCTAATTATACACGACACCACATATTATATAACTATTAATAGTACATGTACAATGTATTATGAATACAATTTAATGATATCCCTATGCGGATTAATTTTAACCGATGTACATTCTATTAAGGCTGGGTAATAATTAATACTTGCTGGGGGGGGGGGGGGGGTGGACCATGGTATTTTCATCACAACTGCATTTCTGTGGCATGATGGAAATATCTTAAATAGACAGGGGGCATGTAAGGCAAGCATTAAGTGACAGAGACTGGACATGGGTCATGGCCATGGACTACAGTGTAGTATTGGAATAGACATGGGACGCTCTGTTATGCCCCCTCCCCCGGCCCCCATCCCAATTACAAGCACCCGGCTTATATCTACATTTACAAGGCTCTTACTATATTTGTTTGTACTACGGTACCCGTCTACACCTACAAAACGTAGCCTTCATGTCACACTCACAGGTGGGCGATAATATACCTGTGGTGCCCCAGTATACACCTGCTGACTCCAGCCCAGGTAACCTAATTCTAACACCCCTGTGAGGTGCTGTCATGTGAAGCATGCTGTCTGCTTACCTGGACGGGCATCCCTGGGGAGTGCTGGGCATACTGGTACAGCTCCCGTTTCATGTCCAGTAACTCAGCCCTCTGCTCCTTAAAGGGGTCCTTGGACGGGACGGAGGTGTCGAACTGGGGTATCATATAATGGTAGCCGGCCCGCACCCACTTGAGCACCGGGAAATAAAAGTTTTTCTCTGTGCGGGTGTCATTCACCACGATCACATTGCAGAACCAGTCAGGTGCCACACCTTCGTTGTCTCGCCACAACTCGATCTGTACTATTTCCCCTAGGTGCTCCAGGGGAGGGCACTGGAAAGTATCAGTCTGTCCTCTCTCGAAATCATTTCTGAATTGACAGTCCAGGGCAATCTCAGGTGATTTCTGGCCGCGATCGTCATAGAGGATGATTTTGATATTGGCGTCTGAGCCGCTGTTTTTCCTGTCGCCGGTTTGGATGTAGATCCAGTGGTCTATGGCACCCTTCACTGAGCAGAGGTTGCCCATGGTGGCTTGGTACACCTGTGTCCGTATCAGAGAGACAGGTTGTGGTGGTTTTTGGTAATGTTTTCCTGTAGTAAAACCGTTAGCTTACTCCACTTGGGTCACCTGCGTCCACCCATACCACCTCCCACTAGCACACACCACTGCGTCTGCAGCCCTGTGTGGTTATTTGTACGCCGAGCGGAAAGTAGGGGACTGGGTCACGTGTGGATTCCCTCAGCCAATCAGAGCGCGCCTGACCCAGTATGGTTGATTACAGGTAAAGCCCGGAGGGTACAGGTACATGTACTACAGGTGTGCCCGCCCCTATCACATGTGACACATGTGGGACTTTTCACGGGTCATGGGGAGGCTGTAATAATTAATGCTGGTGTTCTGTCATTAACTCTGAAAGTACTACTAAAACTATATGTATGTTAACCATGTATTTCCACTCATAAATTAAGTTAGTTTGTAGCTTTAGTTATGTCAAAGTTCCAGCTGAATTCCCTAGATGTCACCACCTCCCTATGACTGTCATTTTACTAGCCGGTGTGGGCACAGGAGATAGGAGGAGGGGGATGGTCTTGCTGGATTATAGAAGCTATTATTACTATATTATATAATACTATTAATAGGGAGAATAATAAACAAGGGGCTCATGGTGGGTGCGGGGCGGACTTAATCAACTCTCCATTTAAGGATTGGTTAGTGCTGTAATGGGCGATGGCCTTAGTCATCATGATGTATGAATGCAGTGATGAATGCAACCATGGAGCACCCCTACTCGCCAGGGCTGCATTGCCATCATGGCATCATCCACACGTCTCATGATGTTGACCATTGTTGAGTATCTCAATCCTGGAGGGTTGGCATGATGCATGCATACAGCACTGGTGAATTAACTTACCAGGTCAGGGCAGCATGTATATGCATCATGACGACAAAGAGCATGCACATAAAGACATATGCAGCCCTGCATGAGCAGCTCCCCAGGCATGAACCGAAGTGACGCGATGTGCTGTGAGTCATAATAATGACAATCTTTTATTGACAACAAATGAGGTTATTACTGACCTATGTGTCATACATTCAGCATATGTTTCTACTCTACAGCTTATGTTTCTAATCTACAGTATATCGATTTTGGAGACGCATTATCAGACAGCAATTGGTCTGCATACTAATAATCATGAGACGTTGACCATTTCACTATGCAGCAGATGTCGTCAGCATTCAGTCACACTCTACCACTCCAACTACATGTAAGCGAGCACACCTTTGATTACGGCATATGAATGTATGATGTGTTTTATATCTTATTTCTGCAGCTGAAGCGCTACCGAGCTGAATGCTGGGGATCACACACGCGAAAGTGAGCCGTGGTGTAAGGAACTGTCACTAATTAATGTCAGGGGATTAATACAATTATACAAGACAATATCCAGATCAGATTTTACAATGGAAAAAAACAGATAAGACATATAATTTTTGTTATAAGCTGTATTAAGTGCACTTTTGACATAACTCTTTTCAGTTCAAATATATCTTATTTGGCGTGGGATTTATAAGTGGTCACCTTAATGAGGGGCATGATGCGTGTGTTATGCCCTTTGTCATCATGATGCAGCACACTCAGGTGACTTGTCTGTGCTGCATCCATAAGTCATGTCGACCCAGTATGGTCGATACACTCCCAAAGAGTCGATATATTCCATGAATGCAGCCCTGAACTAGCTTTCCAGGACTGGGTTGAGGCATTATGACGACAAAGGACAGGGCAATTAAAGGGTTGATAGCTAGTACGTGATAATTAACTTGAAAAATAGCAAGAGACATGTGCAGTTTTGTACCTAGAACAGCAAATGAATAAAGAGATGTCATCTTCTATACATGTGTATCATTTTGTGTTGAACATTGTCTTCTCAGTTAGAGAACATAACTACTTGTAAACTACTACATGTAGTATCCATTATTTTCAAATCCCATCCAGGCATCTGGTGTGCCACCCCCGTGACATGTTGGGCTTCATTGCCGAAGACTTTTTATGTTCTCTACATACTTTTGCGTGATACGTTTTCTTCATACTTAGCCCTTCACAGGCCACATGATGCCTCAGTATGTCCATCTGTCCTCATGATCTGAGAGGATGAGACAGACTATTCAGTACTATTCACCATTCTCCTCCTGAGTGGTGGGTCCGAAGAATATGCGGGCGTACAGGTCCCTCTGGGTGTACACCCCCCTGCCCCTGTTGAAGTCTCGAGGTTGGCCGGGAGCGGCGGCGTAGTGCATAAAGCAGTCAGGGTCGTCATCAAGGTGGTCCAAAATAGGAACCTGGTCATCAACAGCTATGTTGTGGAGACAGACGCAGGTCGTGATTATCCGAGCCGCATTCTCAGGGGTCTGATTCAGGTAGCCACCACTGGCATCCAAGCAGCTATAGGGAAAAGTTAATATATTACAGGACAAATATTTTGTTAACTTAAGTAGCTTATAAATATATAATAATGATAATAATAATAGTAATGATAGTAATGATAATAATGATGACGATGATAATAATAATGGTGATGATGATACCTATAATTATGATGATGATGGTGATGATGGTGATGATGATGATGATGATGATGATAATAATAATAATAATAAGAATAAGAATAAGAATAATAAGAATAAGAATGGACAATCTGCAGCAAAGTTACTCACCGCCATCGTTGTTTTAAGCTATCAATGGTACGCTTGACAACGGATATTGTTGATTCGTGCCACACATTGTAGAGTTTCTCGGTTCTCGTTTGTGGTCTATGGTATGGTGTGAACAGATACTTTTCCGGGCGATACCTGGAAGATTATGAATAAATTATTAATAACATATGAATGATATCATGGTTCTGTACCTTTTACCCTGTAACCCTCACTCTACCGTATACATATTTTTTGCAAGTAAATCACCGATTTTGAGCACTGTACGCTATCCTCAAAAAGTTCATTAAACTTGAAATTTCTCGCATTCCCGCTGTCGGACCCGCTGTCTGGTATATTGCCTCAATAATGTAGGCTGCACCATTTGTATCTGACCTCCTTTCCATGTATGTCGCAGCTTTATTGCATGGCTTCCTAAGGCCACTTAAAAAAAAAAAGTTGTTTCTCATCACCGCGCGCATCATAAAAATCGTGATTTGGGGAAAACTTTTTTTTTTTTTTTTTCATTTTTGATGAAAAATATATTAAAATTGGAGAAAATATCGGCAAATTTGGTATCAAATTAAAGCTTATGATGTCTGTAATGCAGTCACTTAGGAATAACTTGCATCAAAACACATTTTGCAGATCAATAAACATCGAATTACTAAAATGTAAAAATTGATCGCGAAAAGTCTACATTTTCCTGTATATTTAGGCCTCGAGTAAAAAAAAAAAAAAAAATTAAATAAAAAACGCCCTCGTCACATTTTTCATTCCTTGGTGATGAGAAACAATTTTTTTTTTGAGTGGCCTAACTTGCAGGGAAATAAACATGATTTTATTTTAGGGTCATCATGATACACCAATGCAGTGCTGGTGAGTTACTCACCAGTGTTATGTTGGTACAGCATGATGCATGTTGAGGCATTAATGCAGGTTAGAACTGTTAGATACAATTGCATGATTACTCACCCACTGTCCCCAAGGAGAAAAAAGTTTTCCCATCTCCCAGACTCGGCGTCTTCCTTCAAAAGACTGGTGTCAAATATGTAACTGTCTGATGCCGAGCCAGCAAAGGAGGGGTCCAGGTGAGTAATCTTGTTGTTGAAGTCACAGACAACCTGTCAATTCCAGCAGTAAGAGAATTATTGATATCAGATGAGATATTACTAGAAAACTAAATGAAATTTCCATTTAAAAAAAAAAGGAGTGAGATTGTCCCAGAAAAGTCAATCAAATCTTTAATATCTGTACATATCTGTACAAAAAACGCGAACTATTGCGTAGGAAAGATGAGAAATAGAAATGCTTACCATGGCATTTAGCGAATAGAACCCCTTCCTATTTAAGAAGGTTGTCCGTCGATCCTGGTTTGGAGGCACAATCTGGATATGAGTACCATCCAGACATCCGAGTACAGCCGGTTTCTCCAAGTGGTTCTTCTGGAATCCTTCAGCCATGTCAAACTTTTCAAACATTGTATGTGGCCAACGAATGTACCTGGGCAAAGACGAATGTAATACACCATAACATGGTATGTGATACATACCAAAACCCTCGTTTTGCCCACATATATCATCCGACACACCCATAATTAGGCCAAAATAAAAAAAAAAGGTTGGTTTCCGGTAAAATGGTCGTACAAACCAGACCCGGCCGGCCGATCTTTAAATGTTTTTTTCATATATATATTTTTTTGGCATTTCCCCCATTTTAGGGGGAGTTTTGGCGTTTTTCCTCTAAAATCCTTTAAAATTGTCCGATTTACAAACCGTAAAAACAAGCATGTAGCGAGAAAAGTGAAGACGTAAAAAAAAAGAGGGTGACCCGGCACTGTTTTGCTAGACTCGGTCGGGTGATCGGAAAAAAACAAACTTTTTTTATTTGGCCTTAATTCCCACATAATTATATTCACTTTTGTTTGTTTTATGTATAGCCCATATAGATATACATCTTTGGGCGGCGCTCAGACATTTTTAATTGATGTCCTATACAGAGATGGCGATGAGAGATTTTATTCTACCATTTTTAAATATGTTTTTCATTATTAAAAAATCATGTCTACAAAGTAGTTATGTAATCAGGGTGAAAACAGGGTTGATATAATTACCTGTTTGAGTACTGGTAAAAGAAATTAGAGACGTCCTCGACACATTGGGAGACTGTTGTTGTGGACACTTCCTGTGTCTCCGCAATAGTTTTGAAGTTTGAACCAGTCGCAAAATATCTCACAGCCAAACCCATCTGTCACGTTAAAAAGACACAGATCATTAATTATACAGACAGAGTTAGTTTAAACATATTCATGGCCCACCTGTATTATTATGAACTACCATGTGATTATATATATCTTTATATATGAGTAGTTGATCTGAGTATTAGGTACTATAAAATAGTTGATATATACAAATATAGCCTATACCTACCTGCTGTACGTGTGATAGGCCTCCCCCAACTGAACTTCCGACATTTCGGCTGCATCCTGATTCACCAAACGCCTTGCCTAACTGCATTACACGTTCCCTACCTAACCGGTATTTTACAATAATTTTCTCATTCCTGCGGGTAATCCTCCCCTTCTCCACCGGGCCAGAACTCTTTTTGGGGTTGCGACACGATTTGTCAGAGTCCGCCATTTATGTTGCTTTTGTAAGCTTTTCCCGCCCTTAGATCATGTGATCTACTGCTGGTTCCTCACGTGAATTCACGTGAAAGAGTCGTTGTTTGTCACCCCTAGGTTATGACAAACAACGATAATCTCAGGTTTCGTCGTTATTGATGGTGTGGCCACTTTCATCGTTATGGTACCATTGCCCGGGTCCCATTAGCCTACCTTTTGCCGCCGGTTACCGCATAACGCGCGGATACATCTGAGTATGGCCATCGCCCATTAAATCATCGTTTACTAACTCTTTATATAGCAGGAGAGGAGATGAAGGTTATTAAAAGTACATCAGAGTGACATCACAGGGGCTGGTCAAGAGCTACTCCCCAGGCATGCGAGAGCCGCTCACAGTGAACGGAGCCCGGGAACAGAGGTATACCTGTGTGTGTGTGCGCCACTAGACCCGGCAGGCCATGGGAGGCTAATTGGGAGTAATTCCGGCACAAAGGAGGCATGGCTAGGGTTAGAACACGGGGACAAAATGAATTCAAGACAAAGTAGAAAATAATGAAGATTTCAGCTGCTTGAAGTCAAACTAAACGGGTGGTCTGTTCTTGACGTGATCCACGCCGCATGGCTTACGTCACAAGGAAACCGCGTCCCGCCCCTTAAAGTTAGTACATCCAATGTGTGGGACCAAAAAATAGATTTCCCTAAAAATGAGTCAGAATATTCACAAATAATATATTTGACTTCCTATCTGTCCCATACCCCATAATTCCCTCTGATTTTGCCTTAATTTGATTTTATTGCCCAAAATATGGTCATTTTGGAATAAAAGCGTGCACGCATTTATTCCCCCCATTGAAAATACAATAGAAAAGCCCATAGTTGGGGGACATAAGATCCGTTTGTGACTTGTTAACACCCATTGGTGACATTTGATTCAGCTCTATTCTCTAAATATTATACGTTTACAGTGTTTGGAATACATTCAAGTGAGATTTAGAATTTGAAGAAAAATCGGATATACCCACTTTAAGTGACATACTTGAATGCCTGTGTATGTCACTCCGATGTCACTGCAGTGGTGTGGTGGATTTAGAGGGGGCTGCACAGACGCTAAATACATGTAGTTGCGACAGAGAGGCGTTACCATTTTAAAGGCGCACTCAACCCAGGACCTGCCGAGTTTTGCACGCAAATGACATCGTGGGTTCATTCCCCCTTATATCAAGATATGACAAGTTCCTGCTGCCATGCACTTTAATGGGGAAATAATGTGGTTCGATATGTCATAAGAATGACATGTAAGGTGGGTATTTGCGGTTGCGTTGGCGGGATTCAGCCAAAGCCAAAGGCGTAAACCTGGGTCGTGTTTCCCGGGGAT
This sequence comes from Harmothoe impar, assembly GCA_947462335.1. Lineage (NCBI taxonomy): Eukaryota > Metazoa > Annelida > Polychaeta > Phyllodocida > Polynoidae > Harmothoe > Harmothoe impar. The sequence goes on from OX381710.1 coordinate 29,073,239, forward strand.
ACGTCGGATTAGACAATAATCAACTTTATTTAACGGAATTTCGTTCAGAGCCTTATATGAATGTATTGATAGTGTCTTTGTATATAGTGAGACGCTTGTAGAGTGATAGTTGTAAGGCAGAAACTCTTGGACGCAATGGTGCAACCAGAGAGATAGAGAGAATATATGGTGCAACCTTGAGAGAATGAGAGAGATGAGAGACGACCAGCGAGAGAAAATGGGCCAATAAAGTCACCATGTTCCAACAAGGCCAATGCCAGAAGTTAGTACGTGTATATACATATTATCCGTTGCAAATGTCAGAAGATGGCACCACCTCCCTGCCCCCGGATATAGTCAGACGCCATCCTAAGGGGGCACGCTAACATTTTTCAAAGCCCCTCCCCTCTTTGGACTTCAATCAAATGGTTTTCATCTTACACACCTGAACCGCTTCAAGTACACACGTGTGATGCCATTTACTTTAAGAAATAGGCTTATACTATTCTAATGAACGCAACAACCGAATGGTGTATATTACATTTTTATTACTATAAAATACAGATATATTGCACTTGGTTAAACTATATACATGTAACACACATGACATCGTGTTATAAAACAAGAAGAAACAACATAGATGAAATATCATATATGCCTGACAGAAGCCAGATCAAACAAACAAATTAACAAAACGGACATGTAACAATTTGTGTTTTCCTCATCATACAAATGTATATGGTAATGTAATCTAACAGTATCAAGTAATGATGTATGTCAAGACTACAAAATGTATCATCACAGATAGCTGATTCTCTAATTATAACGCAACAGATGACGAATTTACTCTCTCCTCCCCGCAATTGGATAAGGAAACAATGCAGAATAAAAACAATAATATATATGCGCAAGTAAAAATAAACGATTAAAGGTGTTCTACGCGATGAAGTACTTCGTCTTTCGGTTGATATGTGTTATGCAAAGAGTAATAAGTCACTGCTTGTACAAGGGTAGCGGGCTAGGAAGGAGGCGACTCAGTGACTATGGCAAGTCTATGCACAACCGCCACTCACTATGTATTCTAGTTCTATGTATGCATATTTAACTCTAATTAGTAATACCACTTTTCTTTATGTGTTCCCTTTACTGTAGGGGTGAAGCCTTTTGTCTAAATTAGTAATGGGCGCGGCCATTACACAAGCTGGTACTGGCGAGATGTGCTCAGATAATAGTTGTGGCATGGGTACCAGTTGCACCCTATAAAGTCTGCAGTGAATGGTATGAATACATGAATCATCTCATAGGTCCAAAATGTATTCTGCTAGGTGCACTCGGACAGTATTATACACAAGCGCCCCCCATTCCTTTACATTACATATTCCAATGCTATTGCCATTTTAGAACCTGGTATTTCAAATTGACCAATGGGAGAGCAGGGTTTGCAGGTGTCTATATGCTGTAGACCCCATGGTCATTTAGGGTGATTAAAAGGTAATAAAAGGGTCATTAAATACCAGGTTCTAAGTCGGATAGATCCCATTAACTCGGGGACTATGTCATTTAGACAGCCTCCCTACGGTCGGTGTCTAAATGCCATAGACCCCTCGTACAGGGATCTATCCTTAACATAGTCTCCCAGCATATATTATATTGCCTTCGGGATGTGGCAACGCCAATGGCTGTGTTATCACAATATCTGCTTGGAGAGTGACTGTGGTCACGTGTCGGCGCTGGTTCCGGGCTGGGGGTCAAGAGGCTGCCTGTTGCTTCCCCTATCGCTCCCCCTGTTGCTCCCCCTGTCGCTCCCCCTGGTGGTGATGTCACGACCGGCCTCTGGGGTTGGGGGTATGGTAGGGGAGGGGGCAATGCTTTCCTCTAGGGACGTCTCCTATAGTCCAAGACAAAGGTTTACACATAGTACGCTGTATAAAGCTGATCATAATTTGATATTTCATACATTTTATCAAGTAACTATACATGCTCAGATACGGCTGGACATAAACTATACACAAAATAACTTTTATTACAAAATAATAGATAGGTAAATCTGGTACTTTTATGTGGAAAATAACTGTTTCGCCTTATCAGCCCTAAGGTACAATACTTCAGAGACCAATGCTATTTTATTTCATCTATAAACTATTTAAGTAGGCTACATGCACAGTGGACCCTTGTGCAAACGCAGCATACAATGTTAAAGGTATACATACTAAAATTGCAGTGGTAAGGTGCGGCAGTGTACGAGATAACCGTCAACATCGACAATCTGACTTACTTTTCCTTTTTGTATGCATTTTGATAAGAGCAATTTGTATATTGATATTATTATGAATTGCGATTTTTTACGAGGATATACACATGTACGTCTACTAGAGTGGTAGAACAATTATTTACTTGCAAGTTGCAGACACCATTAGCTTTAGTTGCGTGATTTCAGTATATAAAAACTACCATAATAATCCTCGAGTAGTTGTTATACAATGTATGAGCAGCTAAGTTTTTCTCAGTTTCTCCCCCTTATTGAATACTTGTATTAATACCCTAATAAAAAAGTATAACAGGGAATGCGCTGACTACCGGCTACACCTTTGTCCTGGTCTAGTGTGTGAAAAACATAGAATTGCATTGGGCATCTTACCTGTGGGCTGACATATTTATACGCATAGGTTGAGTCTCCCCGTTGGAATTCCTCCAGTTCCCTACGGGAGAAGCCGCCGTCCACTTGCTCTATGGCCCTGTCCATACACGCCAGCACCTGGAGGAGGCACCAGGCCTTGGGGTTATCCCGGGACGGTATCTCATAGGCCGCTCGGTCCACCCGCCGGTCACGGGGCTGGAGCAGCTCAGGGGGAACCCTGGAGGAAGAGGACAGGGTAGGGAGGGTGAGGTATGCGTAAGTATCACATCCCTATTATACTATTACATTACTTATCGGTTATTGACTATCTTTATTATATGTCACACATAATGTGTCTATGCATCGCCATGATGGACTTCAAAATAAGGAAAGCTCACATCGTTATATTATTACTTACAGTTGTCACAATGCATACATTTTCACATGTACATCTGCAGTTAAATTGTGTTTTTCAGAATGTGGGATACTTTACTAAAACGTGTGCGTCGACAACCTATATTGGTTAAGGGTAACATAGGTCGCTACCCATGGAATAAGGGAGCGAGGGAGTCTATTACATTATATCCATGTGAGGAAAGGGTAGAGGGTATAGGTGGCAAAATATGAAGAGATGGGCGGATAAACTGACCATCTCTTGGTGGCATTCCACATCTGCCGGCGCCCACCCGCTGTACTGCCGTCTGTTAACTCTATGGCCGTGAGTTGTGTCTGCAGCTTCCTCTCCTGGGGACACATCAATGTAATTAATGTAATGGGCATGGGTGGTTGATATATAATACTCTAAGTTCTAATGGTACATCTCCGATTATCAAAGCATATGCCTTAAATGTGTATTTTGCCTTTGAATGCCTGACCAGATACAACAGCAGGAATAGATTTGCGGGTGCTGTTGCAGTATGGATGGGTGTAGCCTGCCACAATTGTCCGTTTTTATATACTACTGGCACTTAAACTTCAATCATCAGCTAAAAGCAAAAGACTTTTTTATTAAATGGAACTAAACTGCATATCTGTATTGGGCTCAAATTGATATCGCAACACTCCTATGAACGGTAATAGAGGCTATCTAGTCCTTGCAATCATGGTATTGCCAGAGGACATTAATGGATGAATTAGAAATATCATAATGATAAATTGCTAGCCTTACCTCCCCGTGGTAGTGGAGTATGGCGGTGATGCGGCCCGGTGTAGAACTGACCACAACCCGCGCCTGGCCGGGGACGCTCAGCGTCTTACCCGACAACCGACACCCAACAAAGTCTGCAAACAAGTTGGAGAATATTAAAGCCTTTGTAAACAAAGTGACATCTCTTTAGTCAACATTTTGCCTTAAGTAATGTTACCTTTATTATTAACACAATTTTAGGTTTGTGTTTATGGGGTTTGTTTGTAAAACTAAACCAACTATTACAAGTGAATTACATATAATATCATTTTAGGTATATTTTAATGATGCATTGAAACCAAATTATTGTATCTCACCAAAAGAAAGATATGGTACATTTATAATTGATTATAGTGTTAAAACCTACCAGGATCAGGGTTCTTGGGGTTGTCTACTTTCAGCACAGTCTGTCCTGATACCAGAGATATCACTGTGAATATACCTGTGTAGGTCAGGAACAGGTAGGCAGCACCTGTAGGACCCAGCGGCCTGCTCACCTGGTGAAGTCGGGTCCAAGACAAATAGAAATACACTCTGTAAATATTGTTCTGTGCAAGAAGCTTGTAGATCTAGAGGCATCCTTACTAACGGGTGAATACTTACTGAAACTGAAAATTATAATAATTATGTATCCTCCCGATGACAAATGTAAGGATCATCTCTGATGAGAATAGCTAGAAAAATGGTAATGGAAAAAATGGTAATAAAAAAAAATCATGTTACACTAAGTCCGGGTGCCATGGCCTAAGATACAGGAAGTGGCCATTTCCCTGAGTAATTAGCCATACTTTCCATCTAGAAAACAATCTGGCGATTATCTTATGAGACGATTATCTTATGTTATAAATAACTCATCCCCAGATAAACAAACCCAAAACCTGTTCTCTATTGTGAGTATCTTGAGTAACTTACATCAAAAGACACGACCTGCTCGTGGAGACACCTGGAGTATTGCTGCTCACTCAGGTCCAGGTTACAGTTGAAGTCCCTCATGGTCATGGTGTGGAGATCCATGATGACAATGGTGATGGTTGGTTCTGATGTATACAGAGAAACGTTAGTGATGAGATTTAGGACAAGCTCATAACTATGGTCACTATCAGCAGTTGGAAGAAAATGTATTCATAATGAAAATCGATTAAAGGGCCATTCTCACCACTCGCACTTAACCACATAGTAGACTAGAACAGTACTAGAATTGTGAGTGGGATAAGCTCGGTGATTGTGCCACTTTAAATCTTTCTGTATTTTATGCTATTGTAGGATATTGTTCATTATACCATAAGAGGGTTGACATGATAATAATTCGAATATATAATGTATTGTATATTGCCATGCTGACATTACTATTAGGGATTGTGAGTAAATAAAGGTAGAAATTAATCCAATTCCGATCTCCCATCGCAATGGATCTGTTTTATGTGTTCATCGACACTACGGGATAAGAACAAAATGAAAGGCTCGAAAAGAAACATAAATATACTACATGTAGTTTTATCTATTTCTTAGGCCTAGAGTTCTACTGATATGTTCACTGTATATCAAACATAAGTTAAAGCAATTATAAATATCATAGATGATATACAAATGATCACAGGATATCAAGAGAACATATCATATTCATAAAACTGGAATCATTATTGTTCCTGGGTATCCAAAATGGACGCACTACCAATATAACATAGTTGACACATAATGATGGTGTGATGGTGCATCGTGGGAAAACAAATTCATATCTTCATCTATTCGGTTAAACAATGGTGAGGAGGTGATATCATTATGATGTAACATTGTGCTGTGGCATTCCAAATAGAATGAACAACCTGAATGTTTAGTTAGGCTGATATCCAAACTGCCACCACCAGTTTTAAAAAGGTGATACTCTGAAAATAGAGTGGGATCATCATCTACACTGAAAGGCATTAGGCTCCACAGTAATGGCAAGTCAAATCACACAGTCTCCAAGCAGGTTATATATGAGATTGCAGTGTCACCGCAGGAACAATGTATCCATAAATTGAATAGATTACCCTATATGATATCTCTTGCACTTAAATCAGAGGCGTACAAAGTTGTCGATTTGGGGCCCTATGTTATTGTATACAGTATATAGGCTAAATAGGAGACCCTCTCATTATTAGGTGGGGGCAGCCGCCTACCCCCTTCCCTGTGACACCGTAAATGCTGAAAATCTCACTTCTTTACTAGTCAGTAGGTATTAGGTTTTAGAATTGAATATACTTTACGGTTAAGGAGCACGGATTTAACACACATCATATCATCATCAACATAAACATTTACCTTTGGGTGGGAATTCCGGGAACAGAAGTAGAAACACGAGGGCATCCCCATTAGGTGTTTGTCGCACCCCTAACATACGCGTGCTCTTTACCTGATATCAAAAAAGAAAAAATTTGAATAGCTTAACGCTTTTAAGCATGAACAGAGTATCTAATTGAATGCACACGATTCCCCTTCCACAAGGATGACGATGTATTTCTATGTAAAAAGGTGAGCATCCATTTCATGTTGAGGACATTTATTTTGACTAAATCTGGCGTAACTAGCCATCGGGAAAAGATTTTCCTTCCAAAGGAGCAAAGACTGGACTATACATGCTACTGCAATATATTCAATGTGTGGACCCAAGAATATGAAAGAGGGTTGGGGTACAATAAACTGCAAAGTATCGTGAGGCGAGTCGCGGCGGATCAAAATATCATTAGAATTTTAGAATTTAATCACCCATAGAGAGGTTACTACAGATCCTACAGAAGTAATGTATACCTTAACAGGCTCGTAGAGTCGGGTCATGTAGGTGTACAGGTACTTGGACTGCTGGTTACGGGTTATCACATGAAACATGGCCCCAGACTCGGCAGATACCCCCTCCTTTGGCAGGAACACCTGAGTCTACAACAGAAAACTGCGTTTACAGACCATTCACACATCTAAACGTTCATTACTACTATGGTTGAATTACTATTTGAAGTTGGAATAGACAACTATGATTATTGACGTTCATAGTACATGAAAAGTATTTTCGTCTCCTGCGTCAGTCCGTATTCAGTTAATGCTTATTTAAGAAATTAAGAATAGCAGATCAAACCACCCTTTTGATTCTCTATATAAAAATGATACAGCTTAGATAATCTTGATTAATCTTGTTCTGTGGGGAGTTGACTAAGACACATGTACGTACCAGCAGGTTGTGTTCCTGTATGACCTCCTCGTGCCATGGGTCCTTAAGTTCTAGCTCCTCAATAAGTGCCTCAACTGTGTGAAAAATGAAAATGATTAAAGAATTGGGAACTACCGGGTATTGCAATATAATGGCCATATATGATGACCCGCATAGGATGCGGGAATCATCCATTATGATTGGTGAGTAGCCAAACAGAAAGGATGATCTTCCTTGTCACATCTTTAAAACGGCCCCTTGACCCATAAATCAAACCTGAATCACATGCACACCATAGATTTATAGTTTATACATGTACTATACAATCTGCTAACAGTAACACTAGTCACTCCAAATGTATCCAACCAGAGAAACGCACTGCTCGTAATGTATGTTGCTCAGCATATTGCTTATTTACCTCTTTCTCGCTCCTTTCCTAGCTGCTTCCGTGTGATATCACTGCGTTGACTGCTGAAGATTATCTAAAATTGTAACATATTTTATGTTTCAAAAGGATATAATTATATATAATACCAAGTATGCTATATTATAGCACAAACATATATGATCTTCAATAGTCTAATAAATAGCCCAGTTAGATTATGACAACACCATTAATACTCACATTGGGTTGTACATTCTGAGTTGCTCGGTACATGACTTTGGAGCCACTCATTCGGAATTTATGTTGTGGATGGAACCAGCCATAGCTTGTCATAGAAGACCTGGGATAATCAATGATATAATAAAAAACGAGCACATGTATATCAAAAGTCTTAATCTTCGTGATCATGAGCATTTAACACTCCTGGACTTGCATGACTGTGCTGAAACTATTTATAATCAATTATTATGTAGAATCTAAAAAATAATGCAGAAATGGACGAATATAATGTACTACATGCATACATATTCCAGCTTGCATACACATTGCAAGGTTTCAAATTATTTAAGCCTTCAAGCAGGCAGGAAAATGTTGACCCCGTCAAAGAGTAGAGACACAAAAAAAGTTCATGTGTCTACGCAAAATCAGACCAACCCCGCCCCGTTAAAAAAAGTACCGCTCCCTAAATAATCTGAGGTTACCTCACACACATCACAAACACCCCAGACAGAATGTCCTGTTTCAGAGACTGCTTGGTGTGTTACTTACTCGCTATAACGCCAGATGTAGATGTAGCCCTTGAGGTCTACGGTCACCATGTCGCCCACGTTGTCGACAAACCCCAGCAGGAGTACAGAACACTTGTGGTGCCTGGACAGCTCGGCCTGGATGTTCTGACCTATAGCGTTAGAAGCAGCCGGCCCCATGCCTCTCAGCTGGAACATAGGTACCTTGTGGTTACTATAAAGGCAGTAGAAACAATTTGATATTGCTTTTTAATTTTAATCCTTTAAAGTGCTTTACTCTCTGTTGTAATAATGCATGAATGCAGCCCTGGTAAGAAACCCACTACGGCTGCATTCATGCATCATGACGGCATTATGGGGTTGATGCACTTCTCAAGATCGTCATAATGCACCTAAAGGGAGAACTTAGTCATAATCAATTTTCATGATCCTGACTGATACAACACTATCCCATTATAACTTTTTTTTATTGTTTCCCTTTCTTTTATTTTACATCTTTTCATTCCAAGTAGTGGTCCACCTTACATCGACAGGCATCCATTTCATGATCAACCATCCTGTTAGGTGAAGAGGGGTATTATTTCATGAATTAATACGGTTTCTGAAATTTCAAGCCGCTCTTTAATATATCTCTAGACTAAAGTATACAAGGCAACTATCTCCTACTAAATTAATTAGAACTACCAGTAGATGAGAGTTGTTCATAAATAGCATACCGGTGGGTTTAGAATACGAGGAGTCTTTTCTAGTACACTGGGCGGGCGACCCGACCGGTTGGTCTGGTTGGTCGCCGGGCGGCTTCCGTTGGCATTATTATTCTGGTTAAAGCTGGTCCGGTCTGTCTGGTTACTAACTGGGCGCTCGTCATCAGGATCTAAAATATGATTTTCAATAATAGTATTATCGGAATAGGCAAATGTCATACCATTACAACTCTTGAGCCATATATTGGTATCATATTTGATATGTACCACTTATTTTCTCCATAATGCTACCTTGACCTTGAACGCTAGTCCAACCTATAACTCTGATTACTAGTAGGAGAAAACACGGTAACTACGTAGGTAACAAATATTGAACAACCAAATCAACGAACATGGTAAACGGAAAGTCAAAGCAACTCAGAGGTCCTCTATCAAAAAGGAGGCATAACCATGTACAAATTGCAAGGCAACATAGCTAACAGAACATAACATGCGTTACTTTTTTTCTTCCAAAATTGCATTTTCTGTAGGAACGTCTTGGTTTCTATAAAGAAGGCAAAGGTGATTATGGGATATATCTCCACAGATGTGCGTATGTAAATTACGTTAGCCTCGATTCCATTCTGGACTCTCTGGTGCTATCTGCATAATTATACGGGTCCATTCTGTAAAGGGCTACAACTAGCATAATGATCAGTGTCAGTGCATTATATAATTACTGTATTTATTTTCAGTACTCACCCCCAGAGCCGACCATCTCCGTGTTCTCCCGCAGTGTGAGCTCCAGGTCCAGGCGTAGCACGTCGCCGTTATGGAGAGCAACAGATATACACGACTGTCACAAGAGATAACGCATATAGAATATCAAAATCGAATCCAAACCAACAGCATTTCTGTACAAATGTGTGTAATTAAGAAGATGTGGAAAGCCTATGTTGGAACTATTGAATCCGTTCTCAAACTGAATCTGTAATAAACTGCATTGTTTGAAGGATCGGCTCCAAGTTGGTTAAAAGTGAATTTTAGGTAAAAAGTGTAATTGGACGGCCACTTACCTGAGTGCCAAGTAGTGTGAAGGTAGGGAAATATGCAACCAGGTCGGGTAAATAATGCGTTTTACTATCGTGGACACGCGCCTCAGCAAGTGGTCCTACAAGAAAATCAAGAGTCAGATCACAAACCTTCAGAAATATTTTTCAATTATGAAGTTTATTCTCATTCCGTATTTCAAAGATAGGTTGGAGAGTACATTTGATTGCAAACATTACCTAGCACTTGCACTTTTTTTCACAGTCAAATTTTACACTCTCAGTATTATGTAATTACCCTTCTGTAGGTTGAGGTCATGGCGGTCAGCGTCCAGGATGAGTAGCTGGGTGAGCTGCTCGGGGTACACGCCATGACTGTCCTCCCCAAGGTCAAGCCGCTTCACGTCATTCTGACTCCGTACACGGTACCCTTGTACACCCCATATCTGCAGCACACCCTGAACAGAAAGAAGTAACAATTACATTACTGAAACCCTTCAAACGAGAATTAAATATTCAAATGCCAATGATTTCAGGCTTATATTCACATAATGGTACGTTAGTTATTACAGTTAGACACAGTATTTTATTGATATGGGGGGTCACAACCTTTTCTTAGTTTTTCAATGCTTTAAGCTCGATATGATTTTGATAGTTGGGTGCTGGTTTACTTACCGACAGATTAATACTGATGAGGTGGGTTCCCATAGCATTCCATGCCAGGTCAATAATAGGGTCGTGGGTCTCCTTTTCTAGATTATGCAGCGTTCTTATTGGTTGCCATGGAGTCATTGTTAGGTTATAAACCAATATGTCACCTGTAAGTATAAAGAGTGCTTAAGACGGTAGTGTCGCTCCAATAATCATAGTATGAGAGATTTTAGGAGCGCGAAGCCTGTACATGTATATGGCTATCGTTATATGAGGGCAGGTCCCCCATACATATTTGCTTCAAACATATTTGCAAGATATCAAATCACATATACATCGATATTCTCCATTATACTGCTGTTTTCACTACAGATAAGATTCTTGAATATCAAGTATCACACTTGAATCCATTTGACCAAAGTTTTGCACGCCCTCACTCATGGGGTAGGTGCCTTTTTAATCGGTGGTGTCAAAATGAAGCACATTTTGAGACCGACTTTGCCTTTAACTTTTGCATTGAACATAATGAGAACATGAGTGACTCATACTGACCATGAGCAGTTCCCAGGGCCAGGAGCTGTTGGTCTGGTGAGACGCGGGCGGTGACCACTCCGGTCGTCCTTTTATTGAGGCTCACAGCGTTCAACTCGGAGGTCATATTCTGTACACAGAAAGTCATATCTCTACTAACAGTGCAATACAATTGTATTGGTGATGAGTACGGACTGTTTCGCTATCTCTTTATGACTTCCATGCAGCATTGGCGCTGCATTAATGCAACAAAGTGATAATTGGCATAAAGCATTACAGACTGATATCATGGAAAGATACATAGATTTTCTATAGAAAAAAAAAGGTTTAAAAAATCGAATAGACGTTTATTTATTTCTAATTACGATACCTTCCAGAAAGTGGCCTCATGTGATTTGTAGTCAGCCCAGCGTTGTTTCATAACGCGGGTGGGGTATGAGTCCCAGGGTCGTGACAGCGTCTGTCGTGAAGCCATCGGAGCGATGTGTTCAAACTCCAACAATAGAACATCACTGTCTTCCTGCTCTCTGTATGAAACAAACACACTCACTGTTTCATCCTGTATACATGGACACATCTAGCAAATAGATAGTTACCTGATATGTTATGGTATATTGTTAACAGGAGGATTTAGCCCGCCCCATGCTAGGAGGTCGTAATCCTCCCTTATAGGTGCTCATTAACTTCAAACTCAATCACCTCATACCATTTAAATACTAGTAACCCATTTATTTTAGATAGTCACTTAGGAGAAGCTCACCCTTCTGACCGTAAAATTGTCAGAGAAAAGACTCAGAAATTCTGAATTGTTGTTCGATAGTTAAAAAAAAATAATTTTACGTTAAGGAGGCTCTTAGTATAGTGTAGCCGATCTATAAATATATAACTAATAGTGCTATAGGACCACACTCAATTAGGGGTTGGGGGAGGGGGACAGTTATGACATACTCTATTATACTGAAAATTGGTCTATATGCTGTTTGGAGTTGGTGTGTAATTCGAGAGATTCTATTTTATTTGAAAGAAGGTGTTGCTGGCTATGTCTAGTCTATTGGAGAAATATCAAAGTTATGGTTTGGTAAATTCTACATTATTTCCCATGTTATACCCCTGTTAGACTGGAATGACATTTCCACTGTGTCTACAGTATAATGCACAATAGCATTTTGGATAAACATGTGAAAATAATGGCGAAACACCACCCAGGAGGTCTGGACACCTACTACCGACATCTTGCTAGGTTGGTTGCTTCAGGTTTCATTTCGCTTCGAGCATGGAGCAACCACCCTGTGCACGTTAGTAACATCCAGAAACCCGGCTGAACTATACCATCCCCTGCCTGAACTACAAACGCCTTATAAAATGATAAAATGCTATCCAGAAACCACTTACAATGTCATCCGATTAGAACTTGCGAATACACAATTATTACATTTTCAATAAAGATTTACAAAGAGACTCATTATTTTGTTAGTGCACGAGACTATATACAGAGCAGTTGAAACCAAGCTGGTACGAAATACCATTATCGAATTAACAATACCTGTATAACTGGGACAATACACTGTATCAAAGGACATCTACTGAGCTTCAACTGATGCCCTAGAATACTATTAAATGGTATATTGAATGAAAATGGCATAAACTTTTGTTTCCGGATTGCTCAAATGTCCATCCTTTAGATAGTATGTATAGTATTTCTAGACGAGCGGCTACTTTTCGTTCGAGCCTTTTTTCATTGAAAGTGAAACTCCACATTAGCTCAAGGAATTCCAGATTAATCTAAGAATACCGAGGTGCTACAAATACTTACTCTGAATCGACTGCAGGACCAGTAAGTTCAACTGGTTGTGAATGTGCCCAAACATCTTCTCTGAAATTTAGATTTAATTTACACTGACACATAAACGTTGCACATGTAAACACAGAACATCATTCTCTGAATTCATAGAAGTCATTTACGCATGACGCAGTCGCCTATATATAGGGGACATCGATATTTCGCAATGGGGAAAAGGGATAGAGCATACACGTGCCAGCTGTAATACTTTGCCTACCCCTGTTAAAAAGAAGAATATGACGAAAATCATTAGAATTTTTAAAGAATCTAGACTATAATTAATTAATTCAATTTATATTCTCTCTGATCACATTTAAGTAGAGTGCTCTGCTATATGCTTAGCATAAGTAGACGTATAGGGCGTCATGTACAATACCTAGATACCAGTATGTTCTAGCCCTTTAGCTTTGAACGAGATTACATCTGATAACGTCAATTCCAGCCCAGAACAATAAGATGAATAAAGTAATATATTCTCGTGCTCACCTGAACTTGTCTCTATGGTGCTCCAAGGTGAAATAAGTCTTCGTAATCATGTCATATGCAGGGTCATCCCTTTCCCGGCCATTTTCCTGACCTGTGGCTATTTTCTGCAGTATTCACAAATCCATATATAATAATTATTGTAAAAGAAAAGCATGGTGATCTTTTATTTCAATTTAATTGAAGGCATGAGGCGAAAAGGCAACAAGAAAAAGTATTAATCATCGAGATAGCCTATGCATAACATCTCTAAGACGCCTAAGAAAAGCATACAGATTGGGGTGAAAAAAAATAAAACTGACCTCAGCAGTTTTCATGAAGGACTTGTCGGTCCTGGTGCGAATCATCTGCCATAGACTGATAACCTCCTGGGCTGTGGTGAGTGTCATTGTGGACGTCTCCTGGTAACAAGCAGTACAGAAACTGGTCACAGCGAGCAGGGAAACTATGCTGTTCATTTATTGTCATGATGATTCAGGGGCGGGTGCAGGGTAGGTGGGGTACTGGGGGTCCCTGTACAACTGCTAAGTGTATCAACCCTGCTAACTGTAGTAACTACACTTAGCATTTGGCCATCCAACTGCTAAGTGTATAAAAAACCTGCTAAGTGTATCAAGTTTTATTGATACAGTTAAGGACATTGATACACTTTGCAGTTGGTAAAAATGTATGGTAGCCATCTCAGTCCAGCACAAAGGCTCTCAAAATAGTGCTTCCATGGCCTGTGGTGTGGGGCTCTACAGTAGGGAGTTGGTGGTTTGACAGGATATCATAATAACAGCAGGAACTAAGACACAACTGGGCCTGAGGACTGATTAGTGGAAAGGATGTGTGCGGGTAGACATAGGGAGCCCTACTCACCTTACAAGCTAAACATCAAAACAGCAACCGCTGGCCGAACATCGTCAGTCCCAAGTCACATTGATGTGAGACTGGTTTAGAATTTTGGCAAAAATGCAGTACTAGATCAACACATATGTTTCACAGTTCACCATTGAGAATCAAACAAAAAAACAACCATGCATATTATTTTATGAGTCTATAACCTTGTATTTGGATTTTGTAGAAGGTACAACTTTTACGCTGAAAATGGATTTTATAACCCACAAAATTGCAATTTTGACCCAATAAATTAATTCCATGGCCCAAGAAACATATTTCTGGCATATTACACTATTTTCCTATTATGATACACATAGCATTTATTGATACAGATAGCAGTTGGATGTCCCAAAGTAGTATAGTATGTATCGGAACGGGACTATAGTTAACTACTGTTTATTACTCAATCGACATGCAGCCAATCAGAGGCCTCCATTTGGTCACGTGACCCGTTGCCATGGTAACGTGACCTACTTAGGGCTCTCAGCCAATCAGAAGCCAGCATTCTGGGTGACCTACTGACCTACTTAGAAGCTCTCAGCCAATCAGAGGCCGGCATTCTGGTAACCATGGTAACGTGACCTGCTTACGTCACGTGACCTACTTAGGCTCAGCCAATCAGAAGCCGGCATTCTGGTAACTAGGGTAACGTGACCTACTTAGGGTTTGTTTGTAAACAACACCACGTGGCTCTCTTGTTTGTAAACAACACCACGTGACACGTGACTGTTTGTAAACAAACAACTTATATATAGAAAATAAACACAACAAGTTCCATGTTATGTTAAAATTATATTTTCAAAAAAAAAGCACATCTGTTACAGCGTCTATGTGTAACTACGCGCGTTCTCATTCAAACACTATAACACTATCATACCGTAGCAGCAGCAGGTAGGACTGGAAGAAAAGCAAGCGCACGAGCAGAAGCGACGACACCAGTTGCACCATCCGGCCGTCGCGTTGGTAGCCCTACTACTCGTCGCGCGTTTAACTGGAGGTTTAAGAGTGACAAATGACGATTCTTTGTCGACGCGACTGCTAACATCAGCATCGGCAGCAGCATCGGCAGCAGCATCGGCAGCATCGGCAGCAGCATCGGCAGCAGCGGCAGCAGCCTCGGCAGCAGCGGTAGCAGCAGTAGCAGCAGCTGTAGCAGCAGTAGCGTGAGCATTAGCAACAACAGCAGCAGCGACAGTAGCAAGGGCGGCAGAGCGGGCACTAGCAGCGTTATCAGCGGCGTCATCGGCAGCCGCAACAGCATCAGCAGCAGCAGCGTCGGCATCGGTGGCATGAGTAGCTGCATCGGCGGCAGCAACAGCAGCAGTCACAGCCGCAGCGGCAACAACAACAACGTCATCACAACCAGCGTCACTAACAGCCGCAGTAAATGCAGCAGTAGCACGCTGAGCAGCACTAGCAGCAGCAGTAGCAGAGGCTACAGCATCAGCTTCACATTCGCGCGCCGCTTCGTCATTCCGCTTCATGTCACGGTAGCAACTTTCCATCGTGGGGATCTGCAAATTGAGGCGCGGTGCTGGTGGTGGTAGTAGTAGTAGTAGTAGTAGTAGTAGTAGTAGTAGTAGTAGTAGTAGTAGTAGTAGCGTGAACGATGATGACGATGCCGAATACGGTTTCACTCCCCCTTATATACCCTTACTCCCCCCTTTTTTTTCAAGCCACCGGCCAGCTGCCCCCTCACGGCAGGTCTTTAGATCAGCCTTAAGTCGCTTACTACGCGGCTCATCATCCCTCTAATTGCATTTTCCAGCCGCCGGCCGGCTGACTGCTGACGACAGGAGAGGGTGATTTGTTTTTCTTTAGATTTAAGCCGCTTACCACACGCACACCCTCTAGTCACAGACAGAGTGACAGAAAGGGAGGGGGTCGCTTTGTTCACGCTACCTGTAGTTGTTTTTCTATACACACGCTGAGCCCATGACCCGCTAATCCTTTATACAGGTAACACGCGTTCAACTAATTACTCTATTGTATGACAGTCGGTACACGGATTTAATTTTAAACCACCTTCCCATCTGGATCCATGTCTGGCGGGGTGGAAGGATCCAGCTGAAAAGCGTGATTAGGGCTTTTGTTTCTCTTATGATAGCAGCAGGTCAGCATGCGACAGCTGAAAATGTCAGACTCGCCGCTCCTATAAAAGACTGAGATGCGTCTCTCTTTCCACACACCCTTCTATCATCGCCGCCGACACCGCCACCGCCGGCCAGCCGACCGCCGCCACCGCCTGCAGTCACCGCCATCACGCCAGCAGGGAATTTCGAGCTGAGTCTGCTTATTGCTTATTTTTTTTGTTTGAGCTTTTTGTTTTTTAAAAATTTTTATTTTCACTCAGTCTTTTTTGTTTCGGAGGAAAGAAATATGGCGCTGCAGAGGGCGCGAGTTTCTAAAAGACGGTCGCGCGAACAAAGTGCTCTCCTCAACTGCCCGGCTATTTTTTTATCTCAAAGGAGAGAGCGTCACGTAGTTGAGGTTCACGCTTCTCTTGAAGCGTACCGAATTCTCGAGAAATGCAAAGCTGAGCGCCATCGTCGTTATACAAGAGCGGAAAAGGAAAACGTAGCGACATGGCCGAGAGCCGTCTTCTCAGAACAGCATTTACTCTACCATTGCATAACAGCCGCTCTCAGCGCCCCCACTCGTTGGGCGTTTCATGAAAAGAAAGAGCGCCGCTACTCTCCTCACCCTGCCTCCTCTTATAAAGTGAGAATAAGTGCTATGAAACGATTCGACAAGCCGATCGGTTTCTTGGGAGCGACTGCAGCTCCCACTCGGTGGGCGCGCGTTGTGGCCGACGTGAACACGGTCTCTAAACGTTTCGACGTCGTCACTTGTTATCCCGCATATTGCAACGCAGCCGAATTGAAGAAGATAGGGACGCACTATTTTAAACCATACGCTCCAATATGTATTTGTCACCGCCGCGCTCACACGCCTTATTGCTTTTTCGAGACGATCGTGTCACAACACAGAAATAGAAAAAAAAGCGGCAAAGCGACGAGCTTTGCCTAAATGATCAAAAAAAAAAAAAAAAAAAAAAAAAATTAATCTCCTCCTCCTCCTCCTCCTCCTCTTCTTTTAAAAAAAAAAAAATAAATATTTGTATCAGACTCCTCTGGAGTCTGATACAAACATTTATGACTATTGAGTGAAAATAGAATTTTATCGCAAAAAAAAGAAAGAAAAAAAAGTCACTTCTGCCGCCGCTACTGTGACACCGGCCGGTATCAATAAAAAGGTCGGCTGACTTTTCTCCACAACCATTCACTACCGACCGTTCGAGTGAGAAACACAGCAGACAGTCAGACACACAACCGCTCTCTGACGCGTCCTGAAAAAAAACAAAAAAATGTCCAGTAGTAAAAGCAAACTCTTCACAGAAATTCATTTCGACGCTCGACTACAAGGACCCTTTAGTTGTATCATTAGCGGTCCGTCGGGTTGTGGAAAATCGCGCTTGGTGGATCAATTTCTGAGCGACGTGAACAATTTGGTCACACCGCCGGTGGAAAAGACTTTTTACCATTACGGCGAGTGGCAACCTCTGTTTGAAAAAATGCAAAATCAGTACGGTGTGGAATTCAGAGAAGGTCTTCCTAGCAAAGAGTCTATAGCGGGAGACGTGGAAGTAGCAGAAGACGCTTTACGACCCCACACTCTACTGATATTGGACGATCTGATGAGCAGTTCCAATCAGCAAGTGGTAGCCGACATCTTTACTAAATACTCGCATCACTGGAACGTGAGCGTCATATACATCACTCAGAACCTATTCCAGAAATCACCCGACTTTCGAACTATGAGTCTGAACGCTCACTACATGATCGTTTTCAAGAACCCGCGCGACATGGGGCAAATAGCTAGTCTGTCTCGCCAGGTGTTTCCGTCCAACGCGGCGGCCCTCTCTAGTATATTTACCCATGAACTCAAGCGACCTCACTCATACCTCCTTCTGGACTTCAAGCAGTCAACACCTGACGATTTGAGAATACGCTCCTCTTTGACGTCCATACACTCTCAGCTAGTGTTCGTACCGCTAGACAAAAAAAAGAACAAGAGAAAGCAGTAGCAAAAAAATGTCTTCTCATCTACTCGAAAGACACTTTGGTACTCTCAAGCACTTAGCTAAGTGCTCGCCAAAGGACTGCTCGCATCTAATAGACTCTGGAAGCGACGATCTGATCGCAGCGTTAAGTGAGATCTGTCACAATTTACTGGTAGGGAACATCCCGCTCAGCGACAAACAACTGGACAAGCTTCGAGAATCGGCTGACGTGTTGAGGGAGGTCGGCAAAAAATCTACGCCCATCAAAAAAAAGAGACGCGTCTTGGTACAAGAGGGAGGTTTCCTCATTCCGGCTCTCATAGGGATGGCCTTACCGCTTATAAAGAGCATTCTCCGTATATGAGACACCTCATTCGACACCTACTCGCCGACAGCACCACCACCACCACCACTACCGCCACCACCAGCGTCATTGCCACCGTCGTCCCCATGACGGACTCAGAGCAGCAACAACACTACAAACGTTTAGCGCTCGTGGATCC
Organism: Harmothoe impar; assembly: GCA_947462335.1. Classification (NCBI taxonomy): domain Eukaryota; kingdom Metazoa; phylum Annelida; class Polychaeta; order Phyllodocida; family Polynoidae; genus Harmothoe; species Harmothoe impar. The sequence continues at coordinate 29,092,018 of OX381710.1, forward strand.
TGAGACGCTCTACAAATCATCACGAGCAGGTCTACTTCATCATGTGCCCGCTGCTGCTGCTACTACTAGCGCTGCTACTACTGCAGTCGCTGCTGCTAGTACTTCTACTGCTCCAAACCTTCCTCCTCTTCCTGATGAGCGCACTGAAAAGAACGAGAGTTCCGCTCCTGCCACCGCCGCCCGCCTACCTGCCGACATGGCCTATTACCACAAGCAGGCAGAACAGTCCCTTCATCCCGACGCGGCCTTGCACCAGGTGCTACAGTTTATCTACAGGGACTTGGATTTAGTGTTGAACGACCCCACTTTGGAATCGCGCGAGAAAATGTTGAAATACCGAAGGTTGTTGAATAGATTGCAATTTTTTCTCGCGAATCCCCACAACAGCAACATCTCTTCGTCCTACTCTTCTTCGCCCCCGGCTCACCTCCGTCAGTCTGCTGAAGAGGCCAGCGCGTCCCTACTCGAGCGGTTGGTGAACCAAGTTCCCAAGAGGAATCGCACTCGGACCGTGGCGCTGTACAAACAATTGGAGAAATCCGGTGTGATCAAGTGGAACGAGGACGGTGCGGTGCGCGAGATGTCGGGTCGGAGAATACCACCTGAGCATCGCATCAACATAGTGGACTTACTGAACGACGCTGCCAGGTTCAGGAAGACGGTGCCCAGACCGGCGGGCTACTCGCCGTTCACGAAAGCGCTGCGCGAAGCAGTTCCCACAGACTCCTTGATCGGAAACCATCTGTATAAAGCGAGCGGACCTGGCCGAAGTTTGGACACACGGCTTGCTGACAGAGGTCGGAAACGACCGAGCTTCGACTCGGAAGAAGGAGAAGCAGCAGCAGCAGCAGCAGCAGTAGCAGCAGCAGACTCTTCTCTCCAGGTGGACGATCAATCCTCTGACGACGAGGAGGACGACAGTGAACTTTTCCAAACTCCGACTTCCTATAGGAGCGTGGCGAGTAAGAAAAGGAGAGGGCGCAACCGCCTAGCGGCGAGCTCGTCGTTCACGCCCTCAACAGGCCCACCATGGGCAAACCAGTGAAGAGACTGACCAAGAAGGAAAAAGAAAAGAAGCGCGTAGTAGCTAGATATACCGACGTCAAAGCGCCCTCCAGTTTCACTAGCGTGACTAAACTCCAGAAACATCATTTTCGCCACCTGAACCCGGCCGTCATCCGAGATGCTTTAGTGTCGCTGGACGCCTACACTAAACATAAACCCATTCGGAGAAAATTCGCAAGGAACAAGACTATAACCGGCGCAATCGATCAGCAGTGGCAGATAGATCTGATGGACATGCAAGCTTTGGCGTCTCACAACGACCGCTTCCGGTACGTGGTGACGGCGATCGACGTTTTCTCTAGGTACGCGTGGGCCGTTCCCATTAAATCCAAGAGCGGCGCTGATGTCACCGAGGCCTTCCGTGAGATGACAGGCACTGGCGAGAGACGACCGCGCACTGTTCAGACAGACAAGGGGAAAGAGTTTTTGAACAAGATCTTTCAAGATCACTTGAAGAGCGAGGGCATAGAGTTCTTCACTGGCGAGAACGACGACATCAAAGCTAGTCTAGTGGAGCGCTTGAACCGCAGTCTGAAGGAGAAGCTGTGGCGTTATTTCACACACAAGCGCACGTATCGCTACGTAGACGTACTGCACCATGTAGTGTCTTCTTACAATCGCACTCACCACAAGACGTTGAAAATGGCGCCGGCTCAAGTCAGCTCGGAAAACAGCGAAACAGTTTTCTACCGACAAGATCTCCCAACTAACAAACAAATCGACGAAATATGGAAAAAGAAGAAAAAAACAAAGACGTCCGCCGTCGACGTCATCGCTCCGGGTGACAGAGTGAGGATGTTGAGAACTAAAGGCGCCTTCGACAAAGGGTACGAGGGAAACTGGCGCGAGGAAGTGGTCGACGTTGCTAAGACGTTGGGAAGCAGAGGGTTCGAGCTGAAAGACGACAAGGGCGAGGAGATAAAAGGCGTCTTCTACCCGGAAGAGGTTCAGAAGGTGTACAAGAGTCGTTACGACAACAACTACCTGATAGACGAGGTGTTGCGCCGCAAGACCGTCGACGGTAAAGAGTTAGCTTTCGTACGTTGGTTAGGTTACGACGACAAGTTCAACGAGTGGATCCCCGTCAAAAAAATAACGTAGAAAAAAAAAAAAGAAAGAAAATGAACATCACTCTACCTAGCAACAGCTCTATGGAGTATTATCCTGACAACAGCTTGACGTCTTTCCGAACTCACTTCGACTCGCCGCTCCTTCTGCCCGAAGCGTACGAAGCGGCTCTGACTGAGATCATCCTCCCTACAGAATGGACTAACGTGCACGACGACGACTTGATCATCGTTGTTCCTCTGCGCACCAAAGGTTCGCTAGAGGAGGCGATCCAGGTTTTAAAAGAAACTAAATTCTCCGAAGGAAAAAAACCACAGGCAGACTGGAGGGGAATGAAAAACGCGAACGGTCTGAGCAAGCTAACGTTCAGCTCAAAATTCCCGCTGAGCTGGAAGGAAGCGAGCTATGTAACGGTGGAAGAGATATCAGACACGTCGGAAGAGCAGCAATTGAAACCGGAAACAAAAAGGTTCAAGAGAGAGGTCGACTTGAGACAGACGAATGCCGTATACAAGCAGTTCTTGTCCCCGGCGGTGAAGAAGAAGGCGATCAGCGATCAAGCAAGACAGATGATCGAAGAGATGGAGACGAGATACCTCCTATTTTCACCGGAAGCAACCACACCCTAATCGAGCGCTTGAGTGAGACGTTGCGAGATGACAGACTAGAGGGCGACAGCTTCTTGCTCAAACCGATGCGGATCTTATCGTACGACGCCAAGACGAAACGCGTCACCATCAAACCGCCGAGACACTGTGCTGTCCTGCTGAGTCAGCATCTCGCATGCGTTCTAGGCTTCGGAGAGAAGACGTGTTTCGCGTCGCCGACTACCGGCGCCTACTCGATGGATGTTTACGGGGACGTGCACTCTGTGTACATATACACCGACATGATCCAGGAGAGACGTGTGGGCGACATGCAAGTGCCGCTGTTGCGCTGCGTGGCGGTGGACAGAGGCGGAAAGCGTCGAGGTGGCGTGCAAGCTATCAGTTTTCCCCATTTGGATTATTTCCCCTTGAAATCCAAGAGGTTTACCGAGGTCGGCATCTATTTAAGAGACCGATCCGGTCATTCCATCCCATTCGGTAGAGGCGAGGTGACCGTGACACTTCATCTGAGACCTATTGAGCGCTGAAAGAGAGAAAAATGATGCGTCAACGCGTTCCGTACTTTCCACCCAGGTGCACCGTCCGCAGAGGGTACAGCGATTACTACAACGCGCAGCTGGGCAACGGCGTCAACGTGTACAGCGGGCGCTCTTTCCAGAGCGGGCACGGTTTGGGCGGCGCTCTGTTAGGTCTGATGCGCTCGGCTACCCCGCTATTGAAGTCGGTGGGAAAAACGCTGCTCCGCGCCGGTGTGGGCGTAGCTAAAGATGTGCTGGCGGGTCGGACTTTAAAGAGCAGCGTGAAAGACCGAGGCGCAGGCGCTCTGAAGAGACTGGCGAGTACGGCGTTCTCGGGAGGAAAGACGCCTGTCGCGTCTAAGAAAGGGTCGAAACGTCGCCGGCATTCTCCTCAGACGGGCGGTGGCTCTTGCAAGAGACGTAGAGGGGATGTATTCGACCGGTAAGCGCCTAGGCGTTCAGGTATAAATAAAAAGACTGGAGGCGGCCGGCGTCAGTCTGTCGGCCGCGTGAAGAGAGAACACAATGGCTTACGTACACGAGAGCAGTAACGAGTGCGCGCTCTCTGAGCTCGACCTGCACACCGTAGCGCCGACTCAGACTACTATCTTAAAGTCGTCTTTCCTGGGGATAGAAACAAAAAACTCTTTAGAGGATGGAGGTAACATAAATTTCACCATCAACAAGTCGCAAGAGTACACAGACCTGAACGAGAATTACCTTCATCTGGAATGTCAAGTGCTGAAAGCGAACGGAGCGGCGATCGAGGACACCGACGCGGTAGCTCCGGTGAACAACTTGGCTCACTCGCTCTTCAAAGACGTCCAAGTCTCCATCGGCGGTTTCAAAGTGTCTGGCAACACCGAGACCTACCCTTACCGAGCTTACTTGGAAGGGTTACTCAACTACAACAAAGACGTGAAGGACGGCGTCATGAGCGCCCAGGGGTGGCATGAAGATACGCCCGGTCAGTTTGACACGTTGACTGACGCGAATGCGGGGTACAAAGCGCGCAAGAAGCTAATCTCCAACAAGCGCTTTTCGCTGATGGCGCGACTGCACTTTGACCTGGCTCATCAACCGAAGCTCATCGTTGGAGAGACAGAAATCAATCTCACTCTGAAACAAGCGGCGCCCTCTTTCTATCTGATGTGCGCCGCTGACGGAGGCTACAGCTTGAAGATCTACAAAGCAAAGCTCTACGTGCGACGCGTGCTGGTGGCGGACGCTGTAGCGGAAACGCACGAGAGAGCGGTGATAGAACACGGGCCCTTCGACTACCCGGTGAACAGAGTGGAGGTGACGACGTACGCCATCCCTCAAGGTAACAGAGATCACAGCTACACGCACTCCAACACAGGCCAGCTTCCCAAGTCGATGATGATTTGCTTCCTTGACCACGACGCCTTCAACGGTAGCTACACCAAGAACCCGTTCGAGATGAAGCATTACGACATCAGCTCGCTTCAAGTGATAGTGAACGATCAGAAAGTGCCGAACGACGCCTACGTGCCCGACTTTAAGACCAAAGCGGCCGTGAGAGAGTACTTGGCGCTACACACGGAAACGGGGATGTACGAGGGCGCGCGCTCCTGCGGTATTTCATACGATCAATTCCTGAACGGTTACACGGTGTTCCCCCTCGACTTAACCCCAGACAGATCGCACGACGGGTGTCGCGTGAACCTTATAAGAGCGGGTCAGCTGAGGGTGGAAGTCAGTTTCCGCTCGGCGCTACAAGCGACAACAACGGTGCTACTCTACTTGGTGTACGACAACGTCGTCGAGCTGACCCGAGATCGACACCCCGTCACTGACTACCACATGAACTGAAGACAAGACGGCGGTACTTGGCGTATCGTATGAACACGCTTGAAATAAGCAGAGTGTTGAAGGAAAACGTTCACACAAAACATCGTTTCCTGGGCGTTTTCTCTTGTGACACTATTCCGAAGCACCCTATCAAAGACACTTGTTTCGTGAGCAACACAGATCCGCAACATTTACCAGGTCAGCATTGGGTGGCGTTTTACGTGTCGAGCACGGGTGAAGTGTACTACTTTGATTCCTTCGGCTTACCGCCGCTGAGTGCGGAGTTCTTGTCTTTCGTGGAACGCTCTGCTCCGTTCAAGTGGCAAAGAAACCGCATTCAACTACAAGACACTTCTGCTGACACCTGTGGACCTCATTGCGTTCATTTCCTAATTGAAGCATGTCGAACAAGAAACCCCAAGAAGTGCGTCATGCGCATGAGCAAAATCCCAAAGCTGAGCGACCGGGCCGTGAGTCAGAAGCTATCGATGATGCTGTTGTGACGGGTTGTTGCGATGGCGGCCGTTTCATGGAGGCAAAGATTCTCTGCCTTGCCGAAATGGTGTTGGATTTATCCAAAGTCGTGCAATGTCTATTGGAGAGAAGTCGTCCGTGGTGTGGTGGTGCGAGTGACGGCGGCGTGAGACTTTGCGGCCTGTTGAGTTGCTGCAAATCGAAGAAGCAAGCTAAAAAAGCATAAACTTGTGTGTTTTTTCTGATTGAAATGAAAATAAAGAATAAAATGAAAAGAAAAGAAATTATCTTGTTGTGTTTTTATTTCTATATATAAGTTACATAACTTTTTTTTTGTTTGTTTGTTTACAAACAGTCACGTGTCACGTGGTGTTGTTTACAAACAAGAGAGCCACGTGGTGTTGTTTACAAACAAACCCTAAGTAGGTCACGTTACCCTAGTTACCAGAATGCCGGCTTCTGATTGGCTGAGCCTAAGTAGGTCACGTGACGTAAGTAGGTCACGTTACCATGGTTACCAGAATGCCGGCCTCTGATTGGCTGAGAGCTTCTAAGTAGGTCAGTAGGTCACCCAGAATGCTGGCTTCTGATTGGCTGAGAGCCCTAAGTAGGTCACGTTACCATGGCAACGGGTCACGTGACCAAATGGAGGCCTCTGATTGGCTGCATGTCGATTGAGTAATAAACAGTAGTTAACTATAGTCCCGTTCCGATACATACTATACTACTTCCCAATAACAGACATCCCTGGAAATTGATACACTTAGCAGTCTTTTGATACAGTTAGCAGTTGGATGGTTGACTGCTAAGTATAGTTACTGCAGTTAGCAGGATTGATACACTTAGCAGTTGTACAGTCCCTCCCTTTTTAAGATGGGAATGGGAACTATAATCTGAAACCATCTATGAAATCATTGCATCATCTTTACTATGACCTTGGAAATAACAATATGTTGAAATTGCATTATGGTGAATAGAAAATGTGAAAAAGGTACCAAATACTGTTTCTGCTCATTATTATGTTCCTTTAGAACAGTACATTCCTAACCCATCTTTAACTCTGTAAGGACTGCACAGTGCTGTGATACATTATCCCCTTTCTCGCCATGGTATATGAATACAGCGTTGGCAAGTCTACCCGCCAGGACTTCAATCATGCCGAGTCTTTGGGGTGTATCAACTCCGTGGTCTGAATGCAGCACTGGCGCTGCATTTATGCATCATGGTGATGATGGCATAATACATTTAAGCACAATGCGGTCCTTAAAGGGTTCGGGGTTGAATATCACATGATATGCACAGCCTTAAGTGAGCTGACCTGTAGGAGCAGCTCCTCCATGGTGAGCTGCACAATGCGGCCCTCCTCCAGCTGGGTGAGCCACCGTGCTGCCGCCTCGTCCTCCGCCTCCCGACGTGCACTGCAGGGCAACGTTAGGCAGAACTACATCCTTCTATAGCTATTGGTAATTCTAGCGTATATGCATATGATAAACGACGAACAAGACGCACCCCAAACTTTGACAAATCATATACTAGTAAGCTGCACCTGGGGTATCTACACTGCTGGGGTATGGATGGGCGGGTCCCCATGTCGCATGTCGATTTTAAGAAATGATTAGGTCACATGTCTATAATTCCATTCAAGATATTTGCCTATATTTTTCCAAAAGCGATGAAAACTAAGAACACGAAGGGAACGTCCACCAATGACAGCACCTATTTTGGGACATTTCTCAAGACCCACCCATCCCCATGTCACTATTTTGTGCCATAGCTTTCGTTTATACCCAAACCCCCCGCCCCATTCCCACCCCTATTTGGTGACGTCATTTGCGAACGTTCTCAAAGGGTTCTCAAAAATCTCTAGTATATCCTACTCACGTCTCAGTCTCCACATCGCCCTGGGGTGGTGGGTAGAGGTGCAGGTAGTTGTTGATCACGTGATCTGCCATCTCCTCCACTAGTTGTCTGATCAGAAAGTAATCCTCCATCTGCCATGGGGCGTACGACTGGGGGCCCAGCTCCCCATTGTAAGGCCGCAGGCGCCGACCCACCTCAGCCGCCTGGGCCGCTCTGATAAGTAATGAGATAATACAAGAGGATAACAAGTGATTCTGTATTGTTGTCATAGCCTAGTTTTTTCATGTAAAAAAGCCCTAACAACTTAGTGTTTATACAACCCTGTTTTTCTCCTATTAGTAAAATGTCTTGTGAAGGATAACTTTTGAGGATGGCCTCTTGCCTTTACTCACACCAACTCATATCCCCAGTACTACCACCCCACTCCCCCTGCACTACTCACCCCACCCCACTCCCCCTGCACTACTCACACCACCCCACTCCCCCTGTACTACTCACACCACCCCACTCCCCCTGTACTACTCACACCAACCCACTCCCCCTGTACTACTCACACCACCCCACTCTCCATGTGCTTCTCACACCACCCCACTCCCCCTGTACTACTCACACCACCCCACTCTCCCTGGACTACTCACACCGACCCACTCTCCCTGTACTACTCACACCACCCCACTCTTCCTGTACTACTCACACCACCCCACTCCCCCTGTACTACTCACACAAACCCACTCTCCCTGTACTACTCACACCCTTCCCCATTCCCCTAGTTACGGCTTGTAACTCTCAGTAGGGCGCCAAGGCTGTCTGAGACACTGTCCCAGTACTACTCACACCACCCTACTCTCCCTGTACTGCTTGTCATGTATTCTCCCTGTACAATGCATTCTGACTCATAAATCCACACCATCCCACTCCCCCTGTACTACTCACACCAATCCGCTTTCCCTGTACTACTCACACCCCACCCTAACCCGCTTTCTCTATTAAGGCTACTATACTCACATCCCGGACCGACACCAATCCATTTTCCATGTACTACTCACAAATCCACACCATCCCACCCTACTCTCCCTGTACTACTCACACCAACTCAAATTCCCTGTACTTCTGACAAACCCGCCTTGGTGCATCAGACCGAACCTTTGGGGGTGTATGGACCCCATAGGGTCGGCATGATGCATGAAAGAGCACCACTGGTGAGTTACTCACCAGGACTGCAGCCATATATCATAACGACAAGGAGCATATCACATTATAGCACTATGCGGTCCTTTAAGGGTTAAGGCATTGCCATTACATTGAGTACCGATATTCCCTCTTTATATTGCCAGACAGATAAATCCCTTTATTAGCTGTACATCCGAACTTGACACGGTTGAAATATCATATCTTATCTTAATATCTTATCTTAAATTCAATCAATTGGTAATTATTATGCATAATAATGTCTGGCTTCATCGGGTGACATTTGCCATGTGGTAGGTTTATGACTTAGCTGAGGAAATGGCGATGTATTAACAATTTAAATCAAATGTGCAGTGTATCATGAAATCGTTAAAAAAGCACATATATTTAAGGCCACTCAAAAAAAAAAATTGTTTCTCATCACCAAGCAATGAAAAATGTGACGAGGGCGTTGTTTTTTTTTAAATTTTTTTTTTTTTAGTCGGGGCAATTTTCATAGGGAAATTTGGACATTTCGCGATCAATTTTCACATTTTAGTAATTTGGAGGTTATTGATCAGCAAAAGTTGTAACAATGCAAGTTACACCTAGCTGGTTGCATTGCTGACAGTATAAGCTTTAATTTGATACCAAATTTGTCAATATTTTTTGCAATTTTAGCATATTTTTCATCAAAAATGTAAAAAAAAAAAAAAAAAAAAAAGATTTCCCCAAATCATGATTTTTATGATGGGCGCGGTGATGAGAAACAACTTTTTTTTTTTTAGTGGCCTTACACTGTACATGCTTACTATTCAAATAGATCATATATCAAAACAAAACCGAGATAATAATAAATTGTATGTTTGGGATAAGATTGTGCTTGAAGTGGATATATATAGAACATCAGTCTCTGTGAAAAAAAAAATCTAAATATTTATACATGCAATGTGCATAATGTTATATATTAAAGGTGGAAAAGTGTATTGTCTAGTATTTCTACATGCAAATATACAAACAAAAGTACATGCAAATACAAAATTAAAAAAAGCAATCTCATAAAAGTAGCCTTACTAGTATATCTGCATATAATCTAGGGTCTAATACATAGTGCTCAAATCTACATAATACAACAACAAAGGCAGTTACATCTAGACAATGTCAGCTACCGTTCACGAAAGATAAAATCTGGCACTACATGTATGATAAAGAATTATTTCCACGTCAAGTCAAAGACACAGAGCATTTCATCTACGCTAATACAATTTTACACATGGCCCAACGAGAGGCATGTTTCGTAAACAAAAGAAGAGACGTAATCAATTCTGGAATCTACTGAGGTAATGCTATATATCTAACAACCTAGGGGGCATGTATATACAATTACGGGCATGCGTCTAAGGCGTAAATACTTACCCATTCTGCAGAAAAATACAAAAGTAGTTAAATCAATTACACGCTTGTAATTTTCCTTAAAATCTCATGTATAGTATAACTATAAAGGCGTGTAACTATCACCGCTGGAGTGACTCTCCCATGACTGGTAGGTTCAGTACCACGGGTCAGAGTCAGATAGTCATGAACGCTGCTAATCCATCTGAGGTCTATATTGATTATATTGATTATTTATTGATCCCTCCTGATCGGATTGCTTTTTCGCTCGTGGCATCACTATCGGCAAGGGTTACTAATGACGGTGCCTCTTATGAGGGCTGCATCGTTAATATTTAATACCGTAACCAAGCGGAGTTCTAGGGTTGTGCTATAGGCATACCACTGCAAGGATCTGCTAGGAGAGTCCATGTTTGTTTTGACTAGTCTGCAGGTTGATTAGTAGAGGGAAATGGGAATGGCCATTATGAAACGGTTGCGCGGGGGGGGGGGGGTGGAAGAATGGGTAGTAGTGGACATAAGGAGCTCCCCTCTCATCCACCCTCATTTTCAATCACTCCATCCCATATGAAAGGACGTTCCGTACTCTTTATGAATTTCCAAACTACATCCCCTAACTCCCCCCCCCCCTCCCCACACACACACCCAGACCATTTCATCACTGCGCAATGTCTGGATGGCATAACAAAATATACTAAAGTGAGATCGGGGATCCTCCGGGTAAATGGCATTCAGCTGAAATATAAATTCTGTCAAGACAGCGAAAAGCTTTCCAAAGACCTCTTAATAATTAGAAGAAAATGCACATCATTTAATTCGTCAATTCGTTGAGGTAAAAACGAGGCATGTAACCTTTAAATATTAAGCTTGAGGTAGGAAATACTTTTTAATCAGTTTAACCCATCAATGGTACATAAATTCATCATTTCGCCTTACACGACAACTTTCTATTAACGATAAAAATGACAAATATTTATGAGATTAAAAACATAATAATTATGATCAACTTACTTGTGGTGATCATATCGAGCTTCTTGGCTGGCCAGATGTTGGCGTGTGACCTCTGCAATAGATCTCGAACCTTGGATAACCTCTTTTCTAGGATCACGCCAAAATGTGAACCCTTTAGGAAGGCGATCATCTACAGCAGAAAGAAAATTCTAATCAAGATGACATAGGATCATGGTGGGTAATTGGGGCTCATGTTCATAGCATGCAGCGTTAATTGAATGGGGTCACTGGCACTGCCACCTATATCTAGGTCACGCATTAATCTATGCATATTCATTAGGGAGCATTTCTTTGTTCTTGAATCTCCCGCCGTTTGTCACATTCGGTCAAACTATTCTAGAGGAAGGACTTATTTTATTCTGAGGATCTGTGTCCAGCAAACCCCATTATGGCGGATGCTAAGGACAAAAGGGTGAAGAAGAAATCCCGAGTGGGGGATAACGTGTCGCGCAGTCAATTCAAGAAGTGGAAGAAAGAAAGTGACGACAAGTTTGATTCTGTGAACTCGAAGCTGGCGCAAATGATGTCGCTTATGGAAAGCAACCAGGCTAATGGCGGCCAACCGTCACTTACGCCGGCCCCATTCCAGCAGCACCAGCAACAATCACAGCACCCTCAGCAACTCAGTCACCTCCAGCAGCAGCAAGCAGCTATGCAGCAGGTGATTAATCCTCTAACAAACCAGTTTGGCCTGAATGTCAATGCACCGTGTTCCGTGCCCTACCCCGGTCAGCAGTTTGCAGGCGTCCAGGCTCCAGCAGGAGGGCAGCCCGGGGGGTACCCCCACCACCTCCCGCCAACAACAACAGGAGCGGTCGGGGACCCGCTGCCCCAACACCTGGCGGATCTGCTGAAATTGAGCATGTCAAAATCTGGTAAGCCTAACCCCATGTTTGCCCATGCACACATTACTCGGGGGGATAGAATGGAACACACCAGCCTAGGGGAATTGGAGTTTCCCGAATATATGTTCGGGTTACTTAAGGTATACGATGCAGCCACTACCCCGTTCCCCATTAAGCACCATGTCATGAAACATGCTATGGACGTCGCCGAGGACACGGTCAATTACGCCTGGCCAGATGTGAGTTCCTGGAGCGAGGCGTTAGTGGCCGGTACCATTGCCCCCGACTCCATGGTATCCTGGGATAGGCCCTATGACATCAGGATCATGCGTTCTGAGAAGGCTAGAAAAGGCACATGGCTATCCCCAGCAGCTAACACAAGGAGGAATGCAGGTGGCGGCTCTGACTCGCCCCATGGCGCGTCGGCGGGAGCAGCCCCGCCCCCATCTCAAGGCTATGGTAAAAAGGGTGACGTGTGTGACATGCCGGAGGATGTTAAGCGCGCCGTCGCCAAACCCCCATGTCACCTCTACCAGATTGGGAAATGCCCTAGCTCTGGTCACCACGTTGAGAAGGGTGAAAGACGCCTGCACATCTGCAACTATTGTCTGGTCAACCAGTGCAAGGCAAGCAGGCACCCCGAGAAAGGATGCTTCTCCAAACACGGGAACCCAGCTCAGCAGTCAAAAAACGCCACACGTCCGATCACTGCGCAGTAGGTGGTCGGGCGAGCAGCGTGTCATCGCCATCATCAGACGACACCAACACATCTTCAGACAACTGCAGCAATTACCCCATTAATTCTGACGACGCCCATTGTGTGCCAGGACCCTACAGGCCCATGGCAGGATGGAGAGTCTCATTTACACACATTGACTCTGACGAACAAAGTGACTCAGGTGAAAGTGAAAATAATGGTACAGCAAAATGGGTAAGATTTGCCCCTACTGTTGATGTTTGTCATGTAGTCAATGATTGCCCTGTCACAACCAATGTCTTGTCTGCAGATCTGTCAGCTGTTGATCAAAATGATATTGTATGTAAACGCAACGCAGAAGATGTACACACTAGTGTAATAGCTAATGCTGGTATTCTTAGCGATATGTCAATTCATGAGATCCCCGCCCAGACTGCTAGAAGCATTAATGTAAGGTCCATCCCGCGCAGCATTATTAAAAATAGTGCGCGTGTGGATGACCCAGATATATCCGTTATGAATGGTGATCATGTCAATGCCAGTGTTGAAAACTCTCAATTCAGCAAAACATGTATGATTAACAATTCTATGGAAGATGTACTCACAGATAGTCACAAACATGTAGATGTAGACGTAGGTTACCCTTTCATCTCACGAGATAAGGCCATTGCCTATAATAGCATCAGCTCAGGTGTCTATGCATGTACTAGATCTAGAAGTGTCCGTTCGACAGCAGAATCTCAATTGGAGACCTCTCCTGCCGAAAACACGCGTAACTCAGTAAATGATACGGTACTCACATACAACCCACCCAGTAGTATTGATTGCTCTGACATAGATGATTCATTTCATGTACAATACACCTCTACCCCCAAAAGGTCTCTCAATGTAAATCGAGTTCAGAGGATTGACCCGTGTGTACACAACAATGATGATTATATGAGTCTCTCACAATTGTTAGAATGTCACCCAAATCAGGAGGCATATGATACAATCTCTGCTGCATCTCAGTGTTATGATACATGTGTAACTCAACAAGAGGTGGATAAAGTGTCTAAACAAGTGTGTACCGATCACCATGATGTGACTCCAGTGAAAACTGGTAACTCTCAGGGCGAGGTCTTAGATCTTACCCAGAAAACAGGACAGGGTCATAATAATACCCGCGCCTGTACAGCCATGTATGGTTCCCCTCAGTGTGACCCATATAATGACACAGTGTTGGGCGACAACAGTTACAGCAGGTCATGCCTCATTAGCTCGGACGCCGACACCACCCCCGCAATGATCACTATCGACGACAGCCCAATAACAACACTGGACATAGGCCCATGTGAATACAGGCCTATATTAGACAGTATATGGCCGTACCCGACACGCGAGGCATGCAACCTCTACCCGGACATTATGGCCATGTACCATGCCATTAGGGCAACAGCGCTCCCTAATTATGTGGCTGCTAAAATAGAGTTGCAAACAAAGTTCAACTTGGATCTGTGGAGGTGGAAGCTACATGGTTATGAGGACGCTGGTATAGTTGACTACCTCCAATATGGGTGGCCAAGCTCTTATACAGGTACCAAGCCCCCATCCCCGACCATGGATAACCACCCATTGGCACTGGAGCATATCCAGCACGTTGATGTATTCATAGAGGAGGAGTTAAGGCGCGGTACGTTGATGGGACCGTTCAAGAACCCCCCCTTCCAACCATGGTCTCAAACAAGCCCGCTCATGACCATAGAAAAGAAGAATTCACCTACCAGACGCATAATAGTGGACCTATCACATCCTGACGACAGGAGCGTTAATGATGGCATCCTTAAGAATAACTTTCAAGGTTCTTTCTTAAAGTACAAACTCCCTGCCGTGACTGACCTAATGGTGGAAGTCAAGTATCATGGACCGGGGTGTGTAATATGGTGTGCCGACCAAAAAAACGCCTATCGCCAGTTGCACATAGACGTCCTTGACCTTCCCCTGGCGGGGATAACTCATAGAGGCCAATTCTATTACGATAAGTCGCCGTCTTTTGGGAATCGCTCATCTAGCTCACACATGCAAAGGGTGTCAAGAGCCATCTCCCACATAATGCTCAGAGACCATCAAGCAAAGGTACTTCCGTATATAGACGACTATGCCGCCGTCGCCCCTACAGTGAAGATAGGCGAGGAGCAGCTCACGGCCTTCGAGGACCTCAATAGAGACCTAGGACTCCAACTTGCCCCCAACAAGACAATCAGGCCCACCACCACAGCCGTCTGGTTGGGCTTCGAGATAGACACAATAGCCATGACGGTGTCTATCCCGGAAGAAAAAATGGAGGAGATATTGGAAGAGGTAATCAGTTGGGACTCAAAGAAGTGGGTATATAAGAAGTCGATACAAGAGATGGTAGGCAAGCTATTTCATGTGGCGACATGCCTTCCCCCCGCGAGGAGGTTTTTGGTGAGAATACTCGCGTTGCTAAGGCAGTCGAACATGATGAACCCCGTGCCGATCAGCCTCGAGTGCAGGAAGGATCTGAACTGGTTCCGCCAGTATGCCACCACAACAAATGGCATCCATCTGTTCCCGGAAACTAGACCTGTCTGGCGAATAGAGATGGATAGCTGTTTGGAGGCAGGTGGGGGATTCAGTAGGATCAACCACTACTCGGTCACCTATCCCGAGCACTTCAAGTGGGACTCCTCCAAGAAGAAGTATCATCACATAACCCTGCTGGAGGCGATGAACACTGTCTTGGCTGTGAAAAACCTAGGTCCCTCAAACCCATGTGGATATGAGTACCAGGTTGTTGGAGATAATACGGGAGCAGTCTCGTCACTCTCCACTGGGCGCACAACAGATCCTATACTCGCCTCCTGCGCAAGGGAAATCTGGTTGTTTGCGGCACAGAACAACATCAGGATATCAATCACCCATGCCCCAGGTGCCTCAATGACCCTAGCCGACGCGCTGTCCAGAAAACCATTGGGAGTGGGTCACAGGGTAGTGGCCGATCGTCTGGTGAAAGAGAAGGGACTTATAGAGGTATACCCTGAAATTGACGACCCCTTCTTTACTGAAGGACTCTAGCTAACAACCCTCAATTGTTATTGCAGGCTGGTCGGGCTACCCGGTATTCGAGCAGATGGTTGAGACCCGACGCCGTGCAGTGGCCGAGAGTACACACAAGAACAAGATGAAGCAGTATAAGGACTTCTATGGATTTTGCCTGACGTACGGCGTATCTGTCTATGCCCCGTCGATTGACGACGTGTGTGTGTACATCCAGATAAGAGCTAACTCAGTCAAGTCACCTGCATCAGTCCGAAATAGCTTATCTGGGGCACATCACTTGGTATTATTACTAGGAGGTGATGATAGAGCGTTTATGTCCAGAATGGTTAAAGACACGCTTGTTGGAGTCAAGAAGATGTCTACCCACATTCCAAGACCAGCTCCCCCCATTACCCCTGACATGATTATGGACATAGCGGATTATCTTGACCACCAAGGATTAAAAGGCATGGTGGCGAAAGCTGCTATAATGATCAGTTACTTTACATTTCTGCGCAGCTCTAACATCTGTGTGCGCAGCCCGTGGGACGATGGGCACGCACTACTGCGAGGAGACATTGCCGAAGTCCCTGGAGGATTAATGGTATTAATTAGAAGCTCAAAGACTACGAGTGAGAAAGCGGCGCCTGTGACCTTGCCCATTCAGCGCCTACCATTGGGAAGTCGCCATTGCCCGGTGGTGGCCTACAAAATGATGACGGTCATGGTGCCTGCACCTCCCCACTTCCCAGCCTTCATCTGGGGTGATACTTATGCTGTGGTAACTCCCCCATCACTGCAGAGCCTCATTAAGAAGGCTCTACACAAGAAAGGGTACAAGGACTCTACCAGCTACAGCCTGCACGGATTACGCCGAGGAGCGTCACAGGCAGCTGCTGGAGGAGGGGCGTCTGAGCAAGACGTTAAGCGCCACGGATTATGGCGATCAGATGTTGTCTTCAAGTACGCCCCCAAGTCCCTCTTCACATCTACTGTCTCCAGTGCCTTGGCCAAAGGCTTTGGATAAGTAGGCACTGTATCATGTATATTACAATAGTCATATATAATTAACCTACAAATTATACTGTGATGTATTTTGTATGTCTATTGGTTGTGGTAGTATTGTTATATTCATCATAATCAAATACCAGGATGTTATGGGACCTGGCCCCACTCCATGTTTAATTCAACTTAATAATCTGGAATTAAACATTTAAATTCCATGGCTGCCTTGTGTCGCTCATTTAATTGGGGCGCATGTTCATAGCATGCAGCGTTAATTAAATGGGGTCACTGGCACTGCCACCTATATCTAGGTCACGCATTAATCTATGCATATTCATTAGGGAGCATTTCTTTGTTCTTGAATCTCCCGCCGTTTGTCACATTCGGTCAAACTATTCTAGAGGAAGGACTTATTTTATCCCACCCTCCTCACCCTCTTTTATAATCAACAAGCCTTATGGATAAGTAGGCACTGTATCACGTATATTACAATAGTCATATATAATTAACCTACAAATTATACTGTGATGTATTTTGTATGTCTATTGGTTGTGGTAGTATTGTTATATTCATCATAATCAAATACCAGGATGTTATGGGACCTGGCCCCACTCCATGTTTAATTCAACTTAATAATCTGGAATTAAACATTTAAATTCCATGGCTGCCTTGTGTCGCTCATTTAATTATCGTGAATTCACATGAATAAGGTAAAATAAAAAGAAGATACATCACAGAACTATAAGATATGACAGCACATGATTTAAAATGGCATTACATGGAATGAATGTACACTTTGGCATACGCTGAGTTTTCTGAAAGAGCACGCAGCAGAATGTAAATTGTAAATGCTTTAGGTACCTGCTAACGTTGGCGGGGCAGTTTGTTGTTTGAGACGTTTTTGCTCTTCAAGTAATCGCGTCCGTTCCTCAGCCAACTCACTGAAAAACGTTTGTTTGATCAATCTTAGCATGTCTGAGGATAATATAATGCGTGAACTATTGGTGTACTATTGGTCTGCAATACAGTACCTCCCCCCTCCTAGCAGAAAAACAGCAATTAAAACCCAAACAAAATCTTGATAGTCTTACCTGCGCTTGGACAAATACTCCTCCTTCTTCCTTGCCATCGTCTTCTCTCTTTCTACAAAGAGATTCTTGACAGCAGCATCTCCTAATGGGGACATTTTAGTAACAAAATGAAAGTTAATGGAAACTAATTATTATAACATGACAAAATAATGGGAAAGATAAGATATGTGTACACAATAAAGTCATGAGCCATTATCAATGCGGTGTATCATAGAGGTTTGGTGAAAATTGGTTCCTGGAGATCTTAATGAGGACAGAAAAGAAGTATCTTTTTAGAAAAGTACATTGTAGCCATTTGAAGCAAATGTAAATCCTGTATTGAGCGAGGCTGTATCTAACTATAATGGAACTTCAGAATGGCAATACAAGTAAGAACTTAATACCCAGCGTTCTATATCTTACGTTTGTCCAGCGAGAGATCATTGCGAGGCAGATTCTTGTGTAGATTTGGTGCCAGGTGAGGCCGAGTGTTGACGTCATCCTAGAATGGGGAATTACAACCTTAGTTAGTGTATACTATTCATTAAGTTTACAAAAGATCTACTTTGGCTCGTACTAAATGACATCTAAGGCACAGAATCGACCATGGTAATTTATATGGATGAAACAAATTTCTTTAATATGATAATGTTAATACTTACCACCAAACTCATACCATGATTAGGTGGCATTTGCTCTGTAGGCCTATCTCTGAAAAATATAACAGTATATACATGCTTGGTTCCCCTCGTGTAGAAACTGCCGTTCGTATGCAAGTCAGACTCAACTTTCCTTTGTGTATTAGATTTGCAAATTTCAAACCCCCTCTGCGTCTTATATGATTTGTTTCAGTTGAGGGTGCAGCTTATACGTGAGTAAGAGTTATTATGTACACGAAGATTTACGATACTCAAAATCTACATTTTAATGGTTTAAAGTATGACATGATCAAGGTCTTTGACTGGATTTATGTTACACAAAGTTATTATATATATGGCCACAGGAACTTTCTCTGCCCTAAGGCCTAGCAGCAGAAGGCCCTAGGATGTTAACCACAGTGCTCCTGAGGCCCTCTCCGCCTCCTTTGCAGTCCTCCCAGCCAGCAGAGCGCCCCCAGGATGGTCTCTTTGCCCCTCCTGAAATGCCCCTTGTCGCTTACTGGGAACATCCCAGGAGGAGCAAAGAGACCTGCCTGGAGGCCTTCTGCTCGCCGGGGGCACTGTAGAGGGAGAGTGGGTTGGTGTGAGTAGTACAAGGAGAGTGAGTTGGTGTGAGTAGTACAAGGAGAGTGGGTTGGTGTGAAAAGCACAGGGAGAGTGGGTTGGTGTGAGTAGTACAAGGAGAGTGGGGTGGTGTGAGTAGTACAAGGAGAGCGGGTTGGTGTGAGTAGTACCAGGAGAGTGGGTCAGTGTGTACAGTTCAGGGGGAGTGGGTTGCTGTGACTAGTAAAGGGAGAGTGGGTTGTTAGAAGCACAAGGAGAGTGGGTTGGTGTGAGTAGTACAGGGGGATTGTGATGGTATGAGTAGTAGAGGGAAAGTGTGTGTGTGTGTGTGTGAGAAACACAGGGAGAGTGGGTTGGTGTAAGTAGTACAGGGAAAGTGGGGTGGTGTGAGTAGTACAGGGCAGGGGCGGATCCAGGATTTTGAAAAGTTATGTTTAGTTTAGTAGGTAGATGTCCAGGGGTAGGATATGGATGTTGGGAGGGGTTTGGGGGATATGTGACCCCTACTGGTCTCTCTTAATGAAGATTATAGCAGTGTAAACATGCTGGGAGTAACCACCTCATGTTCCCTGCCAACTTCTGTAGTTTGACAATCAAATTCCAACGAGTCTGCACAAACAAGTTCTGTGTTAGTATACTGACTTTCCGGTGGACATCCTTATGGGTCTACCAGCTGTCTACATGTATAAAAAGGGAAGGGGTCTGGACCCCCTGGACCGCCCTGAATCTGCCCCTGCATCAGGTACATGCTGCCATTTCTAAATGGACATCTGGGAGTGGACATCTGGGAGTGGAGGTTCAGAAGATTTTAAAAATATAAGTGTCAATTGGTACACTCTCTAGCATTCTGGTCTACTCCAAGGGTGCGAAAATTTTGAAAATATTGATGTCAATTGATGCAATTTATAGCATATATGGGGGTGGACATCAGGGGTGGGCCAAAAGGGGGGGGGTCCACCCTCGGCAAAGTCTTTTTAAACAGCCTTATGGGCAGACCAAAAGGGGGGGGGGGGGTCCGGACCCCCAGGACCCCCCCCCTGGATCCGCCCCTGCAGGGAGAGTAGGATGGTGTGAGTAGTACAGGGAGAGTAGGTTGGTGTGAGTAGTACAGGGAGAGTAGGTTGGTGTGAGTAGTACAGGGAGAGTAGGTTGGTGTGAGTAGTACAGGGAGAGTGGGGTCGTGTGAGTAGTACAGGGAGAGTGAGGTGGTGTGAGTAGTACCGTAAATTCTCGCGTACAAGCCGCGGCTTGTACGCAAGTCAGACTCAGCTTTCTTTTGATACCAAACATGCCTATATAGGGTGCGGCTTATACGAGAGTTTTTATGAGTATACTACAGTACCAAAATCGCAATATTCAGACCCCCTCTGCGGCTTATATAATTTGTCAAAGTTAGGGGTGCGGCTTATACGCGAGTTAGGCTTATACGCGAGAATTTACGGTACAGGGAGAGTGGGTTGGTGTGAGTAGTACAGGGAGAGTAGGTTGGTGTGAGTAGTACAGGGAGAGTGGGGTGGTGTGAGTAGTCCAGGGAGAGTGAGGTGGTGTGAGTAGTACAGGGGGAGTGTGATGGTATGAGTAGTACAGGGAAAGTGGGGCTGTGTGAGAAACACAGGGAGAGTGGGTGCCGGTCGGTGTGAGTAGAACAGGGAGAGTGGGTCGGTGTGAGTAGTACAGGGACAGTGGGTCGGTGTGAGTAGTACAGGGAGAGTGGTGTGGTGTGAGTAGTACAGGGACAGTGGGGTTGTATGAGTAGTACAGGGACAGTGGGGTGGTGTCGATTTAATGAGTAGTACTGGGAAAGCGGTTTGATCTCAGTCCAGGATGTGATTAGTAGACTCCACAGAGAAAGTGGTGTAGGGTTGGGTCTGCCCTGAGTAATACAGAGAAGCAGGTTGGTATGAGTAGTACAGGGGGAGTGGGATGGTGTGGATTTGTGAGTAGTACATGGAAAATGGATTGCTGTCAGTCCGGGATGTGAGTAGTAGCCTTTAATACAGTGAAAGTGGGGTAGGTTGGGGGTGTGAGTAGTACAGGGAAAGTGGATTGGTGTGAGTAGTACAGGGTGAATGGGATGATGCAATATTTCCATAGGCAACATATGGGTTTGAGATACGTCAAGATATCTGTTCAAAAGAATACACTACGCATTTTTGTCCAAAGGGCCATTTACTACATAAATGTACTGGTACGGTACTATAGAAATTAAGTTCATAATTTTTTTATGTCTACCCTCGCTTGGCCTACTTACTTTGGTTTTATTCGGAAGGCACCTGGGAGAGGATTAATAGGAATGCGCGTCTTGTGAAGACCGAGTAGGAGCCGGTTGTTGGAGTCTGCCATCTTGCATTAATTATAGATAAGGTGCTCTAGGGTACCCGGTAACGAAGCAGCTCCTAAAACCAACATCAATGGTCCATTTAGTATATAGTAGACATACGACGCCATTGCTGTGGGGGGGGGGGTGTATTTCAATTGACCGATCTATTTAGTTTTGACCACCCCCCCCCCCCCCCCCGTCCAGCTTGGAGGCTAGCTCGTCAAGGTTTGCCGCCCCCCCCCCCCCCCTTATAATAATCCATCAAGAACTCGGCTTTCGCCCCCTATTTTTCTGTACATTTTAATGTAACAATTGCCAATACCTCCAGTAGGCTTATGCTGCCTATAAGCTATATCACATATGCCCCCCCCCCCCCCGGCCTTCCCCTCCCTTTTCCAAAATCCTGGATCACTGTCCTCTATGAGTCTGAGTAGTCTGAGTTGAGTTACAGTACATTGCGTATTGTTCGTAGACTCAGTACTATAGTCCCACTACAGTACACTGTACAGTGCATATTGGTAGACAGTGTCAGTCACTGAGTCAGTGGTCTCGAGCCAAGACAGGCTGTCCCACTCCCAGTTAGCTCAGGTACCTGAACTCTATCTAAATTTTAATATCTCCGTGCCTCCGTAATCGAGTTCAGGATATCGGTGTTTTGAGAGTGGAGGAAAGGGTGCGCGCAGGTGGTCATCGCTCACGTCTCTGGTGGCGCAAGGGAGGCATTTTAAATCTTGTTTTTAATATATTTTTAAGGGTTTGAAAAATCTGAAATTGAGGCCACTCAAAAAAAAAGAAGTTTCTCATCACCAAGCTGTAAAAAATGTGGCGAGGGTGTTTTTTATTTTAACTTTTTTTTTTTTTTACTTGAAGCTGAAATACATGGGGAAATCGGAATTTTTTGCGACAAATTTTCACATTTTAGTGATTCAAAGTTTATTGATCAGCAAAAGTTGTTATAATGCATATTATTCCCAGCCGACTGCATTTCTGACAGCATAAGCTTCAATTTGATACCAAATTTGCCAATATTTTTCCAATTTTAACATATTTTTCATCAAAAATGTAAAAAAAAAGAAAGAAAAAAATTCTTCAGATCATGATTTTATGATGCGCGCGGTGATGAGAAACAACTTTTTTTTTTGAGTGGCCTGAGCGAGGTTACGGAGAAAATGTCAGGCTATCCAACACAGTTGAAAAAAAAAGAAGAAATTCCAAATATTTATGCCAAAAAAGTGTGTGCAATCACATGCGCGCACACTTTCCTCCACCCTCAAAGCACTGATATCCTGAACTCCCTGAGTGAGCTATTAAAGGGTGTGATCATTTTTTTAACAACATGGGGGGGGGGGGTGGTTGGTCAAGGGGTCAACATTTTTTACCCCTTCCCCCCCCCCCCCTTAGGGTCGAAAATCGGCTCGCGCGCGGGCCCTTTGCCGTGCTTTAAAGCATAAGGTAGTAACGCGCAGGCTTTTTGGCTCAAAACAGGTTAAATCTTTTGACCCCCCCCCCAGAGCCCGTGCCAGAGGGTTCCAAATTTTTTTGCCCCCCCCCCCGGTCAAGGGGTCCACTTTTTATTTACCCCCCCCCCCCCACCAACCCCCCCCCCCCTGTTGTTAAAAAAATGATCACTCCCTAAACTCCCGCTCCCCGTCAGCGCAGGATTTTTAGGGGGAGATTTAATTGAGCTTTCAACCTCGGCGTACCAGAGGCCTTGGGGAGATCCTAGCCTAGGCAAAATTGACTGTACGAAATCGGCTTGGTGCCTGCCGATGCGTCAAATTCTGTTGTGGAAATAATTCAGGTTGTGAATCGTACCACTCAACATATCACTGTAGTGTAACATACCTGACATGTATCGTTAGATAGTGTAAATATAGAAAGTAAACACTGTTGTGTGCTCCTTGTGAAGCCTACGCCGCCATGTCTAAACATTGGGACTGCTGGTTGCCGCTGTACTTTAGAAAACGGCGGGAAACCAGCTAACCGGATGTAACTCTTCTGTTACGGAGGTAGGCATCATTAATATCCGGTTCATTCGGCTGCTCATCGCAGCTGACCGATTGCTGCGGCCACTGTAGTCCCCGGGACTATGTGCCGCCGCGCGCGTAATTTACGCGTCTGCCACAGGCGTCCTCGCGCCTACGCGCCCCCCCCTGCCCCCTGCTGCCCCCCCCCCTGCCTTACACACACCCCTGCATGTGACTGGCTCTACTGGACTGGATATGGACTGTAGCTATATATAGTCCCCAGGACTATGTCTGTAGTCCCTAGGACTATGTCTGCAGTCTCAAGGACTATGATTGCAGTCCCCAGGACTACCTTAGTAGCCCTCAGGACTATAACTTAGTATAGAGCTTCTTACTGCCTCCTTATCATATCATATAGGGCCTATATGCCTCTGGTGCATAGTCCTGGGGACTAAATCTGTAGTCCCCAGGACTATGGAGGAAGTCCTTAGGACTACAAGTATTAAACTTGTAGTCCTGGGGACTAATAAAATGATAGTGCTGAGGACTACAGACATAGTGCTGGGGACTACTTTGGCCAGCTGTATAGTCCTAAGGACTACAGTTACAGGGCTACGTAGTCCTGGGGACTACAGACATAGTCCTGAGGACTAAAGACATCCACTCTGTAGTCCTCAGGACTACAATTGTAGTCCCCAGGACTAATTATTTAACGTACAGTCCTGGGGACTAATAAAATGGTAGTCCTGGGGACCATAAGCATAGTGCTGGGGACTACAGATATAGTCCTGGGGACTAAAGACTTTCAATATGTAGTCCTGAGGACTATGCCTCTGTAGTCCGCAGCACTATGTAGGCCTGCCTTATCTACCTTTCTGGTAGTAGCAGTCTTGGGTAGTCCCTAGGATGATACACATAGTCCCTAGGACTACACCTTTAGTCTCCAGGACTACACCTATAGTCCTCAGGACTACACCTGTAGTCCTCAGGACTGTGCAGGCCATACATTCAAATATTTGGAAGGACTGTGCATAGTGGTATATGATCTCAGTTCTAGAAATAATAGTCCCTAGGACTAGATATATAGTCTCTAGGACTAAACGTATAGTCCCTAGGAATACACATGTAGTCCCTAGGACTACACATGTAGTCCCCAGGACTATAAATCTAGCCCCCATGACTATGCTATAGCTTGCAGTATATGTTAAGCCTGAACGCCCCCTCCCCCTTCCCCCTCAAAGAACCCCCCGCCCGCACCTGCTCCGCGCGGCAGATAAGGGACGCGTATAGGAGCCAGGGGCGCGTCCGCGCGGCGACGTTGTAGTCCTAGGGACTACAGTGGCCGCAGCAATCGGTCAGCTGCCCACTCATCACTCGACAAGTCTCAATATTCTAGGGCCTTCGTCATCGATAGCATTAAATCTAAATCCAGAGTGAAGTAGAGAAGCAACTTGGCCGATTGTACAACCAGAATCTACCAGGTATGTACTGAAAGGTTTTGTATGGCGGTAGGGCAAGATCTAAACAAACACAAAGCTACTCTGGGTCCCGGTCCCGGCCAGTCCGGCACAGCCGCACAGCCACAGCCAGCACACACCGAACGTTGACACAGTGACAGGTAGACGCACCGGCCACTGCCGCGGCACTGCCGATGCACTGGGAATGGGATGGGCAGGGCCGGGGGCAGGGCACAGGACAGGTGCTGAGGCAGGGCAAGCCTCCTGAGTCCTGGTACAGTCACACTGCAGTAGCTACATTGCAGTGAACGTAATGGGCAACAGGACTGTGAAAAAATCTGAACTCAGATCTTTTGGAAGTTTTGCCAAGTTTGGTCTTCAAATTGGTCATTCTTGTGATTCGTCCAGATCCAGTGAGAACTCTGTTTCACATTATGTAGGGGGAGAGGGCTTAGAAATCTCAACAGACCAGATCACCAAACTACATCGAATAGCACCATTTACCCTCTTGATTTTCATTTCAAAATTTTCTTGGGGGCATGTCCCAAACACCCCCTCTAGTCTAGACTATAGTATAGATTACCAGTCTGCTGTTTTCTATGATGCAATTGCATAGTGTATATGAATATAGTTGCTTGGTCTCGCAAATCCTCTTCTGCGCAAACCTTCAGATCTTTTGCCTTTTCCCAGTTCACACCCCTGCTTAGAGAATCAGAATGTGGAGTTGTAGGTTATATTATTTCATGTGGAGAAACGAAGTTACTATGCTTATTTAGCCTTAAGTAGCCTACTAGAATGGCTGTTCTCCACACCCCTGTGGAGAAACTGATGCTCATTCTCCATGAGGTGTTTCTCCTTGATGACATCACTAAAATAGCTATGAAACCAGTCTTTTAATGTTGTTTTAAAGTATAATTTATCAATAATTGCATGAAATAAACACAGAGATCCACTCTAATCAGTCTGAATTTATGGTTTCTCCACTTGTGGTACCTTAGATCACACTCAGCTCCACCTCGTGTGATATGATCCGAGGTACCACTCATGGAGAAACCTGTCATTCAGACAGATCATCGTGGACCTCTGTCTATGAGGTAGTTTTGAGCCCCTCGCTAAATAGCCTAAGTAGTAGTAATAAGACTTGGATACCCTACCCACCTCATGAAATGAGGTTCTTTAGACAAGAATGAGTTTAAGAAACGTATCTTCTGTAACTGTGAGATATTAAACACAACTTTTATTTCCAGAATCATGGCTGAACCAGACCAGGGACAAGGGCAGGGAGGAGGAAACACAGACGGGACACCTCCCCCGCCACCACAGGGTGGGAATGCAATCAACAGAATCATGGTAAGCAAATATATATGTAATAACTATTAACAAATCAAAGGTCAGTTTGAATTGTGTAGTCTTACATTATATATCTGAATAATCAGAGGGATCAAAATGTTTTTAATTCATGTACAATAAAGCAACACGTGAAATTGAGTCTGCTGGGATCTTTACTTCGGTACCCGGTATGTCTCAGTCAGCTGAAAATTCAGTCTTTTAAATGTCTGTACCTGGATAACTACCGCTGTTATCATGAGTTGACTGTTATTTTTATCGAACCATTGCTTTGTTTCCCCCTAGGCGTTCATGCAGACAGATAAAGTGGCGGCAGCACTCTGGTTGACGCGCATGTTCACCATAGTGTGTTCCTTCCTCTTCTTCTTGCCTATATTCGGGTAAGTAGGTCTACTGCCCGCATCTAGATACACTATGTACAGTATTAAATACAGATCATAATAGTTACACATGTACTGATTAACTACATTCACAGCTGTTTAAAGTCGTATCAAATGGAAAATTCAGCTGATATACTGCCACCGGACTCGTTACAATCTACAAAAAATATTGAACGATCAGAAAAGGTAACAACATTTTACATATGTTTTTAACCTTGCACTTTAATAACGATAACTCTATTTATAACAGCGGAAACCCACACAGCTTGTATCAGAAAGTGTTGCTAAGCAACGCAGCCACAAGTGCGCTCCGCCTTCATCAGCGCCTGCCGCAGTTCCAGCTGAGTCGTGAGTTCCTAGGGCTGATGATGCTGGAGGATAGCGCACACTATCTCTTCTACTCCCTTATCTTCGTCACCAGCTACCCCGTTACACGTATCCTTATCTCATGACACACAGCGATGTGTTTATTTTGTAGCAAATATATGTATACTTGGAGGAAATAAATGTCGGTTTGGAATATCTTCGGCTTAAGTGCACCATCAAAGAAACGTTTGGTCGGTATCAAAGTGTGTTTTGTCAAGCTTGATAAAAAAAAATACCATTCAGTACCGGTAGTATAGTATAAGTAGCCCTTCAACTCACAGTAGGAAAGCCGTTCTACAAACATGTGATGAGAGTATAAAAAAATGAATTAACAAAACGTGATGACACTGAGTGATTTAACTACCTTAACCCTGTACCAGTGGCTCTGGTGCCAGTGTTCCTCTTCGCTGTTCTGCACGCAGGATCCTACACAAAGAGTATCGTTGATGTAAGTCATCATGTTAAGTCAAGTTTGATTAAAAGTAGTTAACCACTCAAGGATTACATAGTCCTTTACTACTACGTCCATGTATCACACGAGAAATTTATTAATGCTCTGCCACCATTAACCGGGTTAAGGCAACACATCAAAATGTAAATTTGGTCAGGCGCTCAGTATAGATTAGTTTGCTTCTACGATTCTGCTGCATAAAATGTCCTTTATATGAAGATTTTAGTGGTTTATAAATCACTTGTGGGTGCAGATACAATCAACTGTGACTCTTTCGTGCAATTAAAACTATTTTAATCATTTTAGATTAATAATTCTGATTCATTATACTTTTATTTTCTGATTGATAATTCTGATTCATTATATTTTTTTTTTCTGTGTTGCAGCAAGTTGGACCCAACTCGTTGATGATAGTAAGGAATCTCATCACAAAGCTAAACGGCCATCAACGCAACATCCTGCGCTTCATAGCATGTAATGAAATCTTCATGATGCCAGCTATTATATTCATGATGTTCACGTAAGTATGATACATGGAGCCAGTTTAAAGAAGGTTACCCACTTTTAGAACTACATGTACCACTTCATGGACTTGACGAGTGAGTCGAGTTCATAAACACGACTTATACTTTTAACTATACTTGAACTCCTGGTTCATGTATATATAGCAAACTTTAATGGTACTACCTGCACCTTTATAGGTTCAGTTGCTAGCATAAAGCAGCACTGGGATCTTGACTTCTAACTAATGTCTTTAATAGAAAGGTACTCACTTTTTTATTTAATGTTACTGATAGTGAATAGATAGTTAGTTAAATATATATTGAGCTTCTTACTGTGTTCCTGCAGGGGTAATGCCAGTTTTATCCTGCCGTTTGTCTACTACCGATTCCTGTCGCTACGCTATGCATCTCGAAGAAACCCATACTGCCGGTGAGAATTTACCTTTACCTCTTTAGACCTTAAGGTTGATAAAATCTAATATATACCGCTGTTACATGTATTTTGATTGTGTTTTTCATACAAGATTAACTGAATTGTAACCTTGCTAAAGGAGATTTGCCCCAGCTCAATTCAAACATTTTAGTACCTAGTATCTGTAATGTATTGCTGGGTTGGCATTTAAAAATAGCAATAAGCCATTTTGATTATAGATAAAGAGCAGGATGATATATTAAAATTCAGCTGATGTTCAGAAAAAAAACACCATTCTGCTGTTTTTCAGGCAACTGTTTTACGAGCTGCGTGTGACAACAATTCACCTGGTTACGCGCCCACAGTGTCCGGAGTTTGTGCGTAACCTATCCTACAAAGCCATGGCCATGGTAGACCGCCTCGCACCTGCAGTACCCGCACAATAGACTGAACTAGATAATTCCTGCAACTCAGAAGTCATTGACACCAAGCGTCAAAAGAACAAGTGGAATGAAAGCCTAGTTTATGGCGTCTAATCTACAGTGTAGCGCACTGACCCATCAAATTATAATATACCGTATCTAAAAGGCCTGTGCCTACAAACTTTTGTAATAACGAAAAGTCTACCTGAATGTATAAAAATATCCTTTAATATCACACCTTTATTCAAGCATTTGGATTTTCACTTTTAATCTACATTTGCTGCTATATCCCTCTGTAGGTACATATTTAGAATTTAGCCATCGGTCCATCGGATTTAGTGCAGATCTCTTGTTTAACAAGGGTTAACCAATCGGAGAACGTGCATTGCTGACTGTACATGTATATTTGAATATCTTTAAGTGTTCTCCTGTTTGTACAAATATTTGCAATTTTGTAAATTGTAGTGGTTGAGAATCCAACTATTTATCCGTCTAACCAATGATGTGCTAATCTATACATGTGTTATACATTTATATTGGTGAGATTGTGTTAGTTGTCAGCAGATATCGAGGTACTTAGGTTGTGTGTCGCTAGTGCTCACAGCCTTAGGAAATAGTGACCCCCGGCTGAGTTTTGGTTCTGTTATTTTCAAAAGAACCTAAGCTAAAGATTCCTTCCTCCTGCATAGCACCGCCCCCACCACCACAGCCCCCCCCCTCCCCAATAGCCTTAAGAATTACATAAGTGTTAACGGGGGGTAATCCCACCAATTTAAACGACCAATTTAATGCAACGATCACCCTGTGTGCATAGCTGCTTTTGTCTACCCCAGGGGCCAATTAAGAAAACCACCAAAAACAGGCATCACTAGAATGACAATGGTGAAGCCTGAATCTGTGTATCTGGTAAATCTCACACTTATATCTGTGCTGCAACAAATGGGTTTGACTTACTTCGTAGGGAAGATGGAGAGAAGGAGAATGTGTGTTGTATTTATAGGGAAAATGGGATGGTTCATGTTTGAAATGGAGAACGAGTTATATTGCATTTGAATTTGAAACTATGTGTCAATGTTGTATTTGTTCTTCAGTATGCCAAAATTGAAAAATGAGCAATGAAAATGGTATAAGCAATTATATTGAATTTTGTGAGACTTCTTTAAAAGGAACAATTGCTCTGTTGACCTATTTTCCAAAATGTGCACAAAATAAACAGGATAGATAGATAGTGATTCATTTGGATGATTGTAAACAATGTACTAGAACAAGGGTATGATTTGTAAATTATGAATCTTGAAATGTTATGAGGTTTATGTACGTGTTTATAGCAGCTATGGGAAACGTTTAAATGGAAAAACAAGAACAAAAGTGGGGTGATATAAATATTTAGTCTTTGCGGAAATTTCAGCATTAAAGCGTGCAAGGCAGTAACATTCCTTGCCTGTGACAGTGACAAGTCATGTTATCATTCCGTTGGTCTAGTCACAACTCCTCCGTCATACTTAGAGAAGTAGTTTCACTACATATCTTAGCGATCTGAATTCTGTAGGTGAGATCGGGGGTTATTTAGTCGAAACATTGTGAAAGTGAACTTTTGTTATCAGGACAGTAGAACCTACCAATAGATTGTTGCTATACAATGTAAATACTCTAGGTGTAGACTGTTGTTACTTGATATTGGAACTATAATAATAGCTATCATTTTGTGGAAAATACAGGTATGTGAACATGTTATTTTGTGTTATGATTCAAATTGTGACCATTGTTGTACACATTTTTGATTTTACAAAGGACAAATTCAATAGCGTTTTACATATAGATACGGTACTTGACAAAACAGAATATCAAAAATTATCCATTTCATTCTCGATGGACAGATTTACTTACATATAAACACTATAGCCAGGCGAATAAAAAAAAGTGTACCATTCAGTCATGGACTTGACATTTTACACACTGAAACATTTCATTTTTATAATATGGTATATGGTATATATAGATCTGTATGCCTACTGTTTGTATTGTTTCCATAAGCGCTGAATAATTGTATATGTCCCAATGATTATTGGTATTGCTTTTTCTGCCACTTTATATTGGAAGACTATCGATTTTGAGAAAGCTGGTAAACTTATTGTAATTATACGATAATAAAACAATACAAGTAAAATATATTTGTAATTGTGTTACATTAATAAGTGCAATTTTTAGATCTAGTTATCTAGACCGTACCGCAATGTGCCTCTACATGGGTACCCACAATTTTGACCATGTCGCTGTGTCGATTTTTAGCAGAAGAACTGTGTCATCGTATAGATTTTTAGGTATATAAGAACTTAGAGAAAAATCCCTGTGGGTTGATTTTAATCGCTAATCTTCCTGTGTCCATCGATTTTTGAAAGGGCCTAAAACGGCTGTGTCGTCGTGTCGCCCGTGTCGATTTTTACCCATGTAGAGGCACCGCAATGCCAAGACTCCACAGATGTAGTGGCCGATAGTTGCAACAATAGCGTTAAACAGAAAACGAATTGATTTTTTTTCGCTTTAGGGAGTGGGGTATTCTTTTTATCGGCTGGGGGATTGTGGAACTTCATGTGGGCATGCAAATCTCGTATGCATTGTACGCATGTTACCCTATGATAGGCTCACTAGCTGCGTCTACTGGGGTCATGTACCACTACCCGAGAGTGTAGGGGGCCTGGATGAGGAGGGGTTCCATATCCACTGTCGATTTTAAGAAAGTACGGGTCCCATCTCTGCCACATAGAGCCTACTAATGACCATGACCCATGGGCCATGGTGATTGTAGGAGAGGGCTATCTCTCATCTGGATTTGAAGGGAGTGTTCATTTATTAATTACAGAGGGGTGGTGAGATTTCGCCCCCCCCCCCCTCAACCCACCACCCCCCCCCCCCCCCCGTAACTAATAAATGAACACTCCCAAGAAATACCCATGTCAGGAGGGCCCATGTCCCGGGTGGTCCTTGTGTAACTACAAATGAAGTGCTCTAGACTAGGCACCAACAGCAGTGTCGGGTCGGGTTTTAGATAACGTATCATCTCTCACGGTCGGCCGTTCGGGAGAGGATGGGACGTGTACCGTACTACTACACAGCTGATATTGACAAGGAGTCTGGATGCAGTAGACTCCTTGATATTGCGGCTAGTCAGGTTTTAATGTTATCCGGCAGGCGTAGTGTTCGTATTGGACACTAGAGGGCAGCCCGTGATGTGCAACGCCGCCTGGTGGAACTTTCAGAACTAAAGACATCAAAATGGCGGACCTGGAAAGTGGGATCTCAAAACAACAGGTAAACAAATATGTTATCTCCTTTATCTAGCGTTAATTTGTATACAGCTTTTGCACCTGAGATTGACAAGTTACTTGTTCAGACATCGGAGCCGGTTAGGTGTTAAATGACAGTATTACCATCGTTTGTCAGCTGTGACCGTGTTGGTTCAGTCTTCTCTTCACTTCAGTCTTCACTGACAGTTTCAAGTCTGTCAGACTAGTATTAGAGGAACATGGTTCTATAACTAGTGTTGACTCATATCCATCTGTCACAAGACTGGTAACAGTGGTTTCAGTTTCACTTTAGGGAGTGTTCATTTATTAGTTACCGGGGGGGTTGGTGGGTTGGGGGGGGGGGGAGCGTAACAATTTCCGAGGGGGGGGCATATAAAATTCTAACCCTCTTGAGGGGGGGGGGCGTAAAAAATGTAGCCCCTTTCTAGCAAAAAAGCCCGCGTGACCGTGTTACTATAGTTCGAATGGGGGTGGGCGAAAAATTTTCAGCGCCTTCGGCGAGGGGGGGGGGGGCACAAAACGTTCCACATGCTCTCAAGGGGGGGGGGGGGGCGTAAAAAATGTTCATCCCTCAGCGCGAAATCTCACCACCCCCCCCCCTGTAATTAATAAATGAATAAATGAACACTACCTTATTTCAAACTTGCCCATCCTGTCAGAACAGGGGATTAAGTCTCTGACTTTGGAGTGTGACCCCTTGTCCTTTAACTCCTTGGCAACTAATTTTATAATAGATCTAGATGATTAAATATTCTTTAGTCTAGATGGAATAGATCCTACAGATCATCTACCCGGTATCTGACTATAAGTATTAAGTATAATATTTTAGCAACAGCCACCCCAAACTACAACCCAGAAGACTATTGCCCAGGGTAGGTGTGCGCAGGAGATGGGGTTAGAATCTTACTCATCAAGTTGCAAAATTGCCCTAAGTATTCAATTACTAGTACTCTTGCACTCAGAGAGCTAGGGAGATAAATTGTCCCAGGATAAAATAAACCTCGATTAAAAAAAAATCTTACTAAACATATTGTAGGCCTACTGGCTAAGGTTTGAACAGGGTTCAATGAACCCTATTCTAAATGAGGCTTGCTCTACTATGAAGAGTGAAAATCAAGGGGGGCGTAAAGAAATACAATATGTCTCATGTGAGATTGGCTGTAAAAACATCTGGCTTGATCCATACACCTGGTCTATGAACTCACTCAATTCCCTCATAAAAAGGAGGCTCTCTAATATCCATCTACCAGTATATTTAATGACTCAGCCAATTTTGGCTAGAGTTATGTTAGTAAAACTTGTTATGATGATTTGAACTAACCATATAGAGAGCGGGAGTATCTAGGTCACACATACTACCCCCAGAAATAAATATACAATATTGACTACTACCTTTCTGCTACCCCTATAGGCATATTAGAAGTATTATCACAAAGCTAAATATTGATTCTAATTGTACTCAGGACAGCTTATCAAGAAGTTATAGATGTAAGAACCCATTAGATAACATGTGCACACACTGTAACGTAATGCAAACTAAAAGTGCCCGCAAACGCTTCGAAGGAAAATATATTAAGTTTGCCACTGCTTATGACAAGCATTATTAAATATGCAAATATTAGCTGTAGGACCATATTATATATCATCAAACTATAGGCCGGGAGCCATCAACTGTATATATTCCTACATAAAAACTGTGTATAATGCCATCAATGCTAAGTCGGTGCTGACATAAATGTATCCTTACATTAGCCAATGAAGCCTTCTTGAAACTTGAGTCTCACGACATAGCCTAGAGTAGAGCTCTCTTTCTTATACCGGTATTTGACATCGGATATGACAGGTTCTTAAATGCGACATGGGATTCTCCGCAATGCACCTAGGTTTTGTCTAGATGATCTTTTGAGCACGTTTTTGAGTCTGATTTTTCTTTTCAAGTGCAAAATGTAATTATTCTTTTTTTTTTTAAAGAAATGTAATTATTCTATAGAGCATGCCAAATCCCTGTTTTAGGCTCTCAAATGAAGGTATAGTACATGTATACCGGTATTGAGAAATACATATCCATTTGTTATCACATCTTAACATCTGGGTGCGCCTGGGTCAAGATATGGGACTAGGTGTATGTAAACAGCGCATTGGTCAGTTTGGAAGACCGGGAATGGCATGGAGTCTCTTGGTCAGTCTGAGGGATAGAACCGTGTTTACATGATGTTAAACAAATGTATATCAGACAAATAACCAATTGGTCTACTTAGACCAGGAAGATCTGTCAGCGTAGATAAGGCCCCTCTCACTATTAGTATTAGTCGTGACAGGTGGGATGGTGGAGAGGCTATTTGGCCACAGTGTAGTTTCAGGGTTGGCCTTCTCTCAAGCTTAAAATGGTAAGATATTTTCTACCCACTCTTCATGTGTCATTTATGTAACAGAGTAGATGTCATGATACAAGACTTCCTTTTATCAGTGAATGTGGGTATTTTCCAAGGCTACATTGGTCAACACAATGAGTATTACGTTGTGTGGAGTGGTGCAAAACAGTGATAAAACCCCGTGTCATTATAACCATGGAAATCCACAACTACGTGCAGTACGTTACCGGTATAATTACATGCTATAACACACACTTTGGAATCCGGAATCAAAGGCAATAAATGTTGCTATAGGAAAGCAGCGCACTCACAAATGCCCTTTCTTCTTGCCAGACACTTTGATATCAAATATTATACTGTCAATCTTGAAATAAACTAGTCCTGGTGAAGATCCGAGAGAATCGAAACGTCAACCGCTAAACACATAATTTCAGCCATGTCTACTATAAAGCAGCTAAACCATAAGAGGGGTTTGGAAGCGGTTTGGGTAATTTTTTTCTAAAAACTATAATGTAATGTCTCTCATCTGTGTCTGTGTAAGCTGTAGTCTCCTATGTTGTCAAGACGGTCAATGTGAATCAATATCTAATGGCGTTTCACTGGGACAAAGGAAAAGTATTGAATTAGCTAGACAGATATACAATGCCCATAATGAATTACGATTTGAGGGATGGTCGCTGATTGAATTATTTAGTATATATCATATTCAACCCAGACTAGCCCATGTCGGTACATGTACATACATGTGTATACGTATTATCCATGTCAGATATGGTATCGCATACTCCTTTTTCCAAATCGCATTCATAGTAATAGGAATAAAAGGGTTAAAAGCACACTAAAACATTGATAGATCCAGATTAAAATGTCTGTTACCTGAACATTGGCAAATCCCTCCTAATTTCATTATATCCCCTATCCATAATACTCGACTACATGTATATTTCCATCCGCTTTAAAATATATCCCCACATCTTTAATTCATATACGATAATGCAATTGTACTATCCCACCTTCAGGTAAACGAAGGGTACCGTAACACCTCCCGTATAGACTTTGGGCCGATCCTATAAGCTGCACTGATAATCTCCTTATGGCAACTTTAGTACTGTAGTATAATCTAAATCTAAAACCCCGCATATTGGCATATGTAATCTCCTTATGGCAACTTTAGAACTGTAGTATAATCTAAATCTAAAACCCCGCATATTAGCCGCACCCTGACTCTGGATGGATCCTATAAGCAGCACTGGCAATCTGACTCGCGTACTGGCCGTGGCTTCTACGTGAGGTTTTACGGTGATACTAATAAGGTTATAAGTGTCTGGAAATATTAAAAGTTGGTTATGAAGTGTTTATTTGTGCTCCCACATACAAAAACGAAAAATAAAGAAGAGAATAAGAGAAGAGAAACGGGGACTCAGTGCTCATATATATGTATATGTAATGAATATGTAATACCCATATACCTTGTTACATTGGCCGAATTAGAACCAGTGTTATAATCATGCCTGTTATTCTGTCCCCCAGGAGGCGGTGCAGTCCCAGGCATTACCGGCCTCCCCACCACCCTACAACCCTGTGTACGGGGCGGCCGACGCAGCACCACCCCCTCCACCCTCATATGACAACATCAATGACCCCACAGGTACCTTGGTTTTCTAACTAAATACAGTATTCCAGTATACCAGTAAGGTAGCCAAATCTAAATTTTAAGAGAAAAGGAAATATGATTTTTTTTTGATGCACCTAATATTGCAAAGGAATAACGCATTTGGAAAAACCATTCAAGACTTTTTCTTTTTGCATTTGACTCATATGAATGTCGCAACAAATGTTGCATGCAAGTATATAGATAATTGCATTGACTTCTGCATTAAAACATTTGATATGCTGGTCATGGGTTTGCTATGTATGAGAGATTTCTGAAGGATACCTGTAATTTTAACAAATGATTTCAATATTTCAGAGGCACCACCATCTTATGAATCCATCTTTGGTCAGGTGCAAGCAGCAAGACGAGAATCCAATTCAGTGGTAGAATTCTTCAAGAAGTTTCTTATAATCCTCATTGGGACTTGTAAGTTCACATGACTTCGTAACTGCATGTTAATATAGAATAAGAACTTGGTCCTTTCTTTGGAATGCTATTAACCATAACCAGCACTAAGTACATGTATAGTAGCCCACTAAGGCATTAAAGGCTACTCGGCATAGTAATACATACATGTATGATATTAATAGTGCCTGTAGTTTTTCAACTCTACCACCTGATAGCACCAAGATAAGTTTATATACCATCAAAATGAATATATGCACTACGTAATCGTCATCGATTGCACATTTCATTAAGGATGTTACTATCTAAATTTCAGTGGGATGCACAATATGTGTTGGTCTTGTGCTCGCCATCCCCATCTCCATGATAGTAATGGGTGAGTATTACATAAAGACGCCTTATATGCTCACCCCAGGAACAATCTACCCAATATAGTCTATCATCTGTCGTAGGAACACCATACAATGCAATCTTAAAATGGGATCTTTTGTTGAGTTATCAAATAAATAGTTAGCTTAATATATACTAGCATACCCAGTAGTGATCCCTGACAGTATTGATTCATCGTGCCTCTTGGGCCCTGCTAACCCACTGTTAAAGAAAGTATAAGTAGACTACTAGTGTCAGTCCCTGATATATTCCCTGCACTAAGATGATTATTATCCTTGTGTATCTTTCAGGAGCAAAATTCCTCAACGATTGCCCAGTGCAACGCTACATTCCTATCTACCTGATCGTGGGCGGAGCTTTCGGCGTAATCAAAAACCTGTCTAATATGTGTCAGCGTGCCAAAAACCATCGTGAGCAGAACGAAGAGGGCAACACCAAGACCAATCCCATGGACTCGTTGCTCAATTGTTTTCTGACAGCATGGTTTATTGCCGGTGAGTGATCATAAACATGCACTGTTATGGTAATTCTTGTGTATTACTGTAAAACCTCACTTAGAAGGCTAGTACGCGAGTCAGATTGGCGCTGTGGCTTATAGGATCGGCCCAAAGTTGGGGTGCGGCTTATACGCGAGTTTTTCCAAATTTGTTTTTCAAAAACGACCTTAGTTCCGACTTTAGAGCAGTTAAGAGTCATGCGGCCCCCCTCCCCGCTTAGCAGATATAGAGGATACTCGAGCAAGGCTTTAACATGTGGGGCTCATAGACTTAGGCTTAAGTTGTGGGTGCGGCTTATACACAAGTTTTTCCCGGGGACGATTCAAGAGGCCACTGCGGCTTATAGGATCGGCCCAAAGTCGAGGTGCGGCTTATATGGGAGTTAGGCTTATACGCGAGGGTATGGTATACGCAGCTCACGTACTACCCACAGCTAGACTTTGAGAATACAGATAGTGTACAAGCTGCACCTAGGGGTCAGCTGTGGTAACAGATAGACAATGATTATGAAAGGGTAAGTAGAATTAACTACAGCAGACTGGTGGGAGCAGACCGGTGGGAGCAGACCGGTGAGAGCAGACCGGTGAGAGCAGACTGGTGGGAGCAGACCGGTGGGAGCAGACTGGTGGGAGCAGACTGGTGGGAGCAGACTGGTGGGAGCAGACTGGTGGGAGCAGACTGGTGGGAGCAGACTGGTGGGAGCAGACTGGTGGGAGCAGACCGGTGGGAGCAGACCGGTGGGAGCAGACCGGTGGGAGCAGACCGGTGGGAGCAGACCGGTGGGAGCAGACCGGTGGGAGCAGACCGGTGGGAGCAGACCGGTGGGAGCAGACCGGTGGGAGCAGACCGGTGGGAGCAGACAGGTGGGAGCAGACCGGTGGGAGCAGACCGGTGGGAGCAGACCGGTGGGAGCAGACCGGTGGGAGCAGACCGGTGGGAGCAGACCGGTGGGAGCAGACCGGTGGGAGCAGACCGGTGGGAGCAGACCGGTGGGAGCAGACCGGTGGGAGCAGACCGGTGGGAGCAGACCGGTGGGAGCAGACCGGTGGGAGCAGACCGGTGGGAGCAGACTGGTGGGAGCAGACTGGTGGGCGACTTGGGCTTCGCCCTCGTCTGGCCTCACCAGTCTGCTGTGGTTAATTCCACTTACCCTTTTGAATAATCATTGTCTATCTGTTACATACCAATTTCCAAAAACCCTGGTATTACCTGCACCAATAATAATAATAATGATAATGATAATGATAATAATAATAATAATAATAATAATAATAATAATAATAATAATAATAATAATAATAGTAATAACTATGGAATTTATGGCAATATTCAAAGCTCTTTATCCTCACATGTTTTATTCTTCAGGAAACGTATGGATATATCAAACGCTGAACGTCTTTTCACCCGACCCGGCGACAAGAGACATGGGGCTCTACTGTAACCCGGTCCTATACTGGTATGCCTTCTGGATCACCACGGCCACCTACATCCTTATCGGCACAGTCTGCTTCTGTATCTGCTGTGCTGGATTTATGGCTGCTATGTTCGGTAAGAATGAGAACTAGTCACCCGAGATGAGTCAAATCACACCCTGTAGTGAGTCAGTTTATACAGAGGGACATCTCTCCGTGGTATCAAGTTGTAAAATTAGACGACATTTGTCTAAATACAGTGGTCATTTAATAATAGTCGTTAACCTTTTAAGGACAGCATGATGCTTTAATGCACCGTGCCCGTTTTTAATGATGCATGCATCATGTCGACCCTAAACTCCCGAAGAGTTGGCTTGGTACGCCAATGCAGTAACTCACCAGTGACTCCCAGTGACTCATTATTGCTGCGTTGGTGCCTTGAGGCATCATGCGGTCATTAAACAATTAATATAAAGCGTAATTAATAACCTTGGAGGTGACTAAGTCAGGGTAGGCTTCGGAGAATAGGAGATAATCCCGTCAGCAAAATCGATATATATTTCTGTCTGCAAAATGTAATTAAAGAACTTGAAGGTATACATGTATATACTAGGAAGTGCATAATGATATAATGATATGCTATCTACTCTTTTTGTGCCATCTCTAGCTTTTATTTTGGGGAAGATGGTTTGTTATTTAATGGTGCACTCAGGTCATGTTGTTTTTGAGAATGCACACAGTGTTTATTATTTCTACCCGAGTGTTTATTTAGTGGAAATCTATGGAAATACCGAGCTTTAGAATGCACCGTAAAGTTACTTAGAGTTAGATACAATGGGCTGGAACCATCATTATGTATATAGTAAATTGATAGTTACAAATATATATTTTATCATCATTAGTGTTGGTTTATGGAGCTGCGTCATTGTTGACTTGTACAATATTTTATAAGTCATGTTTGGTCAAAAGGAAAATTACCAAAAAAAAACTAAAAAAACAGACATCTATCTATGTGTTGAGACAAACAAGTACACCTTGATATAAGTCGGGATATGTCAATATGCCTCAAACATGATACTTTTGTGTAACGATATAGCCACAAATAGACATTTTATCACGTCAGAATTTGATATGATTTGAAATAACAAATTCATAAAAGCTCACAACGAATTTCCAAATTATTCTCCATAGTATAAAGTGATTCAAAAGATAATATAAAGTATTAAGATAGGGCTTTTAGTAGAAATGTACCAGTCACAATACAGACAGGCAGGCTTCTGATAGAATTGTGCCGGTCATATTACAGACAGACAGGCATGTGGAGACTGTCTGTTATCATTATCAGTATTCATCAGATGGAGATTGTGTGTTCATGAGCTCCATGTGCAATAGTAGCGAATTATAAGGAAAATTGAAAGATTAAAGGGATATTTTAGTAGTTGTCTAGTATGCATTCCAGTCAATATGTCACACTGAATATTAAAAATGTCTCAAATGTCGCAACTATGTCGTGTATTCATGAACTAAAAAGCATGCCAAGTTTATCCTTAAATCAAAACCAGTAAGATCGTGGCCAATGTTTTTAAAGGTTTAGATGCAATCAGACACCGTTTTTAATGGAAAGTGTTTTGGGAATTTTGTCTTGCTTAAAAAAGGGTTTAGGAAAAAAAAAGAACTTTTTCAATGGAAAGAAAATATATTTCAAATTGCACCTTTACATCTTCATAATGTAATAATTCTCTAATATTGGCAACGTCTGGAGTAGTAATGGGGCCATATTAGTGTGCTCACTCACTGAATTAGCATCGAATAATGTCTATTCATTACAGTTTTTCGTATATATGTTTAAAGTGATGGTGTGATGGTATGATGGTATTAGCAAGGAGTGGTCTATATATGACAGTTGACTAAAGTTGGTAAGATCATGCTTAGACAGAATTTGACTATGCTCTGGGTCAAATATCATTGGTTAACAGTTAATTTCATTTGTTCTGAAAGTGGTAGTATCTTCTAAAGCATATATACACAGTCATAAAGTGCTAACACACAATGTTATTGGGTTTTTGGGCTTTCTCAATTAGACAATATTGGACTTTACATTTAAGGTTTTAGAAACATTCCTTTGATGTGCATACCACTGGGAATATTGAGTTAAGATGCTAGTCATTTGCTTAATGTAAAGACCCCTCCAAATTGGTTTTTCATTAAGGTATTTTGCGTGTTCTAAAATCCCTGGACAATGTATCTGTATATCTGCCTCATGAAGGACAGACTATAATTGTGGCGGAGTTACTTTTAATATGTTTATTAAATAACTGATTGTCAATAACACACTCTACATTATCGAAAACCTTAAACTGTGTTGCTATAGTGAACAAAGCAATCACTGTCCCTAGACCAAATGTACTGGTCATGTCCATATATATAACTATATATGCGTACCTTCTAGATTGAAGGAATATATTGGTATACGGTTCTCATTTTTGTGTAATGTTGTAAATATATATTTATATAGGATACAGGAAAGGCTATATTGACCATCTCTTTTTATCTACCGGGATTTCTTTGCTATGTTGAAATAAAATATTGAATTCTAATGTAACAGCCTGCGTATATAACGGTTAGCATGTTTGATAGTCATGTGTCGTTATATTGTCTGTGAATATATTACCAGGCACTAGTACGCTTATGTTCAATGTCCACATCGAAGCAATGGAAAAGCACCTTCTATTCTGACATGTTAAACAAATAAATAAGAAAACATATATTATGGTTTTCATGCGTTTTCATTTCACATGGAATTCTAAAATTTCTGTTTAAAGAGGCGAGTGGAGAAATGAGAAGAGACGCTACGCTAAGCCAGGCAGGCTGAGCGGCTGGGTAGTCCCGTTGCCTAGGCGGCAATATCTTTGCAGCCCTGTTGGAAAACCCTCCGAGCATATGCCTGGTTCGGATACAGGATGTCATGAACCGTAAAACCCCACCTATAAGCCGAACCCCCAACTTCAGAAAAATATTCGGCCTATACAAAATAGCTTTAGAAATAGTTTTTTTTCTTTATTCTAATGTATTAAACCCCATCTATAAGCCGAACCCCCAACTACAGGAAAAAAATCGGCTAATAAACAATAAAAACGCCAAATAAAATTCGACTTTCAAAGTCTTTGATGGTACCTGGCTGGCATCGTTGATGCTTTTGGGAAATTCAAGATGGCTGACGGAAATGCTTAAAATCATAAATCTGTTGACTCTTATGCGATTTGCATTACCTCTGACCTGTGCTTTTTGGGCATGCCATATAGAATTAAATGGTCAAAAAATATAAGTGGTTACCCATGGTGATGGGACGTTTTCATAGCAACCAACTTCTTTTTATTCTATTTCTATGATTGTCATCAGCTTTTATTTCACTAATGTTTTTCCTTCCTCAATTTTTGCTCCTTTCAGTTATACAAGAATGATACAGCGTTTGTAAGTATGATGTCAAGCTACCTCTTGTGTTAAGATTACTAATACTAGTTTGTTTCAGGGAGACGGTATGTACATTGAAAAATGTTCTTTTCTTTCCAAAAGAGTTCCTTGTTCATCGATGTTTCCTTTTTGGATATTTCCATGACTGGTGGGTCCGTTATATTTCATTGCTGTTCATCTCGTTGATATCTAATCAGAGTTTTTAGCTGCAGCATTTAACTTTCAAGGCAGATTGTCCACTTGTCTTATCTCATTAACATTTTACATGTATTTTTACAGATGTTATTAAGATGAGTTGCAAAAAATACCAGTGTTCTGAATGTTCTCCCTTATCTCAAATATTCTTAGATGTAAAGTTATTTAAAAGTTCGATTAGTTCCTTCCATGTTCTTGGTTTACAGTTTCCCTGTCCAGTTGGTTGGTTTCGTGCCACTAGCATACTGGTGGAATTGTATCAGCTCCTGACCTCTGCGCATGTGGTCGGATTATTCATCTCCTGTTGTGTTTCCTTAACCTTTAGCTCTCAACATAATAGTACTAATTTGAGGGATAAACACTGTTTGTGGGATAAAGACCCCACAGGCCTTCCTTTACTTTTTCCTTCATGTCCTGTCGGACTTATTATGTCCTGTCGGACCTGGAGCTAGAACTATAAGCACTGTTGCTCCTTTTTCAACCTAAGACCTGTCTTCTTGCTCTCCTTCTCTCTTTTAACCTCCTTCCCTGGACTAGTCGTTTTTTTTCCTCTTATGTTTGTGTTAAACAGGTTCTTTGTTTTTTATGTCTTGAATGTTACTTTTTTATGTGCGTTTTGGATATGAGATGGGAGCCTGTTCCAAAGTTGTAGCCCTCTATAAAGGGGGCCCTGTTTAAACTTTGACGTGTGTGGGAAGGGTATCTTATACTTTTTTTTGTGTTCATTTCTTGTTCTGCGTCTTTCTACTTGGGGGAGGGGTTTTTTTTCTTTGCTTTACTGTATATTAGTGACAGTAACAGTTCTTTCCTCCTCTGTACCTGCAGTGGAATCTTGCAGAGGTTGTGTAGATCCTGTATCAAGGTCTCCCAGGTCCTGATCATTTTAATGCACCGTAAAATTCGGTTTTGTATTACATGCAGCTTCTTTGCTTTCTCCTTCGTGCAGCTGTCGGTTAAAAAACTGCAGTAGTCGAAGTGTGGAAGTATTGATTGCTTGAACAGTAGTGTTGCATCCTCTCCAGACATAAGATATCTCAATCTTCCAAATTTAAACGGTAGAAAACTAGTGTTCTTCCTGTTGTTGTCTACAAAACCATTCATGCTCAGCGAGCTGTCTAGTGTAGCGCCTAGATATGAGAAGGATTGTACTTCTTTCATTACATCCTTTCCTATTACTAGTCTCCTATTTGTACAGTATTTGTAGTTGTGTGCAGCGCAGTACATGTACCATATCATTCTTGTTTTATTGTGGTTTATTGTTAGTCCGAACTCATTGCATTTTAGGTGGAGGGTGCTTGCGTCCTCTCATAGCTGCCTCAGGGCGACTGCTGGATATCTTAACTTGAAATACAACACTAAGTCGTCTGCGTACATTTCAATGGATGAGATGTTGGGAGTGCTGAGTAAGGAATTCACAAAGAAAATGAACAGTATAGGGCCTAAAACTGAGCCTTGAGGTACTCCAAAGTTCACTTCTAGCAGGCTGGACACTGTGTTGTCTACTTTGGTGCACTGTTTCCTGAGATACGCATGTAACCACAGTAGTAGTGTTCTGGTTATTCTTGCTTCAGCTAGTAATTTTAGTAGAAGGTCATGGCTGACCCAGTCAAATGCTTTCCGTACATCTATGAATACGGCTACTACATACATGTGTTTGTCTCTTGCATGATATAGGTCGTTACCAAAATCATATATTGCTTCTGATGTGCTGTATCATTTTCTGAAACCATACTGTGTATTTGCTAAATAATTGTTTTCAATAAAAGTTGTAGTAGGTGTACTTGTATAATCTTTTCGGTTATTTTTCTGGGGACAGGGAGTATAGATATTGGTCCCCAGTTCGAGACACTCTTAACGTTCCCTGCCTTAGGGAGGGGGGTAATAGTGGCCACCTTCCCGCGATCTTCAATGATGTACTGTAAAACGAGAATTCCCTTACATGTTTGAAAGTTTTCAATTGTATTAACATGGCATCTCTTATCTCTTAACATCTTGTATGCCAGATGACTTAGTCACTTCTATCTT
Organism: Harmothoe impar; assembly: GCA_947462335.1. NCBI lineage: Eukaryota > Metazoa > Annelida > Polychaeta > Phyllodocida > Polynoidae > Harmothoe > Harmothoe impar. The sequence continues at coordinate 29,136,226 of OX381710.1, forward strand.
ATCAATATATGAAGTGAGATCAGTTTCATCAAATTCAGGCAGCGTGCCATCCATCTGCGTGTACTCATCCTCATCAGAATCTGTGAAATTTCGTACCGTGATATTCTTTTCAATAAAGAGATTTTTCAGTACCTGTTTAGTAGAACATCCCTTTACAACCGAAGTTTTTGGTGCCAGCTAGAGGCATGCTCCCTTCATACTCATTCATGGGTGGTAGTACCCTCATATCTGTGCAAGTATCACTACTATGCGAGTACTCTCCCACAGAAATGTAATAAAACATGCAAAAGAAATTGTTTCCATCGCTTTTGTTGCATCTAAATTTGTTCATAAACACTTTAATCAACTTGAAAATACCAGTCGTTTTAAGCTAAAAAGAATCCTCATTTCAATGGAGAATTGTTAGAATAAAAAACGATAATGCACGATAATGGCATGAAGGAAATTGAACATGGCGGTGCAACATGGCACATCATTCAGACCGATGATTCATCAAACAGCAGAAAAGTTTGCCATGCTTTTTCATTCCAGTCGAAATATTGGAAGCTCCATTTGACAGGCATAGCCTATAGGCATGTAGCAGGGTGAATTATCAGCCAATGAAGCAATTCACTGCAGAATTCTTAGGGTGCATTATGTAACAACTAGTACCCATTGTAATACCTGTTAATTATTAGTCCTTGTGTGACTTTTTGATGTCATGAAGAAGCTCAACTTGTTATTGGTCAACTGCATTAAAGAACCCCATAGAGGATGAGTGGAAGACCCTGGAAGATGTGTTAGAAATACTAGGGTGGGAAACCCTGCCTAAAGAGCAAGGTTTGTGGATGCTCGTGCCAGAGTGCAAGACCCTGGATAAGGAGTGTGACATTTTAGATATAGTCTCTATATTAGGGATGTTGGACAGGAGAAGACAACGCTAAAGGAGGGATTGGGCTATATATTAGGGATGTGGATCCTGGAGGAGCAAGTCAATTACAATGTATCTGACACTCTCTCTTTGTACAGAGAGGTTGCCATAATTGGACCCCCTAAGAACTTTGCTCTATATTCCTCATAATGTAAAGAATATCAGATTGGATCGAAATGGATTTGATAGAGGTACATAAGGTCATCAACGGGATATATTCCATATTTAAACAAAACATCTATACATGTACTTGGCCACAGAGGCATTCTTTTAAAATGTTCCAATTCTGGAACCTATACATTTAGGTCCCTAAAGTGCACCACTCAGGTCCCTAAATTAGACCAATCACTACAAATCCCCCTTGAATGTAAGCATCACAAAATGAATTATTTTCTTAAGACTATTTTGATATACATGCACACATGTACCTTTAACTTGACATACCTTTATCAAATCCATTTTGAAGCAATCTGCCATAAGCCTACCTGAATTATGAAGAATAAACGTTCTAGGGGCTTCAACTATAGCAACCTTCCCCTACCAAGATCAGATTGTCCAAAAACCTAAACCATCCCTTACCAAGATCAGATTGTCCAAAGACCTAAAACATTCCAAAATGGCTGCTGTGCATTTGCGGAATTTCAACTTTAAAAATTATAAATATTTCTGACAAGAAGCACTCTCTGGGAAAAGTGGGTGGTCCAATCATGGCAACCTTCGCCTACGACACCCATACACTGATAATCTTTATGCTCCAGGGCTTACTCAGTAGTGGCTATTGAAGGTTAGTTTTAGGGATATTCGTCAGAATGACGAACTGATATTCAGAATTAACTGAGGCAAAATAAACAATGTCATATAGGGACTTAATACTCAAGAAAAGTGGAATGACTGCAGTGGATTGGTCAGTATTTCCCAACCTGATAGTATTAACTACTAGTAACCTAGGTTGGTCATATAGGGAGCCAAAAAATGTGTTACTAGGTTAATTACTATAGTGACCGAGCTGTTAGCCGTATAGGACAATTGTCCATAAGCCTAGTGTGTTGAATATCAATAATTGATTGTATATCCCCATTCTAGATATGATTTTCTTATGTTGCTTCCTCTAACATCATTCCCCGTGTAGGGGTTATAATGGATGTATGTCAGCTAGTACATGTATAGAGATGTCCACATAAATGGTTCAGTCTAATTGCGCTCGAGTCTCATGTCCTTTCTTGCTGCGTGTGTAGTGTGTGTATCAGGCCGTGTCTGTGACACGATTTCCCCTAGTCTCTCCCCATAACCCCGCTATCTACACACGGGGAATATAGAATATGTTTAAGAATCCACCCCAGCTAGATTCTACCTTACTGGTACAGTTGGCATCCTTGCTATAAGGACATATCAACATCAAGCAACATGTGGGCTGGATGCATCTCGGTCCTCATTGCTATAGGCCTTCTTCATCAGGCCTCGGCTCAAGGTTAGTAGTATTTAAGTATTTAACCTGCTCTATTGTGACATATTAATAATATCATTATATCAATATTTACATTGCATATCCGACATGGTAACAGTTGTTATGGTTTGAATTTCTTACATCTTGTCAAAATGTGTAGATAGGTGCAGGTAGCAGTTTCACTGCTCCACACGTATGCCCTATATATTATACTTTGTACTGTCAAAGTTGGTACTGTCTTACATTGTTTATGTCTGTTGTCTGTGTAGAGGGGGTGCGGGGTACCACATCCCCAACAGAACACAGAGAGAAGAATCCGAGTCACAAGGGGAGTCCAGGCTATAAAAGACAGCCAGACCCCCCTTGGCTCACTTTCCACACTGTCTGACTCCTCCTTCTACAGACTCCTTTTCAATTAGATCAAACAGAGTCCAGGTCAGCTGAGTAGTTGTAGTTTAATTATTTTATTTGACCATAAAAAATCACAATCATGGGGCGCTTTTCATCATGGTCAAAGCAGAGTACATAAATCGAGAGATTGATGTAATGATAGAGTCTTATACTAATATACTGATTGGTTATGAGAATATAGCGCGATCAACGTTCATTTAGTCTTTCATGATACTATGAGTAGTTCTCAGACACTTTGGTATTTGGGGGCTATTTCTTAGATAGCCTTTAGGAAGTCCTTTTTGAGTTCAATATGTTGCACTACGTCGTCTAGGGCGCTCCAAAGGGCCTCCCCTCTATGGAGTGGGCTCTTGCCATAGATAGCTTTCCGTAGTCTTGGTACTTTCAGTTTCTTTTTGGTATTTCCGCGCAACTGTCTCGCTGGGACCACAACCATTTCAGGCTCACGTGATAGGTTGTGCATATGTGCCAGTAGTTGCTTTCAGTGCATGGTTTCAAGGTATGTGACCTTGTGGCGTTGGTGTAGGTCATGTACATGTATGTCCGGCGCGAATCTGATCTGCTCACATGCTCTGAGGCAGTCGTTCTGGAGGGTTTGCAGCTTACGCGCAGCCCACACTGGACCGCTGCCTGCCATGAAGGCACAATAGTCACTGATGGGACGGACCATGTGTTTGTACACTTGTATAGCAGTAGGTCGGTCGGTCTTTTTCCTCACCCGTCTGAGCTGGGGCAGCCTCATTCTGACCAGTCTGATTTGCTTCTTTAGCTGGCTCGCCATGTTGATGAACCGGTCAATGGTAAGGCCGAGATAATTGAACTCACTGACGACCGCTAGGACATTGTCTTGGAGTAGCAGGTCGCAGTTCACTAGGTCAGGAATGGACCGTGGCGAGTAGGTCCATAAGACTTTTGTCTTGTCACTGTTCACAGTCAATTTGTTGCGAGAGCACCATGTGCTAACTGAGTCTAGGTCTTCCTGAAGCAGGGCCGTGACACGTGCAGGGTCTCGCCCTGAGATGACTATGGCCAGGTCATCAGCATAGAGGAAGGTGTTGCTGTGCTGGGTCGCCTTCACTATGTCGTTTATGTACACGATAAACAAGAGGGGCCCGAGGACGGACCCCTGCGGGACGCCCATCTCGACTGGTTTGAGTGATGAGGTCGAGTCGTTGGCCCGGGTTTGCTGGAGTCTGGCGGTGAGATAGTTCCTGAACCAGTCGCACGAGGCTCTGTCTATTCCATAGTGCTCCAGTTTCTGCAGTAGGATGGAGTGGTCGACCGTGTCAAAAGCCTTCGAGGTGATTAAATGGTTGCCTGAACTCCCTAAGGGAGTCACAGAAGTAAGTGCACAAGACAGAAATAGGAAGCACACTAGGTGGCACTACTCTACAATGACTGTAATGCCATTTAGCACTCATGTTTAGAAGCTATCTGACACTCTTTATAATCAGAGTCAATGTCTCCTACTCCCTTTTCCCGATAGGGAGTCAAACAGTTGGTTATGATTAAGCCTGCTAGGTGATAGCACTATACTTGAAATGGCATTATTTTGTATGCTTAGATCACTAGATCCACATAATCTGTGATATTGATAATTATATGTATATTATTGTAGCACCGGAATTTTATGTCAGAATTACATTTAACATGTTTAATGAAATAATTGCACTTAACTTAAAACTGTAGCATAAGCATGATGTATAAGATATAGACACCCAATTTGTAGAAACATGCTAAAGTTAAATCCACAAAAGCGCAGATGTTCCTTTATATAATAACTGAGGGACTGAGGGATCTTTCTGAGATCCCCCCTCTTTGTGAAACATTGCATCAAAATGATGTAGAAAGAGCAGTAAGGGAGACAGCTATTGGAAGGGGTTATATAGAGGGGTAGGTGATAGAAATTACCAATGTCATCCTTCAATGACCTTCTCTACAAAGGGAGTCGTGGTGTACTGACTCCCTGTGCCTAGACTCCCTTTCTGAAGGGAATTGCAGCATGGACCTGGACTGTTTGTGGTGGGAAGTCATAAAAGGAGGCATTTTGGAGGCAAAACCTGGGCTCCCTTAGGGGAGTCACATGACTCCCTTATAAGGGAGTCAGGTACTGACTTCTTTCATCCAGAGAGTCAAATAGAGAGTCAGAAAAGGGAGTCATTCTGGAGCCAAGCCTGGGCTCCCTTTTGACTCTGTTTCTTTTCTCTGTGAACCCCGGTGGTGTCATAGCATCAAATGGTCTTCCTGTCCGAATCGTTTTACAGCTCATGCACCTTGAGATAACATCTGTCTATTATTTAAAGCTATCCTAACTTCTCTTGTCCCCCCTCTCCCCCAATTCTGAACTATTCTCATGAACCTCTGTCTATATCTGTCATATATGTAATATACAGGTATTGAAAAATATCAACATTCTTTTGTACTTTATATATCATAATATGAAGCCAAAGTAAAATACTATTGCCTTAGGGTAAAGGCACCCATTTCGGACGCTCCTGGACAAGGAAGAGGTGACCAATCTTGGGTGTTAAAATTGACACCCTTAACGGATAACAGTTTGAATATGATTTGCACCATTGGCTACATAAGGTCTGTCAGTTTCTATTTCAGAGGAAATTGTAGTAAATTTCATGATTTGAGTATAAGTAAATCACTATGCAATATGCTTATTTCAAATCATCGAATTGCACCTTAAGTCGGACACCTCATGCCAGAAATGATCATAGAGTCAGACACTATGTACTGCTTTTTGTTTAGTAGGTATACTTGGTTATGCATGCAGTTTTTTGTCATGAATATAGTATATCACAAAGTAAAGTAACAATCTTTAAAAAAATGCACACTATGGGCTTCCTATGAGCACTTTATGGGCTACAATGCGCCATGCTTTATTATTTGCTGAGAGGAAGGACAGATGTGGAGAGTAATTACCCCTTTTTGTGTCCGGTAGTTGATCAATGTATGGACATTCACAAACATGGAATGATATCAAATTACATCCATAGACAGTATAATGAAGATAAAGATGGAACTTACATTATATATACCTTCCTATTCATGTATTATTTGGTGTCCGACTCTGGGTGCATTTAGTGTCCGACTTTAGGTACAATTTGATGCTGAGATGCAATTCCCTCTGGCAAAGTATTATGGGTAATTTATTTATATTCATTGTTTTGAGCTATTATAATAAAGGACATATCTTGGTATTATTAGCATAGGAATGCTGAAAGTATATAGGAAAGGCTAATAACAATTGAACAAGGAAATCAGTTTGCCCATTTACTCTTGACTTTTATTTTGAAAATATGGCACGAACACCCCAAGTTCAGGCAGTCATAGGACTATGTTTAAGGTGGCCAATATTTTGTATCTTGTATTTGTAAGATGGAAAAACACCTAATATTTCATTTTTCATTTGCATGATAGGTGCAATTGATATATTGATTATGTTATCCAAGGCCAATGGTGTCCGACTCAAGGTGTCTGTCCGAGTCAGGGAGCCTCTACCCTATACATGAGACATGATATTGGATTTCAAACGACACGAGTTACTTTGGAGAAAAATAGAATATAAAGAAGGCTCTTCTATGTGTGACTATGGGTCCATACCCTGCTCACGAGCCATTCATTAATGTCTGATGAGGATCACTGAGGATGACACACACACCTGGTCAAAGCGGTTTCTCCAGGGGAAAAGCCAGTTTACCTTGTTGAAAAGAATCTTGAATGAGGGTGTTTACACCTATTGGTATGTCTGTGTCGTTGATGTACTTACTTATCTATCCACCTGCATACATGTAAAAACACTGGGAAGTCCCAGATTCCCTACTTCCTCCTTAATTCTCTAGCACATTCTCAGGCATTCTATACTTGCCAGTGTACGCTATTATTCTAATGGTGAGCGTAACAGACAGCGTAATAGTCAGACAGTAGCATATCTCAGGAAATTCCAAAGGGTGCTTCAACATGATCAAAGAAAAAAGTCCAATTTCTTATTTTACCCGTTTTAGTGTTTTTTTTAAAGACGGGAGGATAAGACTTACTCAAGAAAGATGGCTCTAGACACATGACACTGTTCACATGAGCAATAGACCATAATCATTATACATACATAATTACATCCACACATCCAATGCAAGGCTGCTGCATAAAAACCCGGTTTCACTTCCCGATGTGTCTCTGGTATCCCCTGATGTAGACAAATGTCCCCATAACCGACTGTATTCTAATATCAGTGATGCTTGTCTCCTACAAACACAATGTATTCTCTTTTTCTTAAAGAAAGACACCTTACTTTGCCCCCTATCTATCTACTGTAAACGTATATATTTTCGCGCAGCTAAATTTTCGCGCACCTATCATATAAAGATGTGTTCGCGCAATCATATTTTCGCGCATCTGGGTATACCCAGTAGGTGTTACTCTACATGTCAGTTTTTACGGTTTGTAAATCGGACCATTATTAAGGATTCTACAGCATAATGCATGGCCTCTCTGTCAGGTAATGGCAGACCTCCTTAGGGTAAAGGCACCCATTTCGGACGCTCCTGGACAAGGAAGAGGTGACCAATCTTGGGTGTTAAAATTGACACCCTTAACGGATAACAGTTTGAATATGATTTGCACCATTGGCTACATAAGGTCTGTCAGTTTCTATTTCAGAGGAAATTGTAGTAAATTTCATGATTTGAGTATAAGTAAATCACTATGCAATATGCTTATTTCAAATCATCGAATTGCACCTTAAGTCGGACACCTCATGCCAGAAATGATCATAGAGTCAGACACTATGTACTGCTTTTTGTTTAGTAGGTATACTTGGTTATGCATGCAGTTTTTTGTCATGAATATAGTATATCACAAAGTAAAGTAACAATCTTTAAAAAAATGCACACTATGGGCTTCCTATGAGCACTTTATGGGCTACAATGCGCCATGCTTTATTATTTGCTGAGAGGAAGGACAGATGTGGAGAGTAATTACCCCTTTTTGTGTCCGGTAGTTGATCAATGTATGGACATTCACAAACATGGAATGATATCAAATTACATCCATAGACAGTATAATGAAGATAAAGATGGAACTTACATTATATATACCTTCCTATTCATGTATTATTTGGTGTCCGACTCTGGGTGCATTTAGTGTCCGACTTTAGGTACAATTTGATGCTGAGATGCAATTCCCTCTGGCAAAGTATTATGGGTAATTTATTTATATTCATTGTTTTGAGCTATTATAATAAAGGACATATCTTGGTATTATTAGCATAGGAATGCTGAAAGTATATAGGAAAGGCTAATAACAATTGAACAAGGAAATCAGTTTGCCCATTTACTCTTGACTTTTATTTTGAAAATATGGCACGAACACCCCAAGTTCAGGCAGTCATAGGACTATGTTTAAGGTGGCCAATATTTTGTATCTTGTATTTGTAAGATGGAAAAACACCTGATATTTCATTTTTCATTTGCATGATAGGTGCAATTGATATATTGATTATGTTATCCAAGGCCAATGGTGTCCGACTCAAGGTGTCTGTCCGAGTCAGGGAGCCTCTACCCTATACATAAGCGTGATTATAAGGAAATGTATTTAGGCTGATGTAGCAAGCCTAATTTCTGCCATGAGGTGGTCAGTCAGTTATGCACATTAGATAATGATTAAATCATATCTTATAAGAATAGCATTACTTTCCGGCATCATTTTCTCTATTAAAACCGTCTGGGAATTGCCAGGGCTATTATAGATTAACTTGGTAATATACATAACGCTATATATCACTGGAAAGCTAATTTTCTGGGCAATATTTTCGCGCACATCTTATTTTCACGCACCTACGCATGTGCGCGAAATAAGCGAAAATATGTACTGAGCGAAAATTAATACGTTTACAGTAGTTCCCCCCATTGCACGGTTTTAGCCCTTTAGCTATGGGTGATGCCAATTGGCATCATCCACCCAAAAAAAACGGGTGATGCCATTTGGCATCATTTTAAAAAATACAAAAATCTCTTTTCTGGGAGATGAAATATTACAATTATCATATTTTTTCACAGATTATAGATGAAATATAATTATTTCTTTCAGCCCACATTCTAAAATATCCAGATTTTAATGTCACCATGGTAGATTTGGGCCTAATATTGAATTGAATTGAATCTTTTATTGAACGTAGCGTCTTTCGACACCTTCTGCCCGAACAAATCCTTTTACATGTGCGTTGATGCAATGAGGTCGTTGGATTGAAGATTCATATTCTAATTTAGATGCTATACTGTTATGATTGTATGATTATGATTATGATTATGAATATATGATCATGCGATTTTATGCGCACCAATATACTTTGGTGTAAAATAGAGGTTTTAGTCTTCGGATGGTCCTCCTCTTCTGCCTTCTCCATATCCAGCATGATATATGTAGTATCATAAGTATCAATCACATAGTAATGTTAGTTATTAGCCGATTTACATTCAATATTCAGACAATTATGACACACGACGCATTACGTCATTGTGCCATTACGCGCCTTCGTTAGGACCGATTCACAGTTGCTTCATTAGTATTAGCAGTTAATTATTACCAGTGTTCAGTTCATTAGCAGGTTGTCATGGTTAGTAGTTGACCGGATATAACACATTCAGCTCCCTGCCAAAGTCTTCCTCCGACTTAAGCAATTGCACTCTTAGATCTAATTTATTCCATAAGGAAACTCCCCGGTAATAGGGACTCTTCTGGAAGAATGCCGATTTTGGTCTTCGTATTCGGAACTTCAACTTTCTATCCCCTCTAGTGCGGGCTAACGCGCCGGTGGTGGCCTCTCCCTGTAGGGCCGATTTCCACATCATCTTCGTCAGTTGCTTTTTACGTTTGTCCTCCAGTTTCAACACTCCTGTAGTCGTGTGGAGTGCATCTACACTAACTTCCCTGAGTCTGCTCTTGGTGCAGATCCTCAGTGCCCGGTTCTGCAATCTTTGCAATTTTGTCAGTTCTGTCTGACAAGCACTTCCGGTATAGAAGCTGCAGTAGTCCATCACAGGGGCAATCATGCTCTTGTATACAGTTAAGCAACAGTCATTGGGGATCCTCTTACTCAGTCTTCCCAGCTTGAATACTTTGTTCCCTACGGATTTCTTTACTTTGCTCGTGTGTGGGTTAACAGTTAGTGGGCCATCCAGCTCCACTCCAAGGTAGTTGTAGGTATCAGTATTTGGTAGCGTGTCATTTCCCATCTTCATGTCTAGGGCTCCACATTGCTCTATGCGGTGCTTGCTTCCAAAAAGCATCGTCATGCTCTTCTCGGTGTTGACCGTCATATGGTTGTCAAGGCACCATTGATGCAGCCTAGTTAAGTCATCCTGCAGTAGTCGCTTGGCCGTGTCACTGTTCTCGTGGCTTACGTATACCACTACATCGTCTGCATACATCACAGATTTGGCTACATGCAGTGAGTCACACAAGTCGTTTATGAATAACACGAAGAGCACGGGTCCTAAGGTGGAGCCTTGCGGCACTCCAAATTCCACTCTCGCTGATGTGGATAGCTTGCCGTTAGCCTTGGTTCGGTGTCGCCTGTTGGATAGATAGGCCGTGAGCCATATTTTCACTATCCTAGGCATGTTCAGAGCCTCAATCTTCCTGATTAGTGTCACGCGATCTACGCAATCGAACGCCTTTCTATAGTCGACGAAGCAAGCAGCTGTTATAAGCTTGTCATCTCGTGCTGCAAACAAGTCCTTTAGTACTGTGAACACAGCATTGGCTGTACCTCTACCCTTTCGGAACCCGAATTGGGTTGGGCTCAGTATGTCATTTTCTTCAAGGTAGTTGCTTATATAGCCATGCATCACTTTCTCAAGTAGTTTCCCTGGCAGAGGGAGCAGGGTTTTTGATGTCGTGAAGATCTCCCTTCTTTGGAATGGGTACTAGGATCCCGGTAGACCAGGATTCTGGGAATTTCCCTTCAAGCAGGCAGTTTCTGAAAATATCTACCAGCTTACCAACTAGGAGAATGAGCGCGTCCTTCAGTACTTTGCTGTTGATGGATTCCAGCCCTGACGATTTATCAGGGTTTATTGCTAGTATGAGAGGTCGTACACTATCCTCATTGATTAGGTCATTCAAGACCAGGCCGTCTTCTGCATCATCATGACGAGGGTCAGCGTTTACATGTGGATGTAGCGGGCCCTGATTACGTAGCGGCTGTAGTTGTGCTTGCTCTTCATATAGTACCTGCCCAATGGTGGAGAAGTACTTGTTGATGTAATCCGCGGTTTCCAAGTCTGGGATTGTGAGTCCATCCTTTTTGAGTTCAATGTGCTGTGTGCTCTTGTCAGGTTTAAGCAGTTTATTTAGTTCAGCCCAGAACCTCTTGTGGTTGCCTCGTGCACGCTCTAGTCTGTTGGTGACGTAGTCCGCGTCAGAGTTTTCTATTTGTCGTCTGATTCTGTGTGTGAGGTGTCTGGATGTCCGGAGTTCATTGATGTCTCCATTTCGCTGGTGTAGCCTGATGCAATTCTGTCTGTCATTTATCAGCTCTACAGTTTCTCGGTTTATCCAAGTGTCAGCTTTCTTCTTGATAACAAGGGTTTTATTAGGACAAACTCTATCTAGGTATTCTATGATGTATTCCTGCATTAGTTGCCATTGCAACTCAGGATCTGCAGCTGCATTGAACTCTTCCCAGCTGCGTTGTGCTAGCTCTGTGTACATCTCTTCTTTGTTGTAATTCCGGTAGGATCTGCCTACAATGGTTGTTCTTACAAATACCTCTCTCGGTTTTTTCCGGACTGCAAACACTGGGTAGTGATCACTTAGTAGTTCGTTCAGTGATCCACTAATGGCGACTATATCGCATTCAGTCATTATGTGGTCTATGCACGTGCCCCTGTTGGGGTTGTCAGTGTTGGGTCTGGTGATGTCATTATGTTGATGTTTTACGCCGATTTCCCTACAGAATTCAATCAGGTGTTTGGCATTTGGCTCATTTCGCATGCGCATGTCAATGTTTGTATCACCCATTATCCACAATTCTCCTTTGTCTCGGTCTAGTGAGTCAATTACTTCTGTTAACTTATCTAGATACGTTACAGTGTTAATATGGGGTGCTTTGTAGGTGTTTACTAAGAATAGGTTCTTATAGTTAGGATTAGTGACATGTACTGTGATGACCTCTATGTCATCCTCCATCCTGCTTGCGTTAGACACCACATTGCAGAAGCCACTGTATTTATTGTCAATATAAGTGATGACGCCCCCTCCTCTTCTTGTGTATCTGTCTAGTCTGAATGCTATTTTACCAAACCAAGACGTGTCAACCTCATCGTCTATTTCGTCCAACCAGCTTTCACATATACAGACAAAATCCGCCATTGAAAAATTCAATTTTATTTCAGGTAATTTGCCACGTATATATGATATGACATGGAAATCCCCCGTTTTTTGTGTTAAAGGAATTATTGGGAATGCCCATAGTCAAGGATTTGGGTGAATTTCTGAGTCAGTGTAGCTTAAGGGTTAAACATGTATGTGTGTTACAATGTTTCTTTGAGTCGATTTCCACGCCATGATCAGTGTAATATATGATTAGTTGATTCTTTTTCTATTTTACTTTTTAGTTTGCAATGGAGTTCAAGAGTTTACTCTTAATGGGGAGACTGGTAGCCTTACTGTTAATGCCAACTATAGAAACGACATGGCATGCTATTGGAAAATCACAGCTGCCACTAACAAGGTAGGGGTCTGATGAAGTTCGATCATTCTATGAAGGACACTTACATTTTATATAATGTGTTTCAATTTAGTATCAATATGTCCATATAGATTTGCAATCAAATTGTATACTGTGTAGGCCCACAATCTAACAGACCCACCCTAACACCCCCTTCACATTCTCTTTTAGATTGTCCGGCTGACCTTCAGTCGTCTGAGTTTAGGAGTGGAGCCATACTGTGGGGCTGACAGCATTAAAGTCTATGACTCCAGCGGCGAGCTACTCAGAGATTTGTGTGGTGTGTGGAGGAACCCACCCACTATTGTGTCCAGCAGCTATACCATGTATGTCCTCTTCACCTCGCAAGGCACCAGCAGGAATGCACAAGGCTTCAGTGCTACCTGGACCGCTGATACCTTCTGTAGGTACATGTACCAGCAATATATGGACATTTCTCTAAACACAATATTATAACAGCAAAACTACCCCTGGACATGTACTAGACATGTATTTACCCCCTTTGGGATCTACCACTTCAGACATCTATCCCCTTTGACACCTACCGCCTTGGACCTTTACCCCTTAGGACATTTACCCCCTAGGACATCCACCGCCTTTGACATCTACCTCTTGGACCCCCCCCCCCCCCCGTGGACTCGTATTCCCTGGGACATCTACCCCCTCCATATTCAACTCAATGTAGCTCCAGAAGGACGCAAACTATTTACCCCTTAGAACTTTCACTCCTAGGACATCCACCTCCTTGGACGTCTACTCCCTTGGACTATTACCCTCTGGGACGTATACCCCCCCCCCTAGGACACCCAACCCCTTGGACATCTACCCCCATGGCCTTTTTAGGAGGTTCAAGTCCAAGGGGGAAATGTCCAGTGTAAATTAGGTTAGGGGGGGATCCAGAGATAAACTTCCTTCTTGAGCCACTGACAATGAGTGGAGGTGGATGTGGATGTCCTAGCGGGTAAAGGTCCTAGTGGGGTAAAGGTCCAAGGGAGTGAAGTCCAAGGGGACAGATATTCAAGGGGGATGGTAAGGGATGGTAAGTGGGTAGATGTGGGGGTGGATGTCCGGGGAGCAGATTCCTAGAACCAAGCCCTGTGCCAGTGTGCTATAGTGTTGCACAATAGAAATCCCCAGTATTAAATATGCTTGCTACATATATTCTGTCCATCTACCCCCTTAGACAGTAATGGAAATCCAAAAGCTACAGACATTATGAGATGATACTGATGTTATAATATCTTACTTTTTTTTGTCACACTCGTATTTTCAGCAAGAGTGAATTGTCAAAGAGAGGCAAGCCTTAGTGGTATGACGGGTGATCTGAGTAGTGGCCCAGTGAGTGGAATAAACTATGGCAATTTAGCCAACTGCAGATGGTCCATCAATGCCTGGCCAGCACAGGTTAGTCACAATTAAAACCTATGATGATATTTAAAATGTCAGAAATTTCAAACTGATATCAAAGACGAAGGTGATGGACATTTGCGCCACTATGAATTCCGATAATAAAAAAATTAATTGTGAGGAGGTATCAATTATTCCCAAAGATTGCATTCTCTTTCCCATTTAATAAGAGAGATTAGGTAATCCCTAATTATGGTGCCCAGATGACAATATCATATATATAATTCAGGTAATATGGCTTGGTATTTCTGTATGTCATAAGCAACTAAATAAGATGAAATACGCAATTCACATATTTCAGTTTTAATTGAAATGTCTGAGGGCAGTAACAAACACGATCATCAAATCGGCACAACATAATTGTATGTGCAATTGGTAAACAGATGAGATAAACTCAGCGTAGTGACCACCGTCCACTGGGTTTTATACTGTCTTTATATACCTAGTTTACATAGGAAATGTATGGCCTAAATAATGACAAACGTCCACGGTCCACCTTTAAATGTATAGAAATTGTAAATCGGCCATATATATATTATATAGAGGCCATTGGACGGTCGGCATTAGTAAAGTGGGGTCTTACATAAAAACGTCATACATAGACTAGAAACTGTGTCAGTCACGAAGTACAGCTACAAACGCCAGAAGGGCATTGGATTGTGCTAACCTAGACTATAACTGCTTTGTTAACGGGGCTGTTACCATTTCTTACAAACATCAATATACGCTTCCCCGAACGCACCATATGGTATGAATAGATGAGATATCTAGGTCCATATAGTTGTTTGACCCATTTTATTCTTGTAAATCCACCAAAGTAAAATATGTCAACCCACTTTTGCAGTCCTTTCAACTTCTTATTCTATTATTGTTCGATCAGCCTAGATGACCAGAAATTGCAATTACTGATTTTAAGTGGTAGCACTATACAAAAGGGTCCGTATACATGTAGCTATTATTACCATTATCATAAGTGACACGATCTGCGAAAAAGCACCTCAGTACAGGGTAAATTAAATAGTTAAACACTCTTTTCTCTGTGCATAAAATTATGTCGCATATTTAAATTGCACAGCTATGGCATGTTTTTACGTGTCACCCCCCCCCCAATATAAAATTTCTACTCACTGATACACCAGATCCTAGCTTAGGCCACACTTTTTTTTTAATTTGGGTTACGGGCCCGCCGCACTAGGAAAGGCCAAAATCGGATTAAAAATAAAATTTGGAATTTACACTTTTTTTTTATTCCCTCCGTTCTCTATTCCAGAGAAAACAAAATAAAGAAAAAAATAAAAGTTATGTAGTATGATATACCAATGGAAAGCTAAAATCAACAGGAAAACAACCATCTACCTTTCATTTAGATAAAATGGGAATACAAATTTTCTCAACTTTTGAAGTACTTTTTTTCAATATTTCTGTTCACATAGAAAATATTGTATTTAAAATATTGGATCGTCCTTTCTTTTGTGGATTTTTATTTTATTTTTCCCTCCGTCATTGGGATATTTAAACTTTCTGTGTAGCAAATAAATAAAATACCCATGGGCCAACTTTTATTTTATTTTTTATTTCTTTTATTTCGTCCTCCGTGCGTTGATAAATTATTGAGGTGTCCGTAACCCAAATTTAAAAAAAAGTGTGGCCTTAAGGGCGCAAATCCTGCTACCCCTAGCTCCAGCTACAGTGGGAGTGGAGTCGGGACAGGTACTCGATATAAATGGGGGCGGTGGGGGTGTAAATGTGTTCTTTCTGTGGAATGATCCACGTCTTAACAGTATTCAAGTAACTCCCACACCTCGTAGGCTGTAGCGAAATCCTTGTCATCATTTTGGATGGCATTCCTTATACATTGTAATTATCAAATGCCAAAATAGAAAATGTCAAAACAAAAATGAATGGTTTCAATGGCAACTGCTTTGGGTATGATACATGCTGCAAAGGTGCACGCCTTAGAAGTTGAGATGCTATAAATGAATACTTGTACAAACAACATTATTTTGAGGAAGACTTATTAATAAGTCCAAACGTTGATATCTACATGCATTCCTACATTTACTATCAACTTGCTTGTAGCAAAAAGGAAAATAAACGCCAAATGTGAACTTTACTTGACTGTGTTAGATTTTATGTGATTTCAAACCCTTAAAAAGTATTCATCTTTTCAGACTATCACTCTAACGTTTGAGGAGTTGGACCTGGAACCTCAATGGGAGTGTAAAACCGATAAGGTGGAGGTGTATGACCAAAATAACAACCTGATAGCGACCCGCTGCAGCAACAGAGACAAATCACCAGTCACCTCAACAGGTAGTGTGATGTATGTGAAGTTTACTACAGACAAGAGGGATGTGAGGGGCGGCGGGTTCAGGGCCAGATACCAGGCTGGTTTTGTCACACCCACCACCACCACCACCACAGCAACAACCACAACAACACCCACAACCACCACTCCTAGCACGGGGCCAGGTACAGGTCCAGTGGTCGTCCCAGGTATGTATAGTGCATTGCATGTGGCCTAGTTCATCTTTTGCCGATAAAACCACTTCAACAGTTTAGCTTTGCTGTGCGGGTGTTAAAAAATACGTGTACATGCTTCCGACTGCAATATGCAGATGATAATACAATGTACAACTAAACGTTGCTGAGAAGTAGATATACATATGTATGTACATGTACAAACAAAATAAAGATGAACTAATATTCACATGTTTACTCTTTGCTTTGCAGAAGCGAATGTGTGTCGCAACAACTTATATAAACAGCTCTCTTCAAACTCAGGGGCATTAGGAACACCCTCTACAGGGTACAACAGAAACCAGTACTGTGTCTGGGACATTCTGGTAGACTACCCCATGGTAAGAGCAGCTCGTCGGGACGTGCTCATATCGGGTCCTGGGCATTATTCCCATAACCTGGGACTCCACTAGCCGACCTTTTGGTCAATTATCACGACCCGATCATGCCCTGGTACCCCTATCTATCCCATATATTAGGGAGATGATCAGATCAGATATAAAGTGTTAGGGTTTGTTTATACTTACATCATATATGTATCCAGTTTTATCATAGGTCTACAGATTACACTGTTCAGATCAATAAAAATCAAACCAGTTAGATATGGGATCGGGGGCCAAAATCGCCTGGGTTGCAAAATCGGGACCTAAATTGTCTTGTATAAGCTGGGACTCCACCACCCGATTTGGCCATCAGATCGGAGCTATTCTCATAAATCTGACCCAAACAGATCTTAAAGCTGGGGCTCCACTACCCGATTTTCTGGTCCGATCGAACCCATTCTCACAAATCGGACACAAAACAGATGTAAATATAACAACCCTATGCTTCAGGTTTGTTGATATTTACATTTTGTTTGGGTTCGGTTTGTGAGAATAGGTCCGATCAGATGAGAAAATCGGGTAGTGGAGTCCCAGCTAAAAGAATACAACTATGAACAAACCCTAACATCTAATCATCCATGTTACCATGATCTGACAGATGTGCTTTCATGAGAATGGACCAGAATATCGGTTAGTGGAGCCCCAGCTATAGCCTTGGCAATTCTATTTTCCACGTGTTTATAAATATAAACATTGTTTATAAACATAAACATATGGCATGGTTTATAGTACCTCCCTGCTCAGGGTACATAATTGTTATAGTATATAGCTGAGTCAGATTAGTGAGAATAGCCACGATTTGTGAATAAAATCGGTTAGTGGAGCCCCACCTATAGTCTTACACCCCCACCCGCCCTATGTATGACACCTCCACCAGTGTGCAATTCAGTTGGTATTAGGCTTATTTTCAAGGCGTTGTTACATCGGTGCCATAGAACATGGGGGCAACATATGTGTGTCACATATTGATTATGACCATGGGATATACATAATGGGCATTCTAAGACTATGAAGGAAATGTGTGTCTGGTTTGAGAAATGCGTTATTTGCATGAAATTGAGAGTACACATTCCCTAGATAAATCCAATAATATCGAACTTATCAGATTGATCATATTGATAGATTTATGGCATTTAGTTAAAGCTCCATGTGAAAATTTTCGCAATAATATTCACCTGATAAGGTAGGTTGGCTTTAATAATAAGTTATTTTCATGGTCATATACCTGTTGGCCCATTGTGTATCTTAACTAGTGTTGATTATAAGGAATATGCAACGACACAATTTAACTTGTATGCGAGAAATGGACCCTCATGATGCAGACAGATTGTTTCTTCCCTTGTCACATCATATTACATTTATAGCATTGTGTCTCCCTTATCCCTATAGGTGGTGGTATTGGAACTTAAACGGTTTAATGTAGAAGCATCAACAGACTGCACACGAGACTACCTGGAGGCTGTCGATATACGTAACAACAGGCTGTTGAAGATCTGTGGTACCGGCTATGAGTCTAAGTTCACCTCTGGTACCTACTGGATGCGGCTCCTCTTCAGGACTGACAACTCTGGTAGTGCACCTGGAATAACTGCCACCTGGACTGCCCAACCTGCCAGTAAGAAGACTATGTTGTAATATTACGCTTCTTTCAGTCCGATAGGTACAGGTGTAGACCTCTTGTTAATTTGGAAGATTTGCACGTATAACCCTTTAAGGGCCGCATTGTAATTTAATGTGATATGCCCTTTGTCGCCATAATGCATGGATGCAGCCCGGTGAGTATACTCACCAGGGACCTATTGCTGCATCATTGCCACACTTTGGGAGGGCATCAACCATGTCGGGTCTGGCTGAAGCATGAATGCAGCACCGGAGTGTTCCTCGCCAAGATTGAATTCATGTATCACTACGGCATTAGTACATTAAAGAACTATGCGGCGCGTAAAGGGTGCATTAATACACTTTTATTAGACGTTGAACATTGTACAAACATTGTACTTTTAAGGTCATTTTCCATTAGCCGATTTGGAGGTGATCGGTACAAACCATTGGTAAGGATCATTAACATTTTTCCATTAGCCGATTTAGAGGTGATCGGCAGGCAATCGGTAGCCAATCGGCAGGAAGAACCATAACAAACCACTGGTAAATGCACTCTGTGTAGTGTTACTGTTGTGGCTCTACCTGCCAAATGTTTGCCGATCGCCTGCCGATCACCTCCAAATCGGCTGATGGAAAATGATCCTTACCAATGATTTGTACCGATCACCTCCAAATCGGCTGATGGAAAATGGCCTCAAGTGCACTCTTGTTGTGGCTCTACCCGCCGACTGCTTGTCGATCACCTCCAGATCGGCTATTGAAAAATGGCCCTTATGGCCATGGTCCACAGGGGTTGGCCCGACTAAAATTGCCATACATTTCCTTATTTCCTACATATGGCGCTATGATATAGTATCCATCTTGTATAAGTATACAGGGCAAAAGCATAAATATGAACATGTTTTATTTGTCTAAGTACTTCATTGTGTTTTTTATGTTGTCAATCCAGACATGGCGTCATGTGAGGGGACCAAAACCTTGACTGGTTCAACAGGAGTTATCACCAACTCACCCAATGGTGTCGGCTACAAGAATGGGGCCAACTGCAGATGGCGAATCAGCGTTCAAAACAATATGGTAAACTGTTAGCTAGTTATACATTGAAATAAGATCAAGGAATATCTTAAGTAGTAGGCTGAACAGGCAATAGCTTGGTTCTTTTGAATCCTATGCAAGAAAATAAGGTTAATGCCGTGAATAAATCCAATAATACTATCAAAAACCCTGTTGAAAGTTCAAACTGTCAATACATGTAGTGGAAAATATTCCTGTTATTGACAGTTTAAACTGTCAATGGTTTGAAATATTCCTGTTGTGGACAGTTTAAACTGTCAATAGTGGAAACTATTCCCGTTATTGACAATTTCTCAATCAAGCAAACTGTCAATAATGGAAGATTTCTGTCTCATCGACAGTTTCTCATCTGACCTTGGAATCAAAATCCAATGTTCCCAATGTTATAATAGTTATGGTAAGAAACTGTCACTGAGAGAGGATTTATGATAGGACTTATAGATGTGATACATGTACTTATTTTCCTTGATACAGAAAATCGAACTGACCTTCACTCGTTTTGACCTGCAAGAATCTGTTCTGTGCCTGAGCGATTCTGTAAAGATTTATGATGGATTCTCGGATGCAGACCCACTGATAGATACTATCTGTTACTCAAGGAGAAGCACCCCCATCAGCTATACATCAACAGGAAACTACATGTACATTGTGTTTGCCGCAGACAGCAGCATTGCGGGGTCAGGGTTTACAGGCACATACAGGGAGACCGGTGGTCCTCCTGTTGGTCCTGGTGATAGCACATCAACTACAACTACACCTTCACCTCGTACGTATACGCCCATGGGCAAAGCTTCTATGTATATATGAAGAGTTTGGATGCAAAGCTACATAAATCCATCCCAGAATTGAAGCATCTAGCGATTTTTGTAAAGACACCCTGAAGTCAATTATTGTACTTTGGTAACAGAGTGTACTCCATTCACTATCCCATATCTATATTTTAATCAAACCTTTGTCCCTATTTTCTAAAACTCTTCATATGTATGAATTAATTTAAAAAGTAGAATAATATGATTTCAGTGGACTACCTTTATTTAAACAAATTCATATTACATAAAAATCATTTAAACTGCAAGATCGCCTCACGTGGTCAATCCATCCATCTACAATTTATTGGTGCCTATGATTATACATTCATTCACTTTTCCTCTATCATTCTTAATTTGTAATTCAATGCAGCCTAATTAAGTAGTATCGATGCTCTATTCAAGCCCTTACTGGACCTTTAATTATGTATTGCTTCTTTTTGATCTTTAACTCAATCACTGCTGTCCCTACTCAGTATAACATGTATCTGTATTTACAATCTATAACAGCAAGATTTACTTGTGGACTGAGGGATCTGAGCAGGATTCTAAATGGTAATGAGGCAAGACCACACAGCTGGCCCTGGATGGCTAGTATCCGCCTGGACCGTGGGATGAGGCACCTGTGTGGGGGCAGTCTCATTGATGCAAACTGGGTGATCACGGCCGCCCATTGCGTGTAAGTCATTTATAACTGAAATTTATTTTAATGCTTTGAGGGCAACACCTTTTCTTATTGGAATATACTCTTCGCCAGGGTCTTTTGGTGTATACATGTATAATATGAACCCCGTAGGGTAGGCAATATGCATGAGTGCATCCCTGGCGAGGAGACTCGCCATGGCTGCATTTGTGTATCATGATGACAAAGAGAATATTACACCAAATTACTACGCAGCCCGTAAAGGGTTAATATCTTAGGAAATTGGGATTAACCTAGGCATTTTAGTGAAAACATTAGAACAACAACTGAACAACATCATTCAATATAGATGTTACTTACATAACTTAACTTAAGTGAAATTCTCTACAAATGCAATCATAATTAATTTTGAAGAGTTTCGTTGCAAAACGCAACAAATCCATTTTATGAGTTTTGAGATAATAGTGTATTTTTGATTTTGACGAATTGGTGAATAGAAATGATTTTTCTTTGATAACTAATGATTAATATGACATAGATAAAATACCTAGAAATTGATTTTTGAAATCTTCGGATTTTTTTTCTAGGAGAAAAAGGATGATTTAATTTCAATTTTCAGTTTTTTTGCAAAACACAATAAATCCAAAATCAGTTTTTCTGCATATGTCCATAAAATCAGAAATGGCCATTTTTATTTCGATATTTTATTTTCTTGGTATAGTGGGACATACATGAAACACCAACAAGTAGCTTTTAAAATTCCTTTCATCTTTTTTTTTTAATTTAGAAATAGGATTTTTTTTGCTCAATTTAGTTTTTTTGCAAAACGCAATAAATCCAAAAGCAGTTTTTTTGCAAAACGCAATAAATCCACAAAAATCATAAAACCTGGCCCTTGTGTCCATATTTCAAATGCCTTCTGAATAAAATAGTTTTTTTAATCTTCAAATGATGCTTTTTACAACATAGACCAAGATTGTATTTAATAAAGCCTTATTTAGACCGTACACATAAAAGAATAAACAGTCATACATACAAAAACAGTGTTTGGTAAGGTGGATTTATTGCGTTTTGCAAAAAAACTGCTTTTGGATTTATTGCGCTTTGCAAAAAAACTGAATTTTGGACAGGCCCTATTTTTTAAATAAATATACTTTTTCACATTTTTTTAAACAATTTTTTTCAATTTACCCTACACAACACCCCTGACCTGTTTTCTCCCGATTTTGCATTTTGGCGCTTATTGCGTTTTGGAACCAAACTCTTCATTTCTCGTAGAAGAATATGACTTCTATATCTTTCATATGATTACAAAATAATTCTTTTGTAGGTCCTACTGGCGAAATACGAGAGGCTATTCTGTAATACTTGGTGCACATGACTTGAGAAATTCTGGTGTAGCCTACGCCATCAGTGAAGTTTATACACATCCAGACTATCAGGAACAAACTGACCCTGCAGACCAGAGAAAGTTTTACGTCAATGACATAGCACTGATACGTCTTTCTCAGCCAGCCGATCTTTCAGGGTCCGTACGTCCGATCTGCCTTCCTAGCAACGATCTCCCCCTGAATTCAGACTGTTCAGTCACAGGCTGGGGAGAGTTGATGATCAGTGGTAGGTTGGCATATTTAGCCCATTATGATCCTGACACAAACGTCAATCACCAACCTCTGGATATCCTTTTTCACTTGTCTGGTCCCAATATTAGATATATTTACACAAAACACCTTTACCATACATCGTCATTATTAGGGTTACACATGGTTTCATTTAGATATCTAGTTCGTTTACATACTCTTATTACACGACTGAGATCTATGTACATACTATATATAGTATGCATATCTGTGCTCAATTTCAGAACTCGGACGCGATTTCTCAGACACTCTTCAGCAGACCCGAGCTCCTATTGCACATGACTTCTACTGTTCATCCCACAGCGTCCATGGTTACAAGTACAGATCTGGCACTATGCTCTGTGCTGGTTTCCTTGATGGATTCTCTGGAGCATGCAAGGTAGTGGTCTTTCTCTGTACCCATATACTAGTTGATTACTTATTATACCATGTTCATATGCATGGTCAATCATTCACAATGTATCTGTATGTTGCTCTAATCGATCTAACCAGCGAGAGATATTATTAATACACTATCATGAACTGATGAATTTTTGCCTCGGTATACATTCACTTCAAAGATGTATGTTGAATGGCAGATACTATTCCGTATCTGAACGATAGGTTCCTTCACTTTCAAATACATCTAGGATACATACAAGTAGTTTTATGGTACATGTTTAAACGTGTCACTCCTTCCTTTATTAGGCTTTATTTCTAACACAATTTCAACATTTCTCTTTCAGGGTGATTCTGGTGGTCCACTAGCCTGTGGCGATGCGTCGGGGGCCTTTTCCCTTCAGGGTATCATCACCTTCAATACCCAGTGTAGATCCTATGGCGTCTTCACCCGTGTCACCAGGTATCTAACGTGGATCAGAAACACCATGAACTCACCACTAGATACCTAATGTGGATCAGAAACACCATGAACTCACCACTAGATACCTAACGTGGATCAGAAACACCATGAACTCACCACTAGATACCTAATGTGGATCAGAAACAGCATGAACTCACCACTAGATACCTAATGTGGATCAGAAACACCATGAACCCACCACTAGATACCTAATGTGGATCAGAAACACCATGAACTCACCACTAGATACCTAATGTGGATCAGAAACACCATGAACTCACCAGCCTGATCTCCACAGTTTGTGTCATGTGAAATAAAGAACTGCCCCACACCATGATTAAGATAGGATACGTCACCGATAGTCTCACAAAATCAGCTTTTGGGATCATGGGATTGATTCAATGAAAAAACTGCAGTCATAGCATTGTTTCATCTTCAATTGTCTCTGGTGGACTACCCCTAAATGGGGAGGAAACTCTCCCGATTTGAGGGAAATATACGAAATTGACTGTGATTTAATGAGAAAAGTCATGTCCAACCATGGGATAATATCAGGATAGTCTAGATATATACGCAGTGATGAGACTTGGACAATGGAACTACTCATAGGGATGATAACAAATGGCCCAAATACATTTAACCAGCGGTGCAGGGGAAAGACAAAACATTTCACATCTTGGGTATTTCATATAACCGAAGGTGAAGTCCGATACGCTACACCTGTACAGGTCTATACCTCATAACAACTGCCCACTGGTCATTGACGCAGTATTCTCACACCTTGTGGGGAAGTGGTTATATGGCCTGTATAGGTGTATAGGATATCTAATACACACACTGTAAATAGTAATTTCTTATATGACCAGTAGAATCTGCTGTAGTTTTACAGCATGCCCAATAAACAAATAAAGTTATACACCATTTTATAACGTTATATGGCGTCATATGTCAACATTTTTCTAAGGATCTTTAGTATGGCATAACGTTATGTAACGTTTAAAACGTTATTTTGAAGGTAAAATAACGTTTTTTTGTTAGCTGGGTGTACTGTGCCTTAACAGTAGATTCTACTGTTTGCAAACAATAAACTGTACATTGACGGTAGATTCTACTGTATGCTTACAAGAAAAGGCAACCAACTATTTACAATGAGGACTCATGCAAGTCAACACTTTATAAATGTACATATCTTTAAATACACACTCTGCGATGGCACCTGGCCTAACACAACTATATACTTGTCACTGTTCCTAACTAAAATAGCCATTGACGAAGAGGGCCATACCAAGTGAACACATTGTGTTAATGACTGACAATCTAGCAGAGTGTGAGGCTACTAACGATATATGCGCACATTTAGCTTTCTGTAATCAGGTATTACATTATCAGCAATGTGCATTTTGTACAGAGATTACAATTACAATTAAACAAGAAGGCACAGCCACAAGGCTGCTTATATAGACTTTAACACCATTTCACTAATCACCATTTAATCTAGAAAAATAAGTGTATGACATGAATCAAACGTTCCTCGCTCCTTAAAGGTCATTTCAGGTGAGTCGTCTGGATTTACGAAAATATGGGATAGATGTACATAGATCTTTAAAAACAAACAAACTGTATTTTAAAACAATGTATACATAACTATAATGGTATTGGTCTTGTGCTTGCATCTGCGTGTAAGGAACCCACCTAATAAAACATCCTTTATGAAAAGTTTGGAAAACGTTTGAGAACGTTTTTTGTTAGCTGGAGGGTCTGCCAAATCACGAATTTTATTGTATGGTTTTAGGGACAGTGTCAAACTATTGATTTGTATTCCAAAACCTGGGAATCACAAAAACTAAATTTTGAACCATCGAGGCAGATTAGGCCATTATTGTTGGTTACCATGGAAACATAATTTCCATTCTAAATTTCAAACAGTCAATAGAGGGTCTCACAAGGATTTACTTAAGGAAACAAAATTGGAAATATTATTTTCATATCAAAAGCTGTGACCCAATGTTTGAAGGGGTTTTACCAATAGTTATTTAGCGATAGCCATAGTTATACTAATGACATGGAGATAATATCTCCAAACAAAACATAAAAGAGCATAACTTATGATTGGGCAGTGCACACACACATTCCAGGAGCCAATTATCAAAACTGAAAGTGATATCTCCTAATGTTTCACTGGAAAGATCATGGCCTCACTTTTACCTTGGACGACCAATGTCCCCTGGCTGCACACACACACAATCTGCATAGCCAAGGGGAAAGGGTCCTCCGACATAAAAAGAAAACAAAAACACATGAAATGAAGGCAAAGGCCAATGGCTAGGGTAGTTTTGGAACATTCCTTCCGAGTTGAGACTGGGGTAGTTTCCCACGAAACCGAAGGCTATTACTATTCTGTATTTCGCGTACAGATTGGTACACATCCTATAACTACTACATAAACCCCGAGCACCATTCCCAAGGTGCGGCTTATCTTCTTTGTGTTAACGGCTGTTTCTAGGGTGTCATACGGTTGCTATATAGCACGGCCCTGTTTGTGTGTAATTCTGGAAATAGCAAGGCGAAAGTCAACTTTAAGGAGAACAATAAGCACAAACTGTGGAAATATGTAGTATCCCTTTACCCAGTTGTTGAGAAATAAAGAACACTTGCAAGGCATGCCGACTTGAAGGTGGTTAGCAGAGAGGAGTATGAGAGGGATGGTGAGAAAAGCAATGGACCCAAGATGACGAGCATTCTCTGGGCTGTCCCAGGTTCTCGTAGCAGAGAGGGTGGGAGATGTAGATATACCGGTCTATAGACAGATGCAGGATCATCATCAAGGTTCCCGTTGCAGACAGGAGACTCAGGCTCTGTATGGGTAAAACAACACAATTAATGATCAACAGCTGGCACACCTCAGTATTGTACCATGCTTGCCACAAGTATTACCAATTCAACATGAGATACATAACATATCATCACCCAACTCTGTCGCCAAATGTAGGTTACTTTTGATAACACATACCGTTTTCTCATCTTTTTTCGCTTTTCATCTCTATATTTTGATATGATTTACCATGTGGAATCACTTACCTTTTCAAAAGGACAAATGCAAATCAAGAACTTGCTATATGGCAAGAGTTCACGGATCATCACTAGCGGCACATTATACCAGCCACCAAGTCACTCACATTCAGGTTACAGATAAGGTATACAGTTGGTGCAGGTCTGAAGACGTTCAAACTTAGCTACCACCATGGAGCGTATAGTATAGTGTACTCTGTAGCTCCATGCTACCACCAAGATGGTCAGGCTGTTATCAAATATAGCCAAGCCTACCCAGATAATATTCACTGTGGAGTAAACCCACAAGACTGTGGTCATGGAGAATTCATTGTCTTTTTCGGTTTCAATAGAGGTTGTTGATAACTCCTCATCAGAGGTCCATTGCTTGGAGATACAGTTGTACATGTCTCGTTCAGAAGAGAAATTAGTACTCCCCTGCCTGTGTGCCCTGATTGTTGTAAACATGGTTGACGGAGATTGGCTTGTATCTATGATTTTTTTATTTTGTTCCTTGTAACTTATAAATAGGAATGACAGGACTTATTTTGT
This sequence comes from Harmothoe impar, assembly GCA_947462335.1. Lineage (NCBI taxonomy): Eukaryota > Metazoa > Annelida > Polychaeta > Phyllodocida > Polynoidae > Harmothoe > Harmothoe impar. Next base: position 29,163,243 of record OX381710.1, read on the forward strand.
ATATACAATGTGTCACTACCCCCGACACTGCACACTGGTTATAGCAGTCCATTGAAATAACCTCAAAACCTCAAATGAAGAAGCATGGTGACCAGGTCCTTAGAAAGGCTGTACCCCTCAAAGACCTACTATTTCAACCCTTTTGTACTGAGGCAATCAAGTGGTCTTCGAATAATCCTCAGGGGAGAAAACTCAATAGAATATTTATATGTCTTGAATTCGAGTGGTAGAAAGGCCAGAATATACCTAAGGATATTCTGCTGTGCGTTTTACCTGGACTGTGGGCCGTCATGATATGGTAAGCTAAGCTACTCACCCATTAGGGAAGTAGAAATCAGAGTAGTGACTCAAGAAGGCTGATTTCTTCAAATCGCTCCATTTGTGTCTACCTGGTAAATCAGCAAGAAAAGATAAGGCCTGACATATATGTTAATGATAACTCTACATGGAAATACCACCATCATTGGTGCACGCTATGTATCAATCTATTGGGTAACACATGCAGGTTTGGCATAGGATGATATGATTTAAATTTGACAGCCTTTATGGTTGAACCTCATGTGATTTGACCTCCCAAGGAAAATTTACAAAATTTCGCAGAATCATCAATTTTAAGCCTGAGAAACCATTTAGGCATGCATCAAAGAGACAAGGACCACACATCTTCCAAGGCCTGCCATGAATTCAAAATTGACATTTAATATTATGTATATTATACATTTTAAATAATCATGTTCTTATTATCAATACAGTACTTGACGTGATATGATATAGATCAAGGAAAAAAAATGTGTTAAACACTGAGATCGATCAATGGCCTAATCTAGCTCAATACAAAGGGAATCCTTGCGAAATGACGCACAATATTATAATGTAATTGTTTGAGGTCTGAAGGGTTAAACAATAGTATTGGCTTTAAAAAAGAATCAATGAGCTCTGTTAATCTCATCCTAACTATATTTGCTAGGCAGATTAATACATTATGTTATGATATTTATCTATGTCGTTTCACATGTAGGGTTAGCAGGAGTATTATGTCTCTACGGTGTTATTGCAACCCTCTATCTTATCTAGTTCAACTCATCCATGTGCATATTATTATCCTGTGACCCTTGCCAAGAATCATGGTATGTGTGACATGTATTAGGAAAAGGGACCCTCATGAACCCTCCAATAATGTCCCCTTTCGCAGATCACATGCACAGGTGATGAATGCAATAATACAATTACTATTGTGTTAATTCCAATTAAAACCAATTGCTGAGAAGTACAGGTCATGTTTCTAGAGATGCCTTGCACAGGCATTGCTGTTTCTAAGGACGGTCCAATTGACATGCTATCCCCGGCTTATAAATGGGTATCTATGGAGGGAAAGAGGTTATGGTTCTAGGATAGGAAGGGACCAGGATGGCAGTCGTGGGCGGGTACCCAGAGCACCCACGACAACGCGTGTCGGCTTCTATACAATGCTGTGGAATGGGCCACATTGATACAGCCTGGTACAGGTAGGACACCTTTGTATATTGTATATTGTATATAGTATAGATGTGTGTCATGGTTATCAGGCTATGACCAGCTCTTGCTTCTGACTTAATGTACCCACAAGATGTCACGACTAACTATTGCTGTATATTATATCTATTTGGACGGTCTAGCTATATGCCCCATTTGCCATCTATTTTACTATTTTATCCCATCGATATCACCGATACTAAAAACATTTCACGATGAGGCTTGGGAGTTCCTTGTGGTTTTATTTCATCAGCCTCTTCACCATAACCACCAGAGCACAAGGTAGGCCATGTATAAGTACATTTGACTCAGTATCCTCGGAATGTTCTACGTTGGCCACTTGGGATATTGTTCTTGCTCGTCACACAACCCCCTGTACAGAAAGTGCGTAGATGTGTTTAATTGTTGGTGCTTAATATGTACACAGTTAACATACTTTACAATACACGTGCATAATACAATAGTACTGTTATCATAGTTATGATATCCATACCTATATTTTTAACTCGCATATTAACAAATCCGAGTATTTGGTGCGATTCATGACTGGTTCACTGTCAGTTACAGTAAAACATATTAATACCACACTCTAGGGTTCTACGTTTCGTGAGGAACCATCAGTAGCAGGGTTGTGGCCTACACAATGAGAGATAACACAGCAGGGCAATTTTCATCACAGGTGGCGTCCCATCACTTTCTATATAGTGGTGACATCTACTGGTACAGTGCTACATTGGGTATTGCCGGGCTGCCTTGCTAAGAATGTTAGGGTAGAGTTGGGGATCCGATGAAGGTGGGGGCATTGTTATCACCCGCTCTCATCATATTACTGATTAGGGAGTGACCCACGTCCTGCTGATAGCTCGGACTGTACATGAGTGTATTATCTCTGCAACTGTAACATCTCCGCCAGATCCAGACCCAACATCTCCTGTTTGTATTAAGCATACGTATATGAGGAAACACAATAAATACATATATTGGAAAGATTATATTTGAAATTGCTTACATATAATTATATTTAATTGTAGAGTATCAAGGCAGAGAATATTGCGATGGGTTGAAGCCCCTGACGGCCCCGTCAGGACGCCTACTATCAAACCCTTCATCTCGGCTCTACTACAGACCTGTGAACTGTGCTTGGAGGATAATTGCAAACAGGGGCGAAGTAAGTACAATATCAACGTTTTATGTGTCATAGCAATTTATTAAAATATTGCGCATGGGTACCGGTCTTACTACACGTGGGCAGAGGTCCTTTCTTATCCTATGAGCTCTTTCAAAAACTACATTATTGTCAGAGATTATGAGGACATTGTTACTATTTTCAAATGCCACTGGCCCTCAGTAAATATAAAGTATCATGTCTCATTGGCGGCCCAATACTTTGCACAATACGTAAAATACGTCAGAGACGGTATCAATGTAGTTGGCTTTTGTGTTTACTTTTAAATCTAAATCCATTTAATGACGACAAGACAACCTTTTCTTAGCTCATTGGATACTTATTGAATACCAAGCTTTCAGGATACTTAAGCACATTACATATTGTATCTAAAGAAATAACAGCATGTGTCTCATGGTTAAAATAAAGTGGTGATATGAACAAAAAGAATGTATTTTTTATGGCGTTCTTCAACCCGTCTCCCTAGAAGAGACAAAGGTTTTCATTACACAGAAACGAATAATATAGTGTAAAAACTGTGTTCAAACCCTATTAACGATCACTCTAGTAACAACGATTTGAAAATTCCCCTTACAAAAGAATGAATTTTTTGTCCCAAAGAAAAATATTTAAAACTCAAATTCAAGACCTTATACCAGATTCACTTGCGATCACCTACTGACGTCCGCATTAACTTTTCTTCTTCTTCCAGATTATTGAGGTGGCGCTCGACTCTGTCAGTATTAGCGGAACGCGAGGTAACTGTAGGAATGACTGGATCAAATTCTACGATGGCCATGATGCACGAACAAGACTTATTGATACACTGTGTGGCTACCTTAACAGGGTGGTGGTCCGCAGTACGGGTAATAGGATGTACGTCAACTTCTTCACACAGCGTAATGGCATCAACAGGTTCTCTGGGAGGTATCGTACACTACAAGTAGTACAATCCCCTACAACACCGGCACCCACAACACCGGCACCCACAACGCGGGCACCCACAACACGACGACCTCAACTATGTAGGTGTAAAATCTTTCTTTAGAATATCACATTATATTATTTTAATCTTACTATCATTTTTTTATGTTTATCAAACACTCATCGACGTAGAGGTATCATACCGATCAACCTCTCCGATAAGGATTAATGGCATTGGTATTAGTTAGTTTTAGACCTTTTGTGATGTCTCAGCAATAGTTTGGAGAACAGTTTACCCATAAATATAAACCACTCTTTTCAGTATACCAAGGGTCACGATACTGTCTGGGTTTGAAAACGCTAGCAACATCATGGAGTTTTCTGCAATGGAACCCCTCGCCTTCACTGGCCAATATCTACCAGAACTGTGGCTGGAGAATCAATGGGCTTAATGGCTATGTGAGTGCATTGTTCCTCATCCAGTAAAAGTAGGCCTAATTCGCAGACCAATTATATTTATCGTACTCACAACAAGGATTCTTGCTCACAATGCCAACCAAAACAGAATCGTCATAGAGAATTTCTAAACACGCAATTTATCTGCGAGAACTTATGGTATGAACCATATTATAGAATGAATGTGTCGGTTTTGAGAATGGTGTTTTATAAGTATGAGATTCAACGCAATAGAATATATTATACATAACTGTAACAATTAAAACACTAATCATTTCAATATTTCAGATCATATATCTCGTTCTACAAACGGTCCGACTGTCGGGTGTGGTCGGGTCGTGTGGCACCGACCGGCTGACGATCTACGATGGTCCTGACGACCAGGCACGACTACTTGGTGTTGTATGCGGGCAGCAAGCCTATGTTACCTTCAGGAGTTCTGGAAATACCATGTATGTCAACTTCCAGACGCCACAAAACGGCGTCTCTCAATTCGGTGGGTATTATATACAGGAGAAGGCAACAGGTACTATCCCTACAACCACTCAGACGACGACGACGACAACAACAAGACCAACAACAACAACAACAACAACAACAAAAGCTACAACAACCACAACGGCCGCAGGTTAGTTAAGCGTTCATGTTTGGCTTAATTTGTTGTTGATTTTCACAAGATGCTAGATTTATTTTACTATACAAAATACAAGAACATCTTAGAGATGGCAAATTAAAATAAAAGTATATGGTGTACGACATCCTGCTCAATTATTATTATTACCCTTATAAAGAGAACGCTACAGCCAATCTAAGTAGACACCAGATGCATGGGACCCAAATACAAATGAGATTATAAGTCTTGTGATTATAGTAAATTGCATGTTCAAAGTAAAGTCATCTTTTCTTTCAGGGAGGTCAACTTGTAGTGAAACTGGAGCAACAGCGAGCCTCTATGGTTCAGGAGACTTTGGCACCCCATATATAAGTCTTATCAGCCCCCCTCTTACGTGTAACTGGACGCTGAGTGTGGAGGCAGGAATGGTAAGCACCTGTCTCGCAGCACTGTAGGGATTCAACCTTTGGGCCTTTGGCATCATAAATGCTGAATGAATGTATCATGCCGACCCTACTGGGTTGATCCAATCTTGATGGGTCGGCATGATGCACCAATGATGGTGAAGCATTGAGCCTTTAAGTTTGCATAATTAAGTCCAGCTGGTAAACGTCAGCAGGTCCTAGGGCACCTGTATCCCACCTTTGTTGTCGTGGTCCCAAGGGAAACAATTACCTTACTCGTTCAATCTACCTTTGAGTTTGACATCATGTCGTCCTTAAAGGGTTAAGCCTTGTTAGCCTACCTCAATATAATCTTGATTTGTGTACCTCAGATCGTGAGACTGACCGTCTTCTACTTTGACGTGAGGGGCGACTGCTCTAACTCCTTCATTCACCTCAGAAATAGCCAAGCAACCACCTACTCCACTATTAATAACTTATGCAGTTACAACTTTGGGAGGACAGTTTATGAGTCAGTGGACAACCAAATGAATGTCTACTTTCAAGCTCGAGCTGATCCTGTGTTTGGGATTAATGCATCGTTTGAAGGGGTGGTGCCCGAGGTGAGGCCATCAAGCAGCACCACCATAAAGAGCACCACCACCACCACCACCACCACCACCACCAGATGGACCACCCCCACCCCCACTATCCCCACCACTCCGACCACCACCCCGACTACCACACCAACCACCACACCTTCAACTACATTACCTTCAACTCCAACGTCAACCTTACCAACTACGACCACTAGATTCCCAGATGCAGGTATAAATCTACTCAATTATCAGATAAAAGTGAAATAAAGTGCCATGATCATATCAATACACAGTAATATTGTTTAGCTCCTAATAGTAGTACATATGCATTTTGTTGTATCAATTGTCTATAAAAATGTAATATGGTGATAACAGAGGGCATCCTCAATTCAATCTGTACTTCAGATCACCCTTTCATTCTCACGACTCTCCCATAAATGGCACGACATTTGACATTTACTATGATAAAAATTGAGGCCCTTTAACGTCAGGTGCTCCTCCTATTGTTCAGCCAGGGCCACGTGTACAAGTCAGGGCTACTCAACAGTAGTTCGTAATGAGGGTAAACTGGGCACAACATTGTCTGAGGGTGTCAGTCCCTATATGAGCTGTTACTGGGTGCTGGAGGTTGAGAGTAATAAGGTATGTCACTGTACCACTGACAGCTACGTACTTCTATGTATAATTATATCAGACCACTTGATGAAAATGGGACGTTAACATCACAGATTAAAGTCTAATTATAAGCGATGACGTAATTCAATGATATAGCAGTTTAGTCTAATCTAACATCAAATGCTGATCACCTGGATGTATAGGTCGTTCATTAATATTTTGGCTTAAACAACACCATCCGTGTTATGGGATTTTAAATATACCCCCTTACCACTGACTTTTGGGTGTAAAACACCCTCTTTTAGGGTGAAAACACTGACTTTTTGGTTCCCAAAAACACTCCCTTTTTGGAAAACACAGATTTTTTCCAGCATTATTTAGCCCTTTTTTACTCTCCAAAGAAAACTATTGGGTAACACCCTCATTTTCTATTTCAGCTATTAAATAAATGCAATGCCAAAGGTCGCTGAAATTGCCAAGTGGGCCTTAGGCTTACACAGAAATATAGAGGGGTCAGAGTTTCGCCCCCTTTTCTTATTTTCAAGGAGCTGATATACATATTTACCCCCCTTTTCTTTTTTTCTCTGACTTTGGGTTGAAAAACACCCCCTATTTATGATTTTCACAGACGTGCAGAGTGAGTGAAAAAGCACCCCTTTCTCGGCGTTTTCGTAACATGGATGGTGTATTTTCCCATGTTAAGTGCAGGGACCGGGTATATAGCGAGAATCCACTGTACTTAAAGGTAGTTTGATTGTGCTCCTCCAGCGTGTCCACCTTACCATACTCACCCATGAGCTGATGGAGACACCCCCTTGTAGGGAATCCTTTATCTACATCGTAGACGGCCCTACCACCACCTCACCCCTGCTGGCCAGACTATGTGGTTCAGATGCAGAACCACGGACCTACCTCTCCAGCTCCAACGTGCTGATAGTGTTCCTCTACGCCGGTGGTGGCGTATCTGGGAGCGGTATTGATGCGTTCTTCTCGACGTCTGATGGCGAAATACCAACAACTGTCTCCACATCCACTACTACTACTACTACTACTACTACTAGACCCACCACCCCTTCCACCACACCCACACCCCGCCCTACCACCCCCAGCACCAGGAGCGCATCCAGCACACAGGACCCCAGAGGTAAGGATATTATCATCAGTCTTTATGGTCATTTATGATCAGGTTATTTCAATTTCTGATTAACTTTTGGAGCCTGATTACAATAGCGGTTAGACCTATACATTGAATAATGATAATATTCCCTCTAGTAGACAGATCAAAATGGAAGCCAGGCAATGCTGGAATATGTCCAACAGAAAGGTTGCCTTCACACTCACATTTATGTTTGTTTATGTTTATGAACCTCCGCCCCAAGCAGAGGACAGCAGTCAGAAAGAGGACAATGCCCAACATCTCCAAATTTGTTGCAGAATCCAACGTTTGTGACGGTACTCTGAGTTACAATGTGAACACCGATGCTGGACGTCTGTCACTGCCAATAGCAACACATACGTATCAGCACTCATGCAACTGGTATATAAGAATCACACAAGGAATGGTAGGAATTGTATACCATACTCTGCAAGAAAGCTACTAATGATAATAGTTCATTTAGGGACAAGCCCGATTATTATTTTAACCATGTGTACTTCATATAAAATTATCAAGAAGTGCATTGCTCTCACTAATACTGCAACATAAAGGACAATCTCATTAAAATGATCAAAATAGTTAAATGCATAACCATATTGCCCCCTCTCATTTTTCTAAATAACCAGTAGAAGGCCAAGTGTAATCCTGTAGCCTCTCCTGAAACTTAAGATGGGTGACCTTATTCACGGATGTAATACTGTATCTCTATTTTCAGATTGTCGCCCTGACATTTGAAGATGTGGAACTTGAGTCGTGTAGCGTGGGGAGGGTGGAGGTGTATGATGGACAGAGCCAGGCCCTGTACAGACTGTGTTCTAAGGGGGACACTATGCCTACAGTCACCTCCGGGTCTTCAGCCATGTGGGTGTCGTTTTCCTCTGCAGTAGATGCTAACCGGATGGGCTTCAGTGCTAAATGGGAAGCTAAACCATGTAAGGAGCTAGAGCGTAAATTGAAATACCGGTACAAATAGCATTAGCTGAGGATAGTGGTGAAATGAAAAGAACCATCCCCAGTGATAAAGTGACGATATGCACATGTACGTACATTAAAATTAGTGATATAGCTTATATTATGAAGTCCATTTGTAAATTATATATATATCGAAATACAAGCCTGGAAATACAGATCTGTAACTTGTTATGTTATGTATTATACTGTAAATACAGAGTTGTTAACTGTTGGGTACCCAATATAGTATACCTTTGGATAGATAATAGATAATATAGTAGATGCATATATAAATTTTGCTTTCCAATAGTGAACACCCTCTGCAGTGGTTATGCATTAGAACAGGATCCCACTGGAAGCTTCTCCACTTCAAGGAACACCACATACAAAAACAACCAAAATTGTCATTGGAGAATAAGCGCAAGAGCTAACCAAGTAAATACCGGTTATAATATCTATTTATCATGTGTACAGAAACTATTAAAGATATGTATCTATTATCATTTCATCACACTTACTTTCTATAACTGTTGTTACGCACTTCACTTGTAGTTGGCTACGTAGAAAAGGTTTTATTATACACACCACCCTGGGCATTACATCCAGAGGCTGTTGTTGGGTTGGTAGCAGACAGCCAATGGGCCTACGGTCAATGAGTATATTGTCAAACCAATCTGAATGACAGTGCCATATAAATCGGCCCTCTGGCTATACCTTACCTAAACAGTTGGTACTACTAAATTGTGTACATGTACCAGTATTTGTTGGTGGCTCTCATATTTCAGCATGTCAGGACACTTGCCTTTAATGACACACATTCCTAGTTTCTAACCTCATAATTGGATTTAATCTTAAAGTAAATGCCGTTCTTTAAAATGTTAATTTAGGTTATATCTCTGATGCTGTCACCTGTCAACATTGACCAGAGTGCCAACTGTCAATATGACAGTGTCAAGGTTTACGACGGAGCATATACAACAGACGCCCTCCTAGCTAATGTGTGTGGTGCTGTCACCAGTCAGACGTTTATCTCCAGCACTGACTACCTGTATGTGGTATTCAGTTCTGACAACATCCTTGTCAACACAGGCTTTAATGCAGTGTACAGGGCAGTTAACAGAGTCACGCCAACACCACCAACAACACCAATACCACCAACAACATTAAAAGGTACCACCATACCAACACGACGTACCACTGGAGGAATAACAGAGCCAACAACACCACCAACAACCCCAGTTCCAGGTATTGTTTCCTCCCTTTGTTACAGTTAATGCAGGAATACAAATAGTATAACGTCTTGTCTGTCCAATGTTCTGTAAGAATTGGAATTCTTTATCGAGGTAACAAACTTTAAATTCACACTGGGATATAGACATGTCAATGAATCGATTGTTAAGAACTACTAAATCGTTAGATTACATAGGTTACAACTCCTTATGCCCTCTTTCCCCCATCTCCACCCCCTGTAGATGGAACCTGTGGTGAGCGGTACCTGAGGAGGTTTGCTGGTGGTCAGATCTCTGATGAGCACAGCTGGCCCTGGATGGTCAGTATAGAGAGGTCCTCCGACACTGATGAGGTATCTCACTTCTGTGGAGGCAGCATCATTAACCCGCTGTGGATCCTAACTGCAGCTCACTGTGTGTAAGTCTCCTTAGTTTGGTGTCATATTGTTACATGGATGTGTATAATTCATTCGTTTGATTGTTTTATTTTCTTGACTAGTAATATCATTAACATGTAAAGGCTCATCAAGCTATATATTATGCCCTGTATAATACTTACATAAAGTAGACGCTGTTCTAAACGTGGCCATATACAATCCCCTAGTTGTGTATACTATACTTACATGCTGAAGGCAGCATTCTGAACTGGGCCATGTGCAAACTGCCAGTTGTGTATACTACTTACATGCTGAAGGCAGCATTCTGAACTGGGCCATGTGCAAACTGCCAGTTGTGTATACTACTTACATGCTGAAGGCAGCATTCTGAACTGGGCCATGTGCAAACTGCCAGTTGTGTATACTACTTACATGCTGAAGGCAGCATTCTGAACTGGGCCATGTGCAAACTGCCAGTTGTGTATACTACTTACATGCTGAAGGCAGCATTCTGAACTGGGCCATGTGCAAACTGCCAGTTGTGTATACTACTTATATGCTGAAGGCAGCATTCTGAACTTGGTCATGTTCATACCGTCAGTTGTGTATGGGACCATTCAAGTATGACGTCATCTCTTCCCAATGACACCCATCTCCCTCTGTCATCATTTAGTATAGGAACAGCATGGTCATCATTCTCCATATACCCCCTACACCCCTTATCGATAACGTCATACTTGAGTAGCCCCTACTTGCATAGACAAATAGTTTAAAGCGACAATCTGAACTGGTAATTAGTAAGCTGTCATTGTGAAAACTATAAACCGTGTCTGCTACTTCAATGCTGAAAGCAACATTATTAACTGAGCCGAATCAACCTTGTACATTGTACTTAAATATGAAACTAACTTCCTGCATCCCAAAGCCTACCGGTAGTCTAAACTGTAAACTTTATATACTACCGGGTACCCATATTTTCCTAGAATAACGAGATTTATCTATGAAGGTTGACATGAAACTACGTTGTAGTAGGACGACATAACTCATATAAATTCCCTTATGTTGACACATAACTTATATAAATTCCCTTATGTTGACAGGCACGACTGGGTGGATGTTAACAACTACAAAATCGTGGCAGGCCTGAATGCTTTGACAGAAACTGGTACCACAGCGACGATAGACAAAGTCATAGAGCATGAATACTACTCGGCATCCTACTTGGACCGCGATATAGCTTTGATAAAACTCACCTCTCCACTAACACTCAGTGAAGCCATTCTGCCTGTCTGCTTACCCAGTGGTGAACAGTCACGTTCAACGGAATGCTATGGAACAGGCTGGGGTAGTGAGAGGTTTGGTAAGTGCATTTACATTAAGAAGACACAGAGAAAAGAAACGGCCAAAATGGTTTCCTCCAGCATGACTCTTACATGTTTCTTTTCTCTGTGTGGGGTTTAGTCATATATATTGCTACTCCTTTATGGTCGGCATAATCATTCAATATGACATGTCTTTTGTTGGCATGATGTATGGATGCAGCCCCGGGAATGAATCAACCCAGAAGGGTCGGTGTGAATGCAGCACTGGAGAGTTACTGCAGTCATGTACCATGACGACAATGGGCATAGCGCATTAAAGCAACATGCTGTCCTAAGGAGTTATTATGACCATAAAGAGCCATATTTGCCCAACGATTATGATTCCCTCAACATCAGTGAAGTTACAACTAAAAATCTACACCTTATGATTTATAGTCACATACTTGAGCAATGATATTCCAACTTCTCAATGAGAGCGAGCCTCTAAGAGTATAATGTATAATCAGACAGCTTCTACTGATCCTCTACAGGTGGAGGAGTGACAGTAGCCCTCCTGGAGGTGGAAACGCCCCTACAGACAGAGGCAGTGTGTAGACAGGCCTACTCCGGCTACTACTATAGTGACCACATGATATGTGCAGGACACAGGGATGGACGAAACAGCCCATGTGCAGTAAGTAGATAAAGGTCACAACTCGTTACACTCTGGACAAACCTAATGCGTTATAATTTATACCAAGAAAGTCCATTGTTTTTACCGAAATTTAGTTGGGCAAATATAGAATCTATCTTTTCGCCTGATCAACTTATGGGTGTTTCTCACTTTACAGCAAAGATGAGTTAGTTCTTACTATAAGTGATACATAAATACAGATCTTTGCTGAATAACCCTCAAATCTGTTTATTGAAATACCAACTTAAAAGTTTTCCAAATTTCCAAATTAATGTTTTATTATATATTTCAACACCTGAAACCACAACATTTATCATAGGATCGTAGAATGCTTTAAGCACGAGGCATTATCTATAAATCAACATGACTTCGTCTAAACCTTCGAGTAATTCAATGTATGTTATAATTATCCTCCAGGGTGACTCCGGAGGCCCTTTGGTGTGTAAGCGGCTGGACAGTGAGGTGTTTGAGATCTACGGCATAGTGAGTTGGGGTGAGAAGTGTGGCCTTAACTATGGAGTCTACACCAACGTCCTCCGTCTCAATGACTGGATCCTGGACACCATAAGGAATTGAGCAATGTTGTTTTAGCGCTGCAAAGTCCCAGCAAAGCAGCGCCGTATATAGGCTAAGCTAAACTTAGGAGAAACTTAGAATTACCTAACAAGGGATTCTTCAGTAGCCCAGTGGGCACAGGACATTGAATCAACATTGATAAATGGTTGTCAATGTTGAATCAAAGTTGATATAACATTGATTCAACAGTTAACTGACTTTTGTGACCACTGGGAGCCAACAAAGAGAGATGTAATGATAAGAGAGGATCGGAGGAAAGGAGGAGGCCAGGATATTTGATATTGTACATTTTGAAGTTGTGCTGCTTTACTGGCAATATTTATAATAGCTTTGCAACAACCTCCAACATTATGGGATATCTGTGGTATAAATGGACAGCACTAGCCAGGGTCGTTTTGTTCGGGATTAGTGAAGAGGGCAGGTGGTAATTTGAACGGATCATTGTTGGGTGGAGTTCTCCAATTTGCGCAAAGCTCCAATACTGGCACATTACGCCTCACCATATGCAAATAATCAGTGCCAGGCAAAACACCAATCGGCGCAGAATACAAATATTAGTAAACATAAATGAACCTATTTGATTAGTTCCGAAATATATTTAAAAGTGCAAATTGCAATAGAGAAGAGGCGCCATACCCATTCAAGTGTTTGATTAAACCCATTCTTCGGTTGAATTAACGAAATTAATTTCAACTTGGAAAGTAACTTCGATAAAATCTTGCAAATTATATGTGAACTCCCCAATGCAGATGGGCATTCTGTGTAAATTAGCAAATCACGTCCTTCATTAATCACCTACAGGCAGGTATAATAATACTCAATGATTGTTACCATTCAACAGTGTGTTTGTAATATGAATTATAGTTGCTCTTTATAAGAGTGTGTGCTCATCTATGAAATATATCAAGGGACATGTATTATGACATTCATTGTCATGAAACCAAACCTAGAGACCCAGAAGTTTGCCCCTCACATAGACTTTCTCTTCTGACTACTGAAATAAAACTAAGCACACAAGTCACATTACATTGGATACATGACAACATTGTTACAACATAACGTCATAAGTATTTAATCGACTACTTTCTGATAGAATTTCTCCCTTTTTGCTTCGAATAGAAAAAGTCTATGTGGTGCACACTTTGGGTTAGAATCCCATGTTTGATGCTTCAGCAGCATAATAGCATTACAACAATACACGCAGTATATTATACATTTTGACAGACTGTCATAAGACTGGCTAACTGCACTGTTAGAAGTAAGCACTGTAGCTGCACTCTATAAAAAGAGGTATATTTGGTTTCCAGTATTGCATACTGTAAAGCTACAAACTCACATACTATAATCCACAATCTGGAGATCATGGGTTCAAGTCCCACCTTGGCACAACATGTAGTACTGTTGAAAGGTGCATAAAACATCTAAATTATAGAAATGTACATATTCAAATATCACTCGCTAACATGTCTATGTCAATATTGGTGGCAATGCATGTCAAATGGGTTAAAGAAATATGGAAAGAAAAAACGCTTTATTTCCTATTGTGCCAAGGTGAGATTTGATCCCACGACCTTCTGTGTGTGGGGTTACAGTAGCTGAGTGTAGGTCAACAGTATCCGATACTGGACACCAAAGAGAACTCCTTTTATACTGTAAATCTACAGTATATATCACTGTGCAGCTATACTAACTTCTGACAGTGTGAACAAATGGTTCATTTATGTAGGTTACCCGGTTGAAAACAATCGTCTATACACATGTACTACTGTGATCTTGTTAAATATACTGTGCTTGTCTGTTATACCATGTGTACAATACAACTATAATTCGATAAATGATGTTTATACTTTGTACATAATATATCTTGTTTGGGAACGTACATTTCATCATGACTGTTCCTGGTTGCATAGAGAGTGTCTGTGTGTGGTTTATAAATATTGTTATGATAACCTTGTAAAATAAATATCATTTTGTAATAACAACTGATTTCATTACTATTTACCAGCGTAACATGAATTTGAATTCACTAGCATAGGAATAGCCCCCCTCCCTTCCACCCAATAATGAGAGTGTTCACTAAGATAGTATATACTGCAAATCACCCCCCCCCCTTTTTTGTCACATGAGAAACTTGGTCAATAAAATCGTTTCAACTCAACTCATTCCAATAAAAATGAAGCAACTTCATAATGACCAACACCCCATTCCCAACCCATTAAATATATATATATATATACTGTATGGCTTATAATATTTTGTTTTTTTTACTTCCCTGCGTTGTCAAACGATAAGCCATACGATGATGCTGGTGTCATTGATCCGTCCGTACTCGGTAGCAGCGACTACTGTTTTAAACTACCATCTTGGTCGCAGTTAACGGACCTGTCGTCCAGGCTTATGACCACCTACCCCGCCCCGACTTCTTGTAGGAATCCATACACTCAGTATATTCCTGCCATACTAATACATGTACCCTGGACCTTAATAGAAGAGCTGGGGTTTAATGTTTGATGTTGTAGCACCCAAATCTGGAAGTTGTAGTTGTTATCTAGCCAACCTTTAACAATAATGTGGCTCCAGAGGGGTCAAAAGCGACCTGGCGACTTTGGCCGTTTTGGAGGCGACTTTCGACCTATTGCAATAATAAAAGTGACCTGGCGACTTTTAGATAAAATTGAAAATACTTAAGGGGGTCCAAAAAAGCGACTTTGTGACCTGGACCCCTTAATTTCGGCGACTTTCCGACCTCAGGGGGGGACCCCTCTGCACCCCCAATAATGTGGTGAAACAACTCTCTATACAACCTTTGGGATGTAAAGCAGCACCCTTATTCTGTGATCCTGTAGCAAGAGGTGCGAGAAAGTATACCCAGGGGCTTGGACTTCCCTAAATGTTGGCACAGACGTGCAACACCGGGAGCCTGGAGCAGGGGATCGGGCGGGAGACGGCTGAGCAGCGGCCGGGGGAGGCAGGTGTTAGCCGGGGAGCTCCTCCAGTGCAGCCCCGGCCCCAGCCCGGAGCAGTCCGGGTGATGGCCGCGTGTGCTGCTGGCGCGCCCGTGTGAGTAGTACACCAAGTCGGCGCTCTGCTGCAGGCAGCGATACGACGGGGCAGGCATCAGGTTGTCCTGGCGCATGGTATTTGTGTGTGAAGGTAATTGTTGACGTCTGATTAAAAATGGACGCAGATCAGCGCCAGTATCATGATTCCAGTCAACAGGAGTGTGCATGTCGGTTTGTCGTTGGGTAGGAGGGACGGATAATGTCACTGACTGACCGACTCACTCACTCACTCACTCACTCACTCACTCACTCACTCACTCACTCACTCACTCACTCACTCACTCACTCACTCATTTACTAACAACCACTGGGTTACTCATTCACCTACTCACTCACTCACTCACTCACTCACTCACTCACTCACTCACTCACTCACTCACTCAATCATTCACCTACTCACTCACTCACTCACTCACTCACTCACTCATTCACTCACTCACAGAGTGCTTGACTGAATTCCTGACTCTCCCCCCCTCTCTCTCTCGCTCACACACACACATTCTTGCTCTTCCACCTCTATTCCTCTCAGTTGCTCGTCCTATCTCCCCTAGGTCTTCCCCCATTCTATCTCTCATTTTCTTTCCGTCTCTCTCTCCCTCTCTTGTCCTCTCTTTCGACGTCCTCATCTGGGCCGTTATTCCAATCTAAAACTCATACCACATACAGCAAAAGGACACCATGTATATGTGTTTTTTTTTGGTAGATTAATTTAACATGTTGCTGGAAGTAAGTCATCGATGGTTGACACAGCGAGCCGTTAACCTGGGTGGGGGGGGGGGGGGTACTTCCATCTGAAATTGGTATCCATATCCAAACAACCCAGAGGAGCAGTAGCGGTGGGTCTCGAAATTAGGGGGCGGTGACTCTGGGCAACCTTAAAAATAGGGGGCGGTAACTGTAAATGAGGGGGCAATTATTGGTTCTCAGTAAGCTGTAAATGAAAAAGAAGTGTAGAGAGAACAAGCATTATCTATGTCTGCTTTGCTATTTGCATCAGCAAGTAAATGTAGTATAACAGGGGTCCCTGAAATAAAGGGGACTGTGGCTCATGTGTACGGAATCAGGATGTGGTCCTCTGTATATATATATGAGGGGCTATGGTTTCGCAGCTCCTGTATTTCGGGGCGGTACTTTGGCAGTCGGCGGGTTTCGTCATAGAGTGAGTACCCCCTCTCCCCCGGAGTTGATAAGTGATGCCTGAGACCCCGGCTGAGACCTCCACCGGCACCCACGTCCTTTAGGTATCATGGACAGTATTATACATCGCTTGAATGCGATTTATACTTACAGGCATATCCTATGTCTGCCCTGAACAACTGTATCTGCCATCTCTTACCACTGCGTAATATTGATTGTGATTGGGAGACATTCCCATGACTGTTCAGCCAACTTAGTCACTTATATCTCGACTCTCTGTTGCATGGAGAGTCGCTGTACTCACATAACTGGGTATCTGCAGTGACATGTACAATCTCCACGGGGCGTTAAACAAGCGCCGATTGTATAAGCGCCGAGGGTATATGGGTCTACGAATATATTTTAAGCATGTAAAGTAGATCTTAGATAAGCGCCTGTCTTGTAAAAGCGTTCGGGGAAATCAGTCCTCCAAATTGATAAGCGCCAGGCTGGCAATACAATCTGCAGCTTGATTCCACCTTCATTGTATTTGCATGTGCCCGCCGTCACATTCAGCATGTTAATGCCCAATGTATCTATATATCATATGATTCCTTATCTGTATCCATGTTAAAATTTTGCCGTTCTCAATTTTTTGGTCTACAGTCTCAGGCCCACCCCAGCCCCCAACCCTTCTTTTCCATTACTACGATATAGGCAGCATAATTATATGATGCAAAGTAAGCACATCATGCATTAGGACTTCGTAAAAGTGCCTCCCCCTCAAATAAATAAACGATAACACTACCATGGAGACGCAGACCTCTTATAAACAAACTCGCGTCACCGTCTCTGTAAAACCACATCATTATACACTCAACTCATCGGTAAAACATAGAACCTGGTGTAAATCCACATAGAAAACAAGCCTGCGAAGAATGCACCTCGAGTTGGACGCGACCATTATTAATTTGGCGCGACGCGACGCGGCAATGCTAGCAGCAGCAGCAGCCGCGGCGGGCGGGCGGCAGTGGAGGCCGACAAGGGCCGCCCGCCATGGACGCTGAGGAAGGCGCAGGTAGAGGGCGGCAACAGGGCGCGGCTGGGCGCGACGCGGCGGTCGGGGCGACGTAAGATGATCAGGTCGGTCGTGACGACCTCGACAATAACTGGGGCCAAAGTCGTGACGCGCCAATCACAAAAGAACACCTCTCCGACCGCTAACTGCACGGATCGCCCTCCTCTGCTACCTCCCCTGCTATCACTATAAGGGCCATCCCATCACCTATACCGCGGTGTTTACCTTAGCACTGCAGGATGGAGGGGAAGGGATGGATATATTTAACTGTTATTCTGGCTGCCCTGTGTTAACAGTTTGAAATGTAGAGACATGGGTATGGTACGAAAATAAAAGGTAAGATCTTCTCTCAACGGCCTTTAGTATATACAGTTACTATGACAGCCCCACCCCCCTCTGTTCATGCATTTCAATTCAACCAGAAACCAACGAGGTCACAACGCGCAGGGTCCCCTGACCGAAATATCATATCTCACTCTCCATTTGTATGATTGGATTTCACACTAATCCATATGGATGTTTGTTACAATGGCAGCTTTGTGACGTTTTAGGGGTGGAAATCTCGGTTGGACATCGTATACGGTCGTGGACACCCATACATTAAAAGCCCCATAAAACCCATGCCATCTTGTCTATATGGACATATCAATCTGAACAGCTTGAAACCTCCAACTGTCCAACAGGTAGATAGATCCATGGTGTGATGTGCGGACTGCAAGAAAATTATCCCCAAAAGTCCCTCATAATAATGAAGTCTTTATATAATATGAATAGACGAATATTTATTATATTAAATTCATAATAAACCTGAGCCTTTCCATCTCTGTGGTTACAGATGTCCTAAAGATGATTTTGATTGTAGAATTGGCGCAACAGTCGGCTCGATGGGTATATATTCTCCAGTGTGTAAATATATACCCAGCGAAATAAAGTACGATCACAGTACTATAGGGCGCCCCTGCCGAGTGGCATGGGGGAGGAAAATCCAGGTGTGATCCCCCCTCCCTCCCCCATCGATCCCTTCTCACAGCCACACCCCTTCACCACCACCACCAACTGAATCCTATCCCCCTAGTTTACATGAGCGGAGATTGTACTACCCGGCCGCCCCTTATTACCGGCCAGCAGCCCCCTCCCTCCTCCCCGACACTCACCACTACGTACCCGTCCGCCGCGGGGCTTACACCTTGCCATGCACGGGGTCCGGCATTTGCGCACAGGGCTCGTTTCTTTGGACACGCGGCGTTCTAATGAGATGTGGCGGCTGCCCATTTGTGTAAGTTGTCAAGCCGCCTTCTCATTTGTATAAGTTATCGGCGCGAAGTGCCGGTGGTGCGCTATAGCTTAGGAGCAGGGAGAGGCGCAAGGTATGACTGCGACAACTGCCAGGGTCACTCAGGGACGATGAGCTTCAGCTGACGAAAGGTGGGTTTGAATAGGTTTGGCACCTGCCTCCATTTTATCACCAGGAGTTGACAAGGAGGACAATGGATATATACGTTAGTTATAGGAGTCATTTGTTTGATTTGCAATAAGAAGGGAGCTCTCGTTGTTTAATATAACATTGATTCTGTTGCTCGCATATTGTGTAATTTAGTGTATGCCATATACATATGTTGTGCACATTACAGCACAGGTACAGCTATGGACCTATACATAGGGATTTGATCATGTGTGCCTTGTTATAGATTTAGTGCCTTATGTAGGACCTACCTATAATGTACCACATGTAAAGGTAGTTATGAATTATGTGAATACCGCTGTTCCGTTTAATGTGTGATAAACGCCTGGAATGGTAGCTGTAGGCAACCATGTTAACGTGTTTTAAGTAGGTATACAACTGCGATTTTTATTTCTGCTTATACGATTGTGCACCATCTCGGAGTTCATGTAAATCAGATCATGTACCGTTCCGCTCAAAGTAGTCAATTGACTACAAACACTTTGCAGCAGATCCGGTGAGAGGATATAGGATTACAGTGTATTTTTGTGTTTCATACAACACAAGATGGCGGATTTATCACATTGACTATTGTCATCTTCGTCAACCCACATGCTAGAAGCCCAAAAACAGCTGCTTCTTAAAAGTAAATCTCATCATGTTGTTTAGGATTACTAACTAATTCAATTATAATTTCGAGGGAGTTTCTGTTGGGAAGCAGAGTGGGGTCCATGGACATTGTAAACCCTTCCCCTACAGTGCTGATGCTCATGGTCGGTTAAATGTCGTCTGCGTCATTATGCACAAGTACGTCACCGTCCACACCCAGTGATCAGCCAATGGGAGACCGGCTTTCAAGACGACCGACTGGCTGTTTCCGGACAGGTTTCACGATTTTCGAACATGGCTATTCACTGAGCAGCAGACGAAAATTGTTCGTTGTCGTCGAAACCTGCCTTGAACGGCTCAAAATCAACGAAGATGGAGCGGAGGGTGAGGATTGCGTGGGCGGAAGAAAACACTTGTGATATAGGAGAGAAACGGATGATACTCATGTTCACATAAATCATAAAGGTTCTGCTGCTTTCTAAAATGGAGAGGGGAAATATAATGTAGCAATGGTATCCAGTCCTTGTACTCAGGCAGATAGCACCATTGGTGGAGTGAGATTCAAGAGCTCGTTTTTATCACAATATATCTAATTGTACAACAGAAAAAGAGATAACGTTTATACAGCGATTTAGGATTATAGGTGGAGCACAGTTAGTGCTTAGTCTGTGCAGCCATGCATGATCATGCTAATCATTGTAGAGTTTAATCTCGAGTACAAAATATATCAAATGCATTATCATAAATCCTTGTTAAAATTAATGCAGATATTACGATACAATATGGTTCAATGTGAAAACCTGTCAGAAACTGGCTATGGTCAGCCGAAGTACTGCCGGAAGGAATCTACCAACTGACCGGCTCTCTACTAAATGCCAGAATGTACGGTTCATCTAAGCCTATTACATGTAGTATAACTGATAACACTGTAATAATAATCGTAAAATTTTACAGAATATACACCATTACGGTACATTACGGCGTTCCATAGGGTCATCTAAGCTTATTACATGTGTTGTATTACTGATAATACTGTCACGGTAACATTCTACAGCATGTATACATCATTACGGCGTTACCTGCAGTCGGTGGCTGGCTATACTTCTAAGGTCCCAATGTACTTGGCGCGTAAATCAGAAGTGGTTAGAAAATGTCTCTTTCTGTGCTGCCCTCGCCCCACCGTCCGTCTTCTCCCGGCGCTCGTCAGTGTAGACCGGCAGCGCTGCATCCACCCGGCCGGCAGGGGTGGCGCCCGACGCACGGCCTCATTTCCCTATACTACTCACTATGTTCGTATACTACTCACAGCACACTCCCGCGAACACCACTCATGCCATGGAATGTACCTGCTGAACGCGGCCCTCGTATTGTACTTGGCGGAATGGAGGGCTAGCAGAACCCAGAAGCTGTAAATAGTCAAACCCCACGAAACATGTTTTCTTACCTCAGTTAGACCGTTTATATAGGTTTGCAATGGAGTCGGGAAATTTGGGATATTGAATGAATGAGATGTGGACATCCGGCTTACTCCTCCTACGATAGCACTCTGTGCCGATTGTCCGACAGTAGGCCTAACTTTTGAGTAATGCATAACCAGGTACAATTCAGTAAGGACTTACTAAATCGTACAATCTTGAATAAATTATTGTGAGGCAACTATAAATTGGCTTCCATGAATGGTTTCCCCGTACACATCATTTTGTACATGTATCAAATAACTGGGCCTTCAATCATCAACAGAGACACACCTAGGATATAGAGGACGAGGTCATCGCACCACGCCAAAGTACAGATCTGCGCCTAGTTCAAATTCCAATGAATGTGCGAGCACCTGTTTCATTTGTAAGTCGTTGAATCGATAGAACCCTAATTAATCAAACAACAATACATATTTGGGGAAAAAACGGTTCGTTTCAGGTAAGGGAGTGCTCATTTTTTAACAACAGGGGGGGGGGCGGTGAGATTTCGCGCGGAGCGCGCGAAATCTTTTCACCCCCCCCAAGAGGGGTCGAAATTTTTTACCTCCCCCCCCCGGCAGGCCGAAAATCGCGCGCGTTCGCGCCCCTTTGTACCATAGTAACGCGCGGGCTTTTCCCCTCAAAACAGGTTGAATTTTTTTGACCCCCCCAAGAGGGGTCTAAATTTTTTACCCCCCCCCGGTCAAGGGGTCCAAATTTTTTACCCCCCCCCCCCAAATCCACCACCCCCCCTCCTGTTATTAAAAAATGAGCACTCCCTAACATTGGAGGAAAATGTAGGTAGGTCGGGTTTTTGTTAAACATGAATGTACTCTTTTTTTGGATATCCTAAAATTGACCAAAAATGGGAAAAAATATGAACATTTCAAATTGCATAAAAAAAACGTAGGGCCGGCCCTGTTTTGATAGGGTCGGTCGGATGACCTAAAACAAACCTCTTCTTTTTTTGGCCGTATCTATGCATCGCATACATCCATGTATCAAAAGTGTCACTGTCCAAATAATTTCAATCTATGTGAAAGAACTTTATTAGAATCTCGCAGACAGACTGGTATTCTGCGCTGAATCTTTACTTAGATAGTTACGGCTGTAACTTCAAGTCAGGGCACCGGGAACTGTCTGAGAGTTACGCAGAGGAGTGTTTATTTCCTACTGACAGTCCACATTGGTCCCATGATCATCTCTGTGTCCAATGAAACATTATGGGATGTACTCAACGAGTGTACTCCTAGCTTGCCAAGAGGCATGTAACCAAGAAACAGACACAATCATTGGCAGGTACACTGATATTCCTTATGCAAGAAACCTTAGTCAGTACTGACCAACTTATTTTACTGTCATTTATTGGCTCCCTATAAAACCAATCCAGGTCAGTCAGGTCAGTCAATACTGGCCAACCCGCTTTAATCTTTTCATTTCTAGGAATGATATGTGTATCAGGGTTGGTCATCTTGACCAACCTTGTAAGTCAACATGACTAACCCTAGTTGGTCAACATAGCTAACCCTAGTTAGTCAACCTGACTTACCTGGTTGGTCATATTTTGTTGGAATCAAGGATGTGATTGTTTAATCACCAGTGAAAATATCTACCCGCATCCATGCAGCAGTCTCATGAAAAGCACATCAAATGCTTCTCATGAAACTCATGAGAAAAGTTACTCTAGGATTGTTGCAAAGCATCATTTGTAGAATATTGTAGATATATGCATATTTCATTTAGCACAGAACAACATCCTTCAGAGGGTTATCAATTTATATGGATATGTTTCTGTTAACCCTACTGTAAGTTTGAATTGTAAAATCTCAAATGCATGAAGTAATTGAAAATTATGATTAGTTCAGCATGTATAGACCACTTAAAGGTGTGCACCCACTGGAAAGGTCTCCTTACAAACTTTGCTGCCATCTGGTGTGTAGTTTTTGCATTACCGTAAAACCTCGCGTATAAGCCTAACTCACGTGTAAGCTGCACCCCGACTTTGGGCCGACCCTATAAGCTGCACCAGAAACCTAATCATGGTGACTTTTAGTATTGTACCATAGTAGCAAAAACTTGCGTACAAGCCGCACCCGACTCTGGGCCGATACTATAAGCCGCACTGCCAATCTGAGTCGCGTACTAGCCGCGGTTTATACGCGAGGTTTTATGGTAGACACTTACCGTAAACCTTTTGTATAGACCGCGGCTACTATGCAAGTCAGTGGGCTTATAGGATGGGCCCAAAGTCTCTTATACGAGAGTTTTTATATGCATACTACAGTACTAAATCAACGATTTTGGACCCCCTGTTTGGCTTATAGCATCTGTCAAAATTGGGGGGGGGGGGGGGCAGCTAATACTCAAATTAGACTTATACACAGGTTTTTGCGGTGATAATGTTTGAATATCAGTTGGTCCGTTGACTAATGCATCCTTTGCATGCGTCCTTTAAAACATAAATCACCAATGCCCCTATGACCGACCTGTCAAATAGTGTCCACCTACTACAGACTGACGGGGAGGAGTCTTACATGGTAGGGGATGCACTGATAATATTCTAACCGTAGCCAGCACCGGCTAACAACTCAGTCAATAGTGATTGAGCCAGTTATCATTTTCTTGATTCCCTTTACAAACTATCTAGGGTAAGTCTCTTTGAGTATTAGCGTTAGTCATATTTGGTTTTGCCTGAGTTATTTTTTAATAGGCCTATTACTGAAGGCACAGCATATTGAATCAACATTGATAAATGGTTCTCAATGTTGATTCAATGTTGATTCAATGTTAAACTGAATTTTGTGCCTTCTGAACAGATTTTAGGAAATAATCATGCAATACTTCAGAATGATCGCGGGATCAAGTGAAACTCAGAACTGCCGCATTTATAGACTTACTCATGTTAGATTCTTTTCTATGATTTTCTAAAAAAGGAAAATCTGTCTTTATCGACCTGTCTCAGAAGTTAGGAGAATGCAATTTTTAAAAATGATCAGAATTCATCACATGATGATATGGACTAACCTTTTAGTGCGACTATTGATCCCCAGGGGGTAGTGCCAGCCTTCCCGCCGTGACGTCGTGACGTCACTGCTGGCCGCTACTACTGGGAAACATGGACAGATAAATTTGGCATCATGCACCTGTCTGTTTTTACCACTGTGTTACTCCTTGGATTGGTCCCAGGCTCTTCCATGGCCATCCAAGTAAACACAACTACGTTTCTCAGACATAAATTTACGTTTATGTGGGATGTGAATTACGTAGTTTTATTAGGTTTATGAACGTCAAAACGTTAAGGTTTATTTACTTTCAACAAACGTTTATGTCTGATTTACGTTTTTCAACCTCATTCAGATGTAAATAATATATGTCAAAATAATACATAGCTTGTTTTCATCTAGATTGTAAGCATTTAGGCATAGAGTTGTGCAATCTATTTTCAAGTGCCTTAATATACATAGCACAGGTTTTCATTTATCTCCTGTCCTTTATGCATGAATAGTCAATGGTGTGCAGTTGATGTGTAAAACATCAAGTTCATAATAATGAATATTTTACGGAGAGAACCTGGTAAATTCGCTTAAGTGCAATATCATTCTCTCCATACTTGATAGTGCTGCCACTTTGTATGACACTGGAGAGTTATATGCGCAGTTCAAGTTGAAAAACTATGACTTCAAATGTAAATCTACTTGAAGACCACATCCGGAGGTTTTGAATAATATGAGAACACTACATTATGTAACTGCAAACATACTGTTTTGGATAATCCTATAATATATTTTTCATAAATATGTGGATGGCCTGGTGTTTTTAGCAAAAGTAGTAAGCCTACCCAAATATTGAATTGGTCAATGTGCGCTTTCCTCACTTTGCACAAGGGGGCACTCATGTCTAGGGTCATCTGTGTGACCGTTGCTAAGGACAGAAGTGCATGTGTGAGGTGTGTGTGTGGGGATGTGGGGGGGGGGGGTGGGCAGGGCGTACTGTGGGTCCTTGGTTCAGTAGGCCCGGCTCTGCTCGCAGGGATTGCCCCTTTTAATTGTTACACTCTGTGCTGAATAAGGGTAACCAGTCTATTTATGGGTGATTGGGCATTGCCCTGTGCTGGGAGCAGTCAACAGGGCCAGTCCAGGTAAAACCAGCCAGTGGGGATCAGTCAGTTGAATCAATGTTGACAACCATTTATCAATGTTGATTCAATGTTCTGTGCCCACTGGGTGCTATCCCAGTGAACAAGTACACCATTCACACCATTATCTTTAATACATTCATTTATAAGCCTGCATAACTGTATCGTCCCCGTCCGGTCATGACTTCATTGGAGGATCATATTGTTTGATATGAAATGTTGTCAATAACACTTTTTTTTAAACTACGTCATATAACATGGAAACAACGTTTCCTGAAGGTACAGAAAACGTTTGAATAACGTAAATACAACGTTATTTAATGCAAATTTGTTGACTCCAATTAATATATATTAATGTTATACAATAACATGTGAAAATACGACCTTATTATAACATTATATTAATTTTTTTAGAATGGATTTTGACTGCTAAATAACGTTTAAAAAAGTTATTTTACATTATAAAATTGTGCTGCCAAATGTCATATTAGTAGGTTTAATTTCTGTTTGGAAAATATGGCTCTTTCTGGGATTTGAACCTGTGAGGGTAGGACTCATGTACCAGCGCTTAGAGCTATCGGCCATGGCGTCTTTACATGGTATTTGACACTTATAACATTTACTGGAGGGTGGGCTGAAGTTTAGTGTGCTCAGCGTTATTGTAAACGTATATAGGGACCTTTAGCAACCAAGTAAAAGCTCATTAAACGTAGACGTAGCAGTGCTGAAAGGATAGGATACGTCTGGGTTAAATGAGATATGTCGGGTTTGCTAAAGGTCCCTTATACTTGCACCCTCTCTCTAATAGTGACGGGTCCCCTGA
Organism: Harmothoe impar; assembly: GCA_947462335.1. Taxonomy (NCBI): domain Eukaryota; kingdom Metazoa; phylum Annelida; class Polychaeta; order Phyllodocida; family Polynoidae; genus Harmothoe; species Harmothoe impar. The sequence goes on from OX381710.1 coordinate 29,189,515, forward strand.
CCTATTCTGACTTGGGTTTCTCTATATTTAATTCATCTATAGTATAGGAATGATTTTATAAGCTACACATATTTTGTATGGACATCATAAACACTAGTACGTTCTTTAAATGAAAAAAAGAAAAATCAGCCCCCAAATTAGCTCCTGAGGGAGTGTTCATTTATTAATTACAGGGGGGGGGTGGTGAGATTTCGCGCGGAGGGGCGAACATTTTTTATGCCCCCCCCTCGAGAGCGCGTGTAATGTTTCGCGCCCCCCTCGCCGAAGGGGCCGAAAATTCCCCCCCCCCCTTTGAACTATAGTAACGCGCGGGCTTTTTGGCTAAAAAGGGTCTTAAATTTTTACGCCCCCCCCTCAAGAGGGGTCAGAATTTTTTATGCCCCCCTCAGAAGGGGTCGGAAATTTTTACGCCCCCCCCCCCCCAAACCCACCACTCCCCCCCTGTAAATAATAAATGAACACTCCCTAACCCATCTTCAAATGAGCTATGTCAGGTTTGCTAAAGGTGTCTAGGCTGTGTCTCACGACCTTGGGACAATGTTTTTGTCTCTGACCGGGTGCCGTCTCTGACCGGGTGCCGTCTCTGACCGGGTGCCGTCTCTGACCGGGTGCCGTCTCTGACCGGGTGCCGTCTCTGACCGGGTGCCGTCTCTGACCGGGTGCCGTCTCTGACCGGGTGCCGTCTCTGACCGGGTGCCGTCTCTGACCGGCTTGGCTTGATAAGGTCAAAATACTAACAGCAGGAGGCTAATTATAATTATAACTATGATTATATAACAACCGCCATAACATTTTTTCAAATCCTTATATATATGAGTATAATTCTTTTTAAAACACCTTTTTCTGACACCTGGTCAGAGACGGCAGCCGGTCAGAGACGGCAACCGGTCAGAGACGGCACCCGATCAGAGACAAAAACATTGTCCCAAGGTTGTGAGACACAGCCTCTATTGTGATCCGGTGACAAAACTCACAATTAAGCAGGCAATATTATAGTCTTCAATCTGTATGGTATACTTTCAATGTGTGCTGTAACTTTCTCCCTATCTTCTGTCAGCCCATTTGGTTCTATACTCAGTCCTATTGCTGCAGCAGCCGTACACAACTCTATGAGGGGAGCCTTTGTAAGTTTATACACAGTCACACCATGTGCCTTAAGATGTGCCTTAAAAGTGATCCCCAGTGGCTGATTTTACCTGGACTGACCTTACTGACTGCACCCAGCACAGGGCACTGCGTTTTTTGATCCCCAATCAGCCATAAATAGCACAACTGGACAACTCTTTTGTGGTGAGTGATCAGGGCCAGTGCTCAGTCATTGGGTGGGGGAGGGAGGAACGGCCCAGCCTAACAGCTACCTGAACTAGTCTGGCTGGGATTCCAGGCAGGCTTACCACTGCAGAAGGGGGGAGGCACTCTCTCACATTTGGTTATCATGTGTGTACAGGATTTTAATACAAATCTTCCATTCTAGGGCCCTATAAAGGCAAGGGCCCACAAGGAGTTTACTATGATAAGGGTACTAGTTTGTTGAGCTATCTCTAGACTCTTCTATTAAAGGTACCGCATTGCAGGTGATCTTCATACAGACATGAAGTTACTATAGAAAGGAATAGGGAGTGCCCCCCATGGGGTTGGTTGTCACCCAATGTGATGTCACATTGGGTATTTGTACTTAAGTTCCCCTCTTCCTCTTCAGGGGCAGCACAAGCAGAGCTCTTTTGGGCCTGACAGTATTTGTAACTTATCCATACTTAACCAAATAATAAACAAATAAACAGACCCCAAGAGACTGTGAGTTTTATGTAAGAAGTCAATTCATATACATAGGTACCCTTGTGTTATAGCAAAATAGCCATGTCAAAACCTCCGGATGTGGTCTTCAAGGTATTACACTGGGTATCATTTTTTGGTGAAATTTTCTCCAAACTCCCAAGCCTAATGTCTAGCCCTCCCTGGTGGTACCAAGTACCGGGGGGCTATGCATCTAGCCCACTCTGTGGAGTTGAGTGGCTTTCCGTAAAAAATGAACACATCAGACTACGTGGAGGAAGCCTTCAGACAACTGAACGATAGCACCACCTATCAGCGTCTGAAAAATGACCCCACAAAGGAGTCACAAGAAGAGATAAACAAGGTGATCCTGGAGATGTTGGCTCAAAATGAGATCAGCAAAGAAGTAGCAGATCTACTAGTGTGCGACAAACCCCGCACACCCCAGATATACTTCCTCCCAAAAATCTACAAGAACATCTTCCCTCCCCCAGGGCAGCCAATCGTCAGCGCGAATGGCTGCCCAACGGAGAAGATTTCCGCCTTTGTGGATTGCTTTATGAAGCCCATAGTCCGAGATGTAAAATCGTACGTCCGAGACTCCACAGACATCATAAACAAGATAGAGAACAATGCTGCACTGCCAGTAGGCACCATCATTGGGACTCTTAATGTAAGTTCCCTATACACCAACATCCCCCACAATGAGGGGATCGAAAGTGTAAGGAAACACCTGGTACTGAACAGAGAAAGCTTCGAGAAACCTCGAAAGGATTCTCTAATACACCTTTTGGAACTGGTCCTAAAAAGGAACAACTTCTAAATTTACCTCAGAACACTCGAGTACTGAGATGAATTTCTTGGACACCACAGTAAAATTTGGTACAAATCGCAAGATGTACAGCGACCTATACTGCAAACCCACCGACTCACACGGATACCTTCTGTATGACTCAGCACACCCGCCATCTAGCAAGCGGAGCCTACCCTACAGCCAGTTTCTCAGAATAATGAGAATCTGCACCAGGAGGCAGATTTCTTGAAACATGTCAGGATCAAGAAACAACACTTTCGCGAACGGAAATACCCCGAAGCGATCCTGGATGAGGCACTCCGGAAATGCCTCACCAACAACCGGCAAGACCTCCTTCAACCAAAAGTGAAGGAGGACACTCTGGAAACGAACCCAGAAAAGATGTACATGATCAACACAGACCGGTCTACCACCCCAACGATCACACCTTGGTGAAAATGATCGACGAAAATTGGGACATCCTTGGGAGATCAACATTGACCAAGGAAATCTGGGACCGTAAGGTAGTCAAAGGGTATCGTAGACCAAAAAATCTACGAGACTACTTGGTGAGACCCAGGACTGACTATAATCCCTTCTCGAAAGAGGGGGGTTCCAAATGCACCAATGTCTGTAGAAGAAAGAACTGCAGATATTTTCCGATGCTAGACACATCGGGGAGGATCCAAAAAGGGACCTCCAAACTGAGCTTCGAGACAAAAACAAATGTCACATGCAACAGCTCGAATCTGATCTACTGCTTAGAATGCACAAAATGCAAAATCAGGTACGTGGGTCAGACCAAAAACAAAGTCAAAAAACGACTTTACAGCCACATGTACTTCACAAAGAAGGGCAAGGTGGTAAACTATGTCCAACGTCATTTCCTGAAAGAAGGTCACGACATTGATAGGGACATGAAGGTCTACATACTGGATTTCATACACGAATATCCACACAGTAAGGAGGCCAAGAGTCTGCGACTCAAGATTGAATTCAACTGGATTCATGGCCTCGGTACAACGGCCCCTTACGGCCTGAATACCACGGACAGTGTATGCGGTTAGCACCCCCATTGCCTCGTCAAATTTTTTTTGAGGAAAGCCACTCAACTCCACAGAGAGGGCTAGATGCATAGCCCCCCCGGTACATGGTACCACCAGGGAGGGCTAGATATTGGGGTTGGGAGTTTGGAGAAAATTTCACCAAAAAATGATACCCAGTGTATTGCACTCTGGTGCTAATCGCATGGCGAAGACACAGACCGGAAGTCATGTGTGAGTTATCTCACACACATAACTTTCCACAACTTCATATGCTTCCTTCACTAAGAAGCATGACCTATAGAGAATAGGGAAAACTAGACCCCCCGGCTAGAACCCCCTTTTTTCTAGCAATATCAAAGTATATTGCACTCACCATACTAAGACTGACACTGACAAACATGCAGTGCAAGTCTACCCTCTAACCAATGCTATCCCAATAGAGAGACAGTGGTTGATTTTTTATTTTTACAAAATAAAAAATTGCAAAGCTTTTTGCTCCCCCTGAAATGCTACTGGTGAGTCAATTGACGAAACCGAAAAGCAACAGTTACTTTTAAAAATATTTTGGGCCAACTCCATTATATTTAACAGTGTCTTTTCACTGAAGGTGCACCAATAAGTTCAAATAAGTAAGGACTTATGCAAGTCTACAGCCTGGGTATGTTCTAACCTGGCCTTGACCTTGCCCCAGTACTAGGACCAATGACAGGCCTAGTTTCTGGACACACCTTAGTAACTGGTAAACACCTACCTGGATACCTTTGTCCTGGTGGTGTCACATGGTTCAGAAGAAGTTGTGGAGGTGAATCTCACCCTGGTCTGTGTCGTATTTACGGTCTAGCAACAGTGTCGCCCACACCTGTCCTCGTCTGCCGGTCCCCCTTGGACGGCTCACACATACTTACGGTATTACATTTATTTATGTTCAAATGAGGTAGAAAAACATAAATCATACTTAAACGTTTATAGAATGTTCATAAACCTTCTAAAAAGTCGAATTTCAAACCTTTGTTTGAAAGCATACCTAGAGAAACCTCTGAGCTACACTGGATTGACGTAGTCTGTATACTGGGAAGAGGCCACCAGTCAGTCTGTCGTTGTTATTTTGACATACACTCAGTTACTCGTGGGTTATCTACTAGTAACATATACTGTCAATGTGACGAAACCTGGGAAATCGTAACATTAAGGGGAATAGCCATAAATGCTCTAAACATAATATTTCAGGAGATACAGCTAAAAATGTGAATACTTAAGAGAAAATGACCTCATACTAACTTTTCCTGAGGAATCTTTTGAAGCTATTATCAAAATTCTATTTTCATTCTAAATTGGTCTTATTTGGAATGTAATAAGACTGTTTTTAGCCATTTGAAAACAGAATGCCAATATTCCTACCAGAGCCAAATCTATTAGTACAGGAACTTTAGGTTTTTACCTGGAATTAAATACCATAAAGCTGAAAATCGCAGGAATGATTGGTTTTCGTATTGTTATCACTGTACTAAAAGTCCTGGAGTATCCTGTGTGGGCTTCCGTAAAAAAACTGCCAAATCCAATATGGCCGCCAGATAATCAGAATCTCATCTCCTATGACAATAATATTTATCCTAGAAGAATATAAACCTTACCTACCCCCCCTAAAATGGGTCCAAGGAATCCACTGGTGTTATTGGTTTGTTGCTAGGACAAATGGTTGCTTGGCAACAGCAGGTTTGCCTAGCAAACCGGGGCTAAACCCATCTCCTATGACAACAATATTCATCTTAGAAGAATACAAACCTTACCTACTCCTCTAAAATAGGTGCAAGGAATCCACTGGTGTCATTGGTTTGTTGCTAGGACAAGCAGTTTCTTAGCAACAGCAGGCTTGCCTAGCAACCTGGGCTTAACCCTTTACCTGCCGCTTAACTATTGAAAAATTGTTTCCAACCACCGGGGATATTGCAGATGAATATGTCCTACTAAAACCGGCACTACACTACAGATAGTGCCCTGGTACTGCATATATGCAGTATCGGTTTTTGGGTACTAAAATACAGCACTGCATATATGCAGTATCGGTTTTACAGTGGTACTGCATATATGCAGTATCGGCAGGGAAAGGGTTAAAAGCAAATATCTACAGCGAGACCCCCATGGTGCCATTCAGGAAGAACCTGCAGCTATCACAGAGCCCCACTAAATCAACTCTAAGGAACACATTGCTAATATTGCTTTAGTTTTGACCTCTAGTTGCTTAGCATCATTACTTTCAAATACATAATTGCCTAGCAACTCACATTTCACTTTTTTGTGGTTGAATTCCATGCAGATTGAGATGTTTTAACATTATTTTGAATTAATATTGAACATTCTAACAGCACCAAGTGGAAAAAGAAAAACAATGATGTCATTTATAATTGTGGGAGTTGCTTAGCAATAGGTTAACTGTTACTGATGTTGGTTAGCAATGGCACTATTAACCCTTTCCATCTGGCTCTATGATGGTGTAAACTCCACAGAATGCGGCAGATTGAGGCCCCAGGCCCAGCAGTATTAGCACTGCACGAAAATGGAGGTGTAAGAGATATACTTATTACTTATTTCTCATGACAACCTCATCCAACCTCAGTATATCCCATGACAACTTAGGTCTTCAAGTTGACATGGAATATACCTAAGCTTAATACCTTGACTACCTGGGTGGGGAAGTTGTCATGGAATATAAAGGGGCTTGATACCTCGACTACCTAGGTGGGGAAGTTGTCATGGAATATAATGGGGCTTGATACCTCGACTACCTGGGTGGGGCAGTTGTCATGGAATATAATGTGATGGGGTTTAGTATCTCTACTACTCCGGTGGGGATGCCAGTGGGGAAGTTGTCATGAAATATACTGGAGGTTAATACTTTGACTAAAGAAAACAAGATGGCGGGCTAGGAGGACGCACTTTGACGACGGCAGCAGAATATCCGGTATTTTTAATACTAAAACACACGACAGAAAGATAATTAGGATATATTTACTTACCTAAAGGCTCGGGGAACAACTTGTGTCGAAATGCAAGGCTTAGGAAACTCCCAAACGAACAGAGGTCAGCGCCTAGAAAGAAGACGCGGGATTGACCCAAATATGGGAACACCAGCGCCGACGGCCAACGTCAACAAAGTGGACTATGGCAAGCCTGATCACCACGCTGCCAAAACACCGCCTAAAAAAGAGACCACCGCCGACACCACCCAGATACAACTTGACATAACCAACATTTTTCAAAGATTGAAGGGAGTGGAAAACCAAACCTCTAATCTGGATAATGAGGTTAAAGTGGTCAAACAACGAGTGAGGGTAGTAAACAAAGGCACCAAACTACTTAAACTAGATATGGAAAAAGCAAATGCCATCTCGTCTCGACAGAATAAGCACATCCAGGCTCTAGAGGAGAAGATAGCCAATATGGAAAGGGAAAAACGACAGCTCAACATGATTGTCACAGGCCTCAAGGAGCCAGATGACAACAATACCTTTAAGCAGATCGACAGCCTCTTTGAAATCCTCCAGACTGAGTATGATACCACCAACATCAAAGCAGTCTATAGACTAGGCCCATTGAAGCCAGGCAATCGCGGTCCGAGACCAGTCATGATCAAATTCCATGACATGAAACAGAAAATAAAGATCTTTACTGGACTGAAGAATCTGAGAGACAAACCTGATTGGAAAAATGTGCACATTAATGATGATCTTAGCATCGACGACCAGCGAAAGCAGAGGGATCTAAGGAGCCTAGCTCAGTACATCAGAGACAAAGGGGGAAAAGCACAACAAAGAGCTATGCATATCATGGTAGGTGGCATAAGATACAACTACGATGAAGTCGAGACTCTACCTGAAGGCATGCGGCTCTCTGACGCCAAGACACCTGAAACAGTTGATGGAATTGGCTTCCAGGGACCCCATAGTTTCCTGTCCAACTTCTACCCGTGTGACATTTATCATAAAGGTGTGCTCTATGCCAATACTGAATGTATGTTCCAAACACAACGTGCTTTGATATGTAAACAGAAGCCACTTGCACAAGAAATAGCCTCCCAGACCTGCCCTTATGAAGCAAAGCGACTATCGAACAAGATAATTGACAACGCGGAATGGGAGCGCAAACGGCTGCCCATAATGCGAAAAGTCCAAAGGCTGAAATTCCCGGAGATGTCGGAGATGGAAAACAAGTTGCACGCTACTGACGGGCATATATTTGAATTGACGAACGATCTATACTGGGGCACAGGAATACCCTGGAATAAGTATCAAACGGTGACCAAGGATACGATAAAAGGTCAGAACCATCTAGGCATTATACTGTCACAGCTCAGGGACGGCGACTTGCCTGAGGACACGTCTTCTGAAGAAGACAGTGACACTGACTCTGACACCGACACAGATCCGGATCTTCAAAATACGTTTGAAGGAGAAGCTGGTGAAAACCTCGACCCTGCCGATGTCAATCTAAGTGACGGTGAGGAAGGAGGGGGTGTGGGAGACAGAGCAGGCTAAGTATTAACCACTGTCAACATTGTGACACTAGTTATAACACGCGGAGTATAGCAGTCAACTAAGGTGTCAACATGCAGCGTGTCTTTCATATCCACGGTGACAGTAGGGTTGGACCGTACGGTACTAATTTCTTTCAAGATGAACTAAACCGATTGAATAGCACTCAATGGCCAGTTGTGATTCACAGGATGGGAGGAGCGAAATTCCATACAGTATGTAATAGTGCAAGCTCTACAATTTCACAACACCCGGGCAATATTACTTATATTATGGCCGGAATAAACAATTTCACTATTAAACATCCCGCCCTCCAATGGCAGCAGCAAGACTACTACACGTTTGACTGGATCACTACTGAGCAAGTCGTCACAACAATGTCCAACTACATATCGGACTGGATGGACTATCTTCACAACAAGCACCCTGGAGAAAGGATAATTCTATGTCCTTTGGTAGGGGCCCAGTTAAATAAAATTTGTGTAAATGCCAATATCAAACGTCAAAAAATATTGAACGATTGTATATGGGAAATTAACCAAAGAATATATCATATTAATAGACTTGCGAAATCCTCAACCCCATGGATCTCAAGGACTGTGCATCAAAGTCACTCGCATGTTGGCAGGGCAGACACATACAAAGAGATGAGTGATGGTCTCCACCCAGACCAAACCCTCCAGACGAAGTGGGCGCGCATACTCACCAACCACATGGACGCTGTTAAAACTAAAATTGAAATCCAAGGTTACACACCAGTTTAGTATTTAAAATAGCCAGGAAACATACATAAACCTCTCTTGTTTTGTACAATAAGTCTGGTTCAGTATGCTTCCCAAGAACTGATATGGTGATGTCCAAAGAGTGAACGGACTGAAATACCATAAAGTCTGTCTTAGCTATAAAACAAACCCTGATGTGTGAATTATGTATTAAGCTTATCATGTAATATGGTTAACATGTAACTGCCATATCAAAAGTGTACCACCAGCCTAATCATGATAATCCATGATAAACGCATCTTGTTTAATTTTAAAGTATACTAACATAGTAATTAAGTGGGATAGGAGATTTGGAGGAGGGGGCTGTGGGGATGGTAAACTCTATCTGAATGACTAACATGACCGTGAAGGACTTTGTGAGGGAGAATGTTTTAAATGTAGCACACATTAATATTAGAAGCGTCAGAAATAAAACCACAGAATTTCCCTTATTATATGACGACAGTAATATAGATTTTATAACATGCTCTGAGTCCTGGTTAACAGAACGTGATTTAAGTGGTAATTTTAAATTAAAAGGTTATAACATGTTTAGAAATGATAGATCTTGGTTAGAAAATGGTATTTTAAAGAAGGCGGGGGGGTTGATTTCCTATATTAAAAAGGAATTTGTAATCACAGAAGAACATACCCACCTTAATCAGTCAACTAAGGATTTAGAATTATTGACGACGACTATTAAGCGTGAACATAAAAAGAACATTTTAATTCTCAATATTTATAGACCTCCTAAAGGTGATTTTAACACATTTTGGAATAATTTGAAAACAGTCATAACTGGTATAGAAAATAAAAATTCAAAAGACATATTCATTTTAGGGGATATGAATGTTGACTTCTTGTTGTATGATGAGCCAAACACGGTTACACTTAAAGAAGGAATGGCTGGCTTTGGATTCTTGAATTATATTCACGAACCTACAAGATATGGTGAAAAAAATTCTTGTCTTGATTTAGTTTTCACGAATTGTATAAGTGTAGACTCGGCAGGCTGTGTAACATGTAATCTCAGTGATCATGAAATGGTATTTGTAGTTTGTAAAGAGGATAGGCCTATTTTTGAAGGCAGCATTGACATAAGAGCTCGCAGTATGAAGAAATATGACAAAAAAATATTCATAGAATCTCTTAAGGGTTTTAATTGGACTAATTTTTATAAGTTAAATGATGTCGAAAAACTCTGGAGTATATTCTTGAGGAGGATAAACCATGTCTTGAATGTTATGTGTCCTTATACAACATTTAAGACTCGCAAAGAAAATAAGCCATGGCTGACCCCTGAGTTGATAGGTCAATTACACCATAAAGACAATGCCCTTCAAAGAGCAAAGCGCTCAGGCAACAAATTTAGAATTAAATCAGCCACCAAAGAAAGAAATCAAAGTTCCAAATTAGCGCATAAGGCAAGATGTCAATTTGCAAAAGATAAAATTAGAGAGAATAAAAATAATCCTAAAAACTTCTGGCGAGAAATTTCGAAACTAATCCCTAACAAAAAAGGTGAAAAGGACACCATTAGACTTACGGACCCAGCAACTCAGGAGTTAATGCCAGAAGATAAGGTTGCAGATTTTATTAATCAATATTTTACAAACATTGGTTACAATCTGTCTAAGGACAATACTACAGTTTGGTCTTTTGATGATGATGTCAGAATTCTACATGATATTGAATGGTCTGTTGACAAAGATACAGTACTTGAATTTGTTAAAGATGTTCCTACACACAAAACCACGTCTATTGAAGGTTTAAAAGCTAGCGTCTTGAAGGATGCACTTTTTGCTTTGATTGATCAATTTACATACATGCTTAATGTTTCGTTAAATACCGGTATAATACCCAAAACTTGGAAATCAGCCTGTATAATTCCCATACCAAAAGATGGCAATCCTCACTTGGTGGAAAATTATAGGCCTATTTCCCTTCTGTGTACACCTTCTAAGATTTTAGAAAAAATTGTGCATCGTAAATTAACATGTTATTTTGATAATGAGCATATACTGACTGATCGACAGGGAGGGTATAGAAAGGGGTTTTCTACTATTCAAACGGTAGGGGAATTAACTGATGACATACTAAGGGATAGAAATATAGGTATTGAGACAATAGCTTGTTATATTGACTTAAAGAAAGCATTCGACACGGTTGATCACTCTATTCTCATAAATAAATGTAAAAATTACGGTATTTCTGGTAAAGCATTAACTTGGATAAAAAATTATTTGTCAGATAGATTACAATGTACACTAGCCAATAATATTATGTCGACTAAGCTACCAATGATATGTGGAGTGCCACAAGGGTCAACTTTAGGCCCGCTCTTGTTCTTAATTTACGTCAATGATGTTGTTAAAATATGTACAAATAGTAAAATTTTATTATATGCAGATGACACTGTAATATACTGTTCTGGAAAAGAAAAAAGGGTTGTAAACATGCTTCTTCAAAGCGATTTGAACAAGTATAATAATTGGTGCCAGCGGAACAGACTTACAATTAATAGTAAAAAAACTAAATTCATGTGTTTTGGCCTGAATTTTAGGTGGAAAAATTGTAAATTCAAAATTGGCAATGACGAGATATTTGGAGTTTCTAATTATAAATACTTGGGTGTCATATTAGACTACGCTTTAAATTATGAGAAATTTATCTTACAACAATTAAGGACAGTTAATTTTAGAACTTATCAGTTGGGCAGATTGGGTGACTTCTTGGATGTCAATTCAGCGATTTTACTGTATAAGACGTACATTTTACCCATATTGGAATATGGGGACATTTTACTACCCGAGTGCAATAGTGACCTTCTGAAGAGAAGACAAAGGTCTCAAAATAGGGCTCTTAAAATAGCCCAAAAGGTGAACTTTAGAACACATACAGAAAATATTCATTCCGTAGCCAAATTAAATTTGTTAGATGCAAGAATGCAAGCCCATCAATATCTCGCTGCATACAAGCGATCCCGGTTAGATAAATATAAGGATAGGAGAAGGTTGAATATCAGAGCCTGGGATGGACCTATATTAAAATGTTTTACCCCACATGCAAAGTCATATACACGAAGCCTGGAGTGGAGTCTTGCTTTTATTTGGAACAACCTTGAGCCAGAAGATCGTAATATTCCCACACTAAAGTCTTTTAAGGTAGATGTGCACAAATTTTTATTACTGAATGTGCCAAAACCAGTGTAAAAATGCATGGTTTAGAACCCCCCCCCCCCTCTATTCATCTTATATAGGTGTTCCTGATAGCGGTAATGCTCTACTAACAAAATAGCCCTAAGTTAGATTTAAGATATATTCTGGTCAACATAGCTGCGTTTTGTATAATGCTACTATGTTGAGAAAAATGTAACAGATAAAAATGTACCGGTATCCAAAGTGACTACTGTAAACATCATGTATCACTGGAAGAGGTTGATATTCAGGTTGGAGTTATCTTAAAACAACCGCAATTAGTTTATAAGCATATGTTTTGTTGGAGTTCACAGCGTTTTGAAGAATGCAAACTATACAAATAGCTACTTAATGTTAGAAAAGATATAGATCAAACTCTGATGTAAATTTAAAATTTTGAGAGTGTGTAATACATAACACGTAAATCAATATGCCTCAAATGTTATTAATGCATTTTATTGTAAATGGTTCGTTTCTAGTTCGCCAAAAAAGAAATAAAAATGTGTTAAATAAAATTGTAAAGGTCGCTGACTTAAATATTAGCCCTCACGGGCTAAGAAGCGACCTGTCTTTGGGGCCAAGTCAAAAGATAAAAATGCAAAAATGTAAACTGTAATACTGAAATGAAATAAAGACAAATTCAAACTCAAACTCAACTCGGTGGGGAAGTTGTCACAGAATATACTGGAGCTTGTACCAACTGTAGGGCCGGGTAAGAAGGATGCAGTGGGGCCATTTGTAGCCAGCCCTGGGGCTGGTAGGCCCCTGTAGGAAGCAAGGTGGTGGCTTGTGGCCGGCCCTGGGGCTGGTAGGCCCGTGTAGGAAGCAAGGTGGTGGCTTGTAGCCGGCCCTGGGGCAGGTAGGGCCCAGTAGGAAGCAGCAAAGTTTGTACCAGTTTGTACTGGCCTTAGGCTTCGATTAATTACAATTAAGTGATATTGTATACAGACCAAGGTCATAGTACCCATTTTATTTATCTAATAAATTGAGTTAGGGTAAGCATGTGCAGACATCAGATATGCTGTAGTGTATAGTATAGTTTGTATACAGGCAAGTTCTTAAATCTATTGTCCAATATTATTATAAAAATATTACTTTATGGCTGAATCTAGTGCCTCCACGATGTGTGCATGTGCATACCTGCTGTCCCAGGGCCGGCTACAAGCCACCACAGTCCTTCCTACCCGTCCCTGCCTGTCCCAGGGCCAGCTACAAGCCACCACGCTGCTTCCTACCCGCCCCTGCCTGTCCCAGGGCCGGCTATAAGCCACCACCTTGCTTGTGGGAGGCGGTGAGCGACTGTGGGAGGTGTACGGCTTCTATACCCGACTTACCCCGCCCATAGGAAGCTGTTGGAGGTGGTGGGCGACTATGGGAGGTGTAGGGCTTCTATACCCAGCCTACCCCATCCCTAGAAAGCTGTGAGGGGTGGTGGGCGACTTTGGGAGGTGTAGGGCTTCTATACCCGGCCTCTCCACCCTCTAGGTAGTTGTGGGTGGTGGTGGGCAACTATGGGAGGTGTAGGGCTTCTATACCCGGCCTACCCCGTCCCTAGAAAGCTGTGAGGGGTGGTGGGCGACTGTGGGAGGTGTAGGGCTTCTATACCTGGCCTACCCCACCTATAGGAAGCTGTTGGAGGTAGTGGGCGACTTTGGCAGGTGCAAGCCACCCCAGTGCTTTCTACCCAGCCCTACCTGCCCAGGGCTGGCTGCAAGCCACCCCAGTGCTCCCTACCCGGCCCTACCTGCTCCAGGGCCAGCTGCAAGCCACCCCAGTGCTCCCTACTCTAGCGGGAGCCACTTTCAATATTAATTATTTTCATTTTATTTAATCTAGTAATGAGATTTATTCAGTAGATTAATGGGGTAAGTAAAATACAAGATTTCTGCCCCCCCCCCGTGTGAACTCCATGGTGGTCAATGCAAGACTGATCCCTCAGCTGAAATAACTCTTGTCTCACAAAACAATCTGTGTAGAGAGAGACAGAAGTGTCAGTGAGTGGAGCCTATCAGACAGCTACCTCACACCCTGGTCTGTGCTTGATAAGACTATTGTGGTCTCCCTTACAACTGCCTGTACCAAATGAGATGGAAAAGGTGGTTGTAATTACTTCATGTATACAAGGAATAGCCCCCTAACCATATATTACCTTCTATTACACTGTAAATTGTAGTAGAATATACTGAACTTATATAGAATTTGTATGACTGGGTACATATATATTTGGTCTCATGTGACATCACTCTGATCTTTATTACTGGTTTAAGTACATGATGCACATTTTGATAGTGTGCAAGTCAGAATATTGCTAATCAATACTACTGATAGAAGGCCACATGAAATCACGCTGGTCTTTTCCTTTAACCCGAATAATCAATTTTAGAGAGAATATGTTAGCAACGAGTGATTAGCTACACTTTCATTTCTATCCCAGGATTATCTTATAATATAAGGAAAGGCAGAATGAAAATTGATCTGGGGACACATGGTGTTGCTAAGCAAATAAAGAAATATAATCAAGGTTGCTAAGCAAGCACACATGTTAGCAAGAATTGAATGGAAAAGAAAGAGATTAATGACATGATTGGTATCCTCACTGTCCCTTTTGAGGGGATCGCTATATTGATATTGCATTAGGAACAAGTTAGACCTGTGTTGCTAGGCAACAATATAATTGGAAATAATATTGCTAAGCAACTAGAGGACCTAGCAATACCAATTGATTCATTGGAGTTAATTTAGTATACGGGTGGGTGATGTCAGGATCTTCTTAGATGTTGTAGTGGGGTTTTGCTGTAGATGCTTGCCTCTAATCCCAGTTTGCTATGCAAACCTGAGATGCTAAGCAATTATATGGTTGGAAGTGATATTGTTAACCAACTAGAGGTCCTAGCCATACCAATTGAATAATTGGGGTTCATTTAGTTGGGGTGAGTTATGTAAAGATCTCCTAAATGGAGTCTTGGGGTTTTGCCGTAGATGCTTGCTTCTAAGCCCGGTTTAAGTTTAAGTTTGTTTATTGCACGAAATCGTTCTGTACCAGAACGTTGTTCGTCAAACACAAGAAGTAATTACATAGATTCTTTGGTGTCATCAAGGATAGATTTTTGGTACATAGATAGACAATAAAATTGGATTACAAGGTAAATAAGCCAGGTGTAAACATAGCTTTAGCACAAACAGCTTATAATGTCTAAATCGGGTCAGGCAAGGGTAGTTTCTCTATAGCATGTTTGAAACGGCGCCTGGTAGCAAGCTTTTGCGTTTGGTCCTTCAGGGTATCCCAGAGTGAGACTCCCCTGTAATAGGGTGATTTTTGATAAAAACTGGTTTTTGCCCTCCTTTTTTCAAAACGAATCTTTAAGTCACCCCTCGTGCGGACATTTGCTTGTTCCAATGCCTCCCCGCCATGTGCCTTTTTCCCCATTAGTAGAAGCAGCTGTATTTTACGACGTCGTGCTAGCATTTCAACATCACAACTTTTATGCAAATCAAAAATACTTATACTACGTATACCTCGTTTGAGGCAAACCCGCAGAGCCTGGTTCTGTAGCCTTTGTAGCTTGAGTAACTCACCTGAGTGTGCACTGCCAGTGTAAAATGAACAGTACTCAAGGCTAGGAAGGATCATAACCTTATACAACTTGAGGCAGGCTTTCGAAGGTAATTTCTTACTAAGGTTGCGCAGCTTAAACAATTTATTTCCAAAACCTTTCTTGAGTCTGTTCATTTGAGGGGTCAGGCTCAGTCTAGAGTCAAGCTCAACTCCCAGATACGGGTACACAGTACAAGTGGGTAGAACAGCACCATTTATGTTTATGACCAGATCACCAGCAGCACCAAGTTTTCCTTCAGAGCCGAAGAACATGCCCATGCTTTTCTGGGTGTTGATGGTTAGGTAGTTTCGATTGCACCAGTTTCCCACCCTATCTAAATCCTCTTGCAATAGTCTAGTGGCTGTAGCTTGATCTGGGTCAGAAACATAAACTATGACGTCGTCCGCATACATGGTTATGTTACAATTTTCAATGCATGAGGGGGAGGTCATTTATGAATAGGATAAATAATAAAGGGCCTAAAATTGAACCTTGAGGGACTCCAAAGGTCACGCGTGACTGTCCTGACTTAGTGCCATTAGCTATAGTACAGTGTGACCTGTGAGCAAGGTATTCCATCAACCACTTTTTTAATTTCCGGTTTATATTGAGGGCTACTATTTTCTCGATTAAGGTGGGGTGGACACTATCAAATGCTTTGCAGAAATCGATGAAACAGGCTGCTGTTACTTTGCCATCATCTCTTGCTGCATATAGGTCCTTTAGTACATTGAAAACTGCATCACCTGTACATCTTCCTTTGCGAAAACCAAACTGCGTTTTACATAAAATAGCCTCGTTTTCGAGATGGCTAGAGAGGACTTTATGAATAACCTTTTCTAATAACTTTCCTGGTAAGGGAAGTAAGGTGATTGGCCTCCAGTTCTTAATACTACTTAAATTGCCCTTCTTGGGAATGGGAATCAGGGTACCACAGGACCAAGATTCTGGAAAGATGCCTTCATTAACTGAGTTTTTGAAGATTTTTGTCAATTCCGGAACTAGGAAGGTTAAGGCGTCCTTTAGCACTTTGGAGTTTATGCCGTCTAATCCGCTGGACTTGTCTATACTTATCTTTTTTACCAGATCCCTAACAATGTCCTCACTTAAGAGCTCATTTATATCTAGGTCAGGATCGTCTTCGCCTAGATCTGGGTCTTGATAAAGCAGTCCAGTCTGTGGAAGCTTACTGAAAAGGTCATTCCCAATTTTAGAGAAGTACTGGTTTATATATCAGCAGTTTTATCCACAGGAATAACTTCCCCCGTTAGCTCATTGACCAATTGGATAGTAAGATTTTTGGTGACCGGGTTAACTAACGCATTAATTTGTCTCCAGAACCCGACCGGGTCTCCCTCACATTCCTCCAATATTTGAATCACATATGTGCCTTGTGCATTTTCTAGCTGACGATGAATTCTATTTTTAATCTTACGCACCTGTTTAAGCAGATCTTTACTGTTTGTATTGCGCATCTCTAGGATCATGTTGTGCCTGTCATTTATCAATTCTATTGTCTCCGGGCTCACCCAGGGCTCGGACTGCTTCTTAATAATGAAGTCCTTTATTGGACAGTTGATATCTAGATAATAGATTAACCAGTTATAGATAAATAACCATTGACTATTAGGGTCAGAGGATGCATTGAATTCGGTCCAATCAATGTCAGTAAGGAATTCCAGGAGGTCTTCCTTGTCATAATACCTATAGGATCTCCCTGTAAAACTAACTGGTAGCCTCACCTCTTTCCCTTTTTTCCTGCAGGCATAAATGGCATAATGATCAGAGATGAGGCAGTTTAGAACTCCACTCTGGCTCACAATGTCACAGTCCGTTAGGATATTATCAATGCAGGTGCCCCCTGAGTCGTTCTCGTTTGGAAATGTTATATCATTAATATGTCTTTTCAAACTAGTAGTTCTGCATAAGTCAAACAGCAATTTAGCCGGGCCTGAATTTCTATCTCTGGCATTTGCATTGAAATCTCCCATGACCCATAGCTCATACTTTTCTCTGTCTATATCAGTGATTAGGTCTGTCAATGTTTCAAAGAAGGTGCTGGCGTCTGGGATGGGTGGCCTGTATACATTTAAAATAATGAAATTCTTATAAGTTGGTTTCTCGAAAACCAGAGCTTGTACTTCTATATCTGGATTCATTACCTCTAAGGCAGGGACACTTTGGGCGTATGGACTGAAGAATTCACTGACATATGTTAATAGTCCTCCTCCAGTTTTGTTCGGTCTATCATGTCTGAAAATTCTCTTGTTACCCCAATGATAAGAAGAGTTGTCTTGGCCAGGCACTGCCCAGGATTCACAAACGCATAAGATGTCACAGTTCAAGCTTAACTTTGTGTCTAGGAGCTTTTTCTCATTCAAGCTTCTGGCATTGCAGCTTACCATGGTTACTCCCTTTAAGCTATCTAAGTAAGACTGGGTATTTACCAAGTTAGCCCTGCGGACCGGGTCAGTGTTATTGTTTAGTGGTGGCATACTTTTGAAAAAAGGGTGATTACTCCCCGGGTTTTGTCACAGGGGGAGTAAAGAGCAGCAACCAAGGGAGGAAACTCACCTCGGCCAATGCTCGGGAGGGGGGGGGGGTGAGAAAAGGCTCCTGATGCATTCCAAGGGCTCCGCAGACCTCTAAATGCATTAGGACATTTATAATAGAAATTGACTGAGCTAATGAATCAGTTACGCCACAGAGCAAGGCATTGATATGTAATAGCATTTTATGTTTCAAAAGTCAATGTGTTTCATGCCATAAACAGTTGCTTAGCTTGTCTAGTCGCAAGGCTGTTGGCTGCGGAGTGTTCATGTGAGGGCATGAGTCAGCAAAAGTTCAATACGTACACATTGGTGCACAAGAGTGTCATAACAGTAATTGAGCGTCAAGTGAGGGATCTTTCCTGGCTTTAAGGCGGCCCACAATAATGATAAGTCAGTACTCCTGGTAAGGAATGAAGACTCAGCAACAGTACGTGAGGTGAGATATCTCACACTGGATTTAAATCAGGTGGGTCCTACCTTAATAGCCCAAGCGCGATCGAAATGGCTCAAAACATGTCGTCCTGTCTCGGCAGGGAGGGGGAGATCAGGCAAGGTGAGGTCAGCTCTGCAGTGTGGATGGATGGGTCATCGACAAGGTCAGCAGTTGGGGTCAGCAAGGGTAGCGAGTAGGACAACCTGGTAAGGTTATTTAAATAGCATTAGCTATGGTAGTAGTTATTAGAAATTCCGTTATCTTTTTCTGTTTTTCTTTTTCATAATGCAGTAATTTAGAGGTAATCAAGACAGTTCACATAAAGAGAGCTTACATAGGAATTGTGAGTTGTGTATGTGTAAGGAACAGAACAAGTATTTAACATGATATGGTAGAAAAGACAATGCTGTGTTGACCAACCCTAATAGCGATTATGGTAGCCGGGGTAGTAAGTAGCCTGGTAAGGTACTCGGCGACGGCGGAAGTCTTCACGTTCATCCTCACTACAGGGCCTTGATCTGTTCTTCAACATGGCTCATCCCATGTTGCGGCCAATGGAGGTATATGTGTCTACTTTGGGGTGGGTACCATCTTCTAGCCGCTGGTACTTCACCTGTCTCAGATTGCGCCTGCTGCACCAGGTGTGGACATAGTGATCTGCCCTTGGACAAATCACTCCATTATCAACGTTCATTTGTACAATGTTCCTGTTCACACCACTAATAATGCTGTTTAGAATTGGTTGGTGAGGGTGCCTCCCAAAGCCCCGCCACTTCTTGCTTAAATCAGATCCATAGATGGTCGACAGGACTTGTATACCCGGGTAATAATAGTGGAGTTGTGCTAACGTCGCTTTGTAGGCTGTAGTCAGTCGCTCTATGCAAACCTGCTATTGCTAAGCAACCACTTGTCCTAGCAATTAACCAATGACACCAGTGGATTCCTTGTACCCAATTTAAGGGGGGTAGGTAAGGTTTAAATTATTCTAGGAGTGATATTGTCATTATTGGAGATGAGATTCTGATTATTTGGCGGCCATATTGGATTTGGCCCGTTTTTCAATGGAAGCCCACATAGGACACTCCAGGACTTTTAAGAGGTCAAACCTAATATAATGACGAGCCATTCCTGAAATTTTCAGCTTTATGGTATTTAATTCCAGGTTTGGGTTAGAATTCATCTAAAGTTCCTGTACTATATGTGCATTTATTGGTTTTATTTCTAATAATTATGATTTATATGGATTATTAAAAAATAGATTGATATGTGATCGCATTGCAGTCTATTCTGAATTCCTACATGTCCCTACCATCCCATGTTTGAGATGTCATTTCTCAGCAACTACTTCAAATATTTTGATGCTTGAGGCATCATATTGTAGCTGAAGACAAAACAAACTTAAACAAAGGTGTGTTCCCTTAATGTCACATTTTCCCACGTTTTGTCACAAATGTGATCCATTCTTTAGAAGCAGAATGCTTCTGAACAAATAATGAAATTGGAGATATCTTTAGTAAAATTATTTTATTCAAATCGACATAGGTGATAGTAATTATATGTTAGAAATTATCCTAACAAAAAAGACACTACAGGTAGTAGTCTGTCCTCAAGTTAACTTAAAAGAAAAAATAATCAGCATTTCAACTCTATTAACCCAAGGTCAGCACCTTGCCTTAATTTGATATGTCATCATGACATCCTAATGCTGGCAATTAACTCACCAGCGCATTGCTCTGAAACACTCTGTCCTTTGTTGTCGATGTCATTATGTATGCGCAATTTATGAATCATGATGACAAACAAAATAATGATAAAGCAGCTGCATTCCTTGAATAGTGAGTCTTCCTTGGAATGGTTTCCGCTCAGTATTAGCATATTTAAGTACAATTATATTTTTTGCTTACACTTCCTGTTAGTTGGTAACCATGGTGATATCATAATGATTACATATATACTCCAGCGCCCCTAGTGATTGATTAGTAAACTTTGAGAATCAAACATTTTTTCTAACACTAAGACATTATTGTAAGGTGTTACTAATTTCCGTGATAATTATTTTTTCTATGTACCATCCAATAACAATTGTGAGTACCACATGACATGACCTTGCTCTTTTGATGTATACATATATATATAGCGTATTCGACGTAATTAGCGCACAGTGCGCTTAAAAAATGATTATGGGCACATTTTAGTAGTTAAGAGTTTAATTGGGGTAAAAAATTGAGATAATTTTGGTTATTTGTAGTATAAAAATTGGCCAAAATCGGGGGGTGTGCGCTTATTAGGGGGTGTGCGCTTATTACGTCGAATACGGTATATATATATATATATATATATATATATATATATATATATATATGTATGTATATGTATATATATATATATATATATATATATATATATATATATATATATATATGGCGCCAATCACCATGCAAGGGTTATTGGGATATATTACACCAGGGGGAGTTACTGTCTCCACCCTACCTCACCAGGGGGAGCTCCTACCTCGTCTCTCTCCATTGTACGCAGGTCGATTGAAGCACAAAGACGTGTGTTTTTTTTGGAGGTGGAAATGGAGATTTAACAAGTAGCAACCATGTCTAAATTGTGTACTGTGTGCAATGAGAAATACGACGGGAGGAGGAAGCGCTGTCCAGAATGTGTCAATAATAAGGAGGCCGCTCTAGATGAGGAATTTGACACTGAGGAGGTCCTGTTTGACTTGGAGAAAAGTCTCCATGACCTCAGCGAGGACACCAAGAGGGAGATAAGAATGGAGGCACAAAAGGCAGCGCAGGAGCGTATACAGAAGGAGAAGGAACATCTGGCGAAGTTGGAGACGGACAAACAGGCCGCTGCAAAGTCAGAAGCATTACTTCGGGAGGAGGCGGCGGCCAAGGAGGAGGCGGCCAAGAATGCGGACCCCGGTAAGAAGGAAGAACCTCGCACGGGCCTCCAGAGACTAATGGGTAAATTGGATCAAACGGTAGATCATATGAACAAACTATTTACCCTGTTGGCCACTAAAGATGTGACTGTCAAGCCAGAAGCTCAGGAAGAACCTATACCCGACGAAATTCAAGATGGCGCCATCCAAAATGGCGATGGCGCGAAACCTAGGTTTGACTTCACCGGGCATGGGAGTGGGGGGGGGGTAACCACCCACAGCCCCCCTTCCTAGGCATGCCTCTACATCAGCAGGCGTACATGTAATGATTACATATATACTCCAGCGCCCCTAGTGATTGATTAGTAAACTTTGAGAATCAAACATTTTTTCTAACACTAAGACATTATTGTAAGGTGTTACTAATTTCCGTGATAATTATTTTTTCTATGTACCATCCAATAACAATTGTGAGTACCACATGACATGACCTTGCTCTTTTGATGTATACATATATATATAGCGTATTCGACGTAATTAGCGCACAGTGCGCTTAAAAAATGATTATGGGCACATTTTAGTAGTTAAGAGTTTAATTGGGGTAAAAAATTGAGATAATTTTGGTTATTTGTAGTATAAAAATTGGCCAAGATCGGGGGGTGTGCGCTTATTAGGGGGTGTGCGCTTATTACGTCGAATACGGTATATATATATATATATATATATATATATATATATATGTATGTATTTGTATATATATATATATATATATATATATATATATATATATATATATATATATATGGCGCCAATCACCATGCAAGGGTTATTGGGATATATTACACCAGGGGGAGTTACTGTCTCCACCCTACCTCACCAGGGGGAGCTCCTACCTCGTCTCTCTCCATTGTACGCAGGTCGATTGAAGCACAAAGACGTGTGTTTTTTTTGGAGGTGGAAATGGAGATTTAACAAGTAGCAACCATGTCTAAATTGTGTACTGTGTGCAATGAGAAATACGACGGGAGGAGGAAGCGCTGTCCAGAATGTGTCAATAATAAGGAGGCCGCTCTAGATGAGGAATTTGACACTGAGGAGGTCCTGTTTGACTTGGAGAAAAGTCTCCATGACCTCAGCGAGGACACCAAGAGGGAGATAAGAATGGAGGCACAAAAGGCAGCGCAGGAGCGTATACGGAAGGAGAAGGAACATCTGGCGAAGTTGGAGACGGACAAACAGGCCGCTGCAAAGTCAGAAGCATTACTTCGGGAGGAGGCGGCGGCCAAGGAGGAGGCGGCCAAGAATGCGGACCCCGGTAAGAAGGAAGAACCTCGCACGGGCCTCCAGAGACTAATGGGTAAATTGGATCAAACGGTAGATCATATGAACAAACTATTTACCCTGTTGGCCACTAAAGATGTGACTGTCAAGCCAGAAGCTCAGGAAGAACCTATACCCGACGAAATTCAAGATGGCGCCATCCAAAATGGCGATGGCGCGAAACCTAGGTTTGACTTCACCGGGCATGGGAGTGGGGGGGGGGGTAACCACCCACAGCCCCCCTTCCTAGGCATGCCTCTACATCAGCAGGCGTACATGTAATGATTACATATATACTCCAGCGCCCCTAGTGATTGATTAGTAAACTTTGAGAATCAAACATTTTTTCTAACACTAAGACATTATTGTAAGGTGTTACTAATTTCCGTGATAATTATTTTTTCTATGTACCATCCAATAACAATTGTGAGTACCACATGACATGACCTTGCTCTTTTGATGTATACATATATATATAGCGTATTCGACGTAATTAGCGCACAGTGCGCTTAAAAAATGATTATGGGCACATTTTAGTAGTTAAGAGTTTAATTGGGGTAAAAAATTGAGATAATTTTGGTTATTTGTAGTATAAAAATTGGCCAAGATCGGGGGGTGTGCGCTTATTAGGGGGTGTGCGCTTATTACGTCGAATACGGTATATATATATATATATATATATATATATATATATATATGTATGTATTTGTATATATATATATATATATATATATATATATATATATATATATATATATATGGCGCCAATCACCATGCAAGGGTTATTGGGATATATTACACCAGGGGGAGTTACTGTCTCCACCCTACCTCACCAGGGGGAGCTCCTACCTCGTCTTTCTCCATTGTACGCAGGTCGATTGAAGCACAAAGACGTGTGTTTTTTTTGGAGGTGGAAATGGAGATTTAACAAGTAGCAACCATGTCTAAATTGTGTACTGTGTGCAATGAGAAATACGACGGGAGGAGGAAGCGCTGTCCAGAATGTGTCAATAATAAGGAGGCCGCTCTAGATGAGGAATTTGACACTGAGGAGGTCCTGTTTGACTTGGAGAAAAGTCTCCATGACCTCAGCGAGGACACCAAGAGGGAGATAAGAATGGAGGCACAAAAGGCAGCGCAGGAGCGTATACGGAAGGAGAAGGAACATCTGGCGAAGTTGGAGACGGACAAACAGGCCGCTGCAAAGTCAGAAGCATTACTTCGGGAGGAGGCGGCGGCCAAGGAGGAGGCGGCCAAGAATGCGGACCCCGGTAAGAAGGAAGAACCTCGCACGGGCCTCCAGAGACTAATGGGTAAATTGGATCAAACGGTAGATCATATGAACAAACTATTTACCCTGTTGGCCACTAAAGATGTGACTGTCAAGCCAGAAGCTCAGGAAGAACCTATACCCGACGAAATTCAAGATGGCGCCATCCAAAATGGCGATGGCGCGAAACCTAGGTTTGACTTCACCGGGCATGGGAGTGGGGGGGGGGGTAACCACCCACAGCCCCCCTTCCTAGGCATGCCTCTACATCAGCAGGCGTACATGTAATGATTACATATATACTCCAGCGCCCCTAGTGATTGATTAGTAAACTTTGAGAATCAAACATTTTTTCTAACACTAAGACATTATTGTAAGGTGTTACTAATTTCCGTGATAATTATTTTTTCTATGTACCATCCAATAACAATTGTGAGTACCACATGACATGACCTTGCTCTTTTGATGTATACATATATATATAGCGTATTCGACGTAATTAGCGCACAGTGCGCTTAAAAAATGATTATGGGCACATTTTAGTAGTTAAGAGTTTAATTGGGGTAAAAAATTGAGATAATTTTGGTTATTTGTAGTATAAAAATTGGCCAAAATCGGGGGGTGTGCGCTTATTAGGGGGTGTGCGCTTATTACGTCGAATACGGTATATATATATATATATATATATATATATATATATATGTATGTATATGTATATATATATATATATATATATATATATATATATATATATGGCGCCAATCACCATGCAAGGGTTATTGGGATATATTACACCAGGGGGAGTTACTGTCTCCACCCTACCTCACCAGGGGGAGCTCCTACCTCGTCTCTCTCCATTGTACGCAGGTCGATTGAAGCACAAAGACGTGTGTTTTTTTTGGAGGTGGAAATGGAGATTTAACAAGTAGCAACCATGTCTAAATTGTGTACTGTGTGCAATGAGAAATACGACGGGAGGAGGAAGCGCTGTCCAGAATGTGTCAATAATAAGGAGGCCGCTCTAGATGAGGAATTTGACACTGAGGAGGTCCTGTTTGACTTGGAGAAAAGTCTCCATGACCTCAGCGAGGACACCAAGAGGGAGATAAGAATGGAGGCACAAAAGGCAGCGCAGGAGCGTATACGGAAGGAGAAGGAACATCTGGCGAAGTTGGAGACGGACAAACAGGCCGCTGCAAAGTCAGAAGCATTACTTCGGGAGGAGGCGGCGGCCAAGGAGGAGGCGGCCAAGAATGCGGACCCCGGTAAGAAGGAAGAACCTCGCACGGGCCTCCAGAGACTAATGGGTAAATTGGATCAAACGGTAGATCATATGAACAAACTATTTACCCTGTTGGCCACTAAAGATGTGACTGTCAAGCCAGAAGCTCAGGAAGAACCTATACCCGACGAAATTCAAGATGGCGCCATCCAAAATGGCGATGGCGCGAAACCTAGGTTTGACTTCACCGGGCATGGGAGTGGGGGGGGGGGGTAACCACCCACAGCCCCCCTTCCTAGGCATGCCTCTACATCAGCAGGCGTACATGTAATGATTACATATATACTCCAGCGCCCCTAGTGATTGATTAGTAAACTTTGAGAATCAAACATTTTTTCTAACACTAAGACATTATTGTAAGGTGTTACTAATTTCCGTGATAATTATTTTTTCTATGTACCATCCAATAACAATTGTGAGTACCACATGACATGACCTTGCTCTTTTGATGTATACATATATATATAGCGTATTCGACGTAATTAGCGCACAGTGCGCTTAAAAAATGATTATGGGCACATTTTAGTAGTTAAGAGTTTAATTGGGGTAAAAAATTGAGATAATTTTGGTTATTTGTAGTATAAAAATTGGCCAAGATCGGGGGGTGTGCGCTTATTAGGGGGTGTGCGCTTATTACGTCGAATACGGTATATATATATATATATATATATATATATATATGTATGTATTTGTATATATATATATATATATATATATATATATATATATATATATATATATATATATATATATATATGGCGCCAATCACCATGCAAGGGTTATTGGGATATATTACACCAGGGGGAGTTACTGTCTCCACCCTACCTCACCAGGGGGAGCTCCTACCTCGTCTCTCTCCATTGTACGCAGGTCGATTGAAGCACAAAGACGTGTGTTTTTTTTGGAGGTGGAAATGGAGATTTAACAAGTAGCAACCATGTCTAAATTGTGTACTGTGTGCAATGAGAAATACGACGGGAGGAGGAAGCGCTGTCCAGAATGTGTCAATAATAAGGAGGCCGCTCTAGATGAGGAATTTGACACTGAGGAGGTCCTGTTTGACTTGGAGAAAAGTCTCCATGACCTCAGCGAGGACACCAAGAGGGAGATAAGAATGGAGGCACAAAAGGCAGCGCAGGAGCGTATACGGAAGGAGAAGGAACATCTGGCGAAGTTGGAGACGGACAAACAGGCCGCTGCAAAGTCAGAAGCATTACTTCGGGAGGAGGCGGCGGCCAAGGAGGAGGCGGCCAAGAATGCGGACCCCGGTAAGAAGGAAGAACCTCGCACGGGCCTCCAGAGACTAATGGGTAAATTGGATCAAACGGTAGATCATATGAACAAACTATTTACCCTGTTGGCCACTAAAGATGTGACTGTCAAGCCAGAAGCTCAGGAAGAACCTATACCCGACGAAATTCAAGATGGCGCCATCCAAAATGGCGATGGCGCGAAACCTAGGTTTGACTTCACCGGGCATGGGAGTGGGGGGGGGGGTAACCACCCACAGCCCCCCTTCCTAGGCATGCCTCTACATCAGCAGGCGTACATGTAATGATTACATATATACTCCAGCGCCCCTAGTGATTGATTAGTAAACTTTGAGAATCAAACATTTTTTCTAACACTAAGACATTATTGTAAGGTGTTACTAATTTCCGTGATAATTATTTTTTCTATGTACCATCCAATAACAATTGTGAGTACCACATGACATGACCTTGCTCTTTTGATGTATACATATATATATACCGTATTCGACGTAATTAGCGCACAGTGCGCTTAAAAAATGATTATGGGCACCTTTTAGTAGTTAAGAGTTTAATTGGGGTAAAAAATTGAGATAATTTTGGTTATTTGTAGTATAAAAATTGGCCAAAATCGGGGGGTGTGCGCTTATTAGGGGGTGTGCGCTTATTACGTCGAATACGGTATATATATATATATATATATATATATGTATGTATATGTATATATATATATATATATATATATATATATATATATATATATATATATATTCATATATATATAATGTAAATGATGTACCATACTCTCCCGTTCCTGGAGCGAATCAGGTCATGATAACAGTTCCTAGGACCTTTTCATCAGAACTAGAGTACATCATACTATGCTGTTACTCTTTAATTGCTTGCAACAGAGTTGCTTTTGTCTTATCAGCATATTCCTGGGCCTGTTCCTTTCTGCAGAGATGTGAGCAGTAGAGAACTGACCATGACAGTCTGCTGTTAACTGTAGCCAGCAAATTAAGAAACACGCCACCTGCAGTTAACACATGGGCAGTTATAAAGAACCCAGACAGCTTACAATGACTTGCATTTTTGCTCAGTTCACTAAAGTCCCCATAGTTACCAAAATCTAGGTCCATATCTCTTCGGCCCGGAAGGTCAGCAGAGGCAACAATGAATGGATTTGAGTCTTCATTTGTCTTGGCAAGTATGTCATACACATTGTACACAAGAAATGGCACATATGACTTTAGTTTAGCTCGTAGATCTCCACTAACCTCTCTGACTATATCCCAGAAGGCCAGTACTGGTCCAACGGATGTACTCAATACCATTCTTGACACAAACATTCCAAGGAGATCAGCTTGGGCAGCAATGAATCGACGAAGATCAACAGAAATGCGGCAGGTGATGTCATGAGAGTGTATGTCTTTCCCCCTGTCTGCGATTGCAGCATAAGCCAAACAGGCAGCTGTCTGGATGACACACTGCACAGTGGTTTTGTGTCCTCCTTATCGGAACTACAGTACATCATACTATGCTGTTACTCTTTAATTGCTTTCAACAGAGTTGCTTTTGTCATGTCGGCATATTCCTGGGCCTGTTCCTTGCTGCAAATATGTGAGCAGTAGAGAACTGACCATGATAGTCTGCCATTAACAGTAGCCAGCAGGTTACTAAACACACTACCTGCAGTTACCGCATGGCCAGTTATGAAGAATCCTGACAGCTTGCAATGAGTTGCATTTTTGCTCAGGTCACTAAAGTCCCCATAGTTGTGGAAATCTAGGTCCATATCTCTTTGGCCCGGAAGGTGAGCAGACGCAGCAATGTATGGATTTGAGTCTTTATTTGTCTTGGCAAGTATGTCATACACATTGTAAACAAGAAATGGCACATATGACTTTAGTTTAGCTCTTAGATCTCCAGTAACCTCTCTGACTATATCCCAGAAGGCCAGTGCTGGTCCAATGGTTGTATTCATCAACATAAGTGAAATAAACATCCCACAGCAATCAGCTTGGGCGGCAACGAATCGACGGAGATCGACAGAAAGGCGGCAGGTGATGTCATGAGAGTGTATGACTTTTCCCCTGTCAGCCATTGCAGCATAGGCCAAACAGCCAGCTGTCTGGATTGCACAATGCACAGTGGTTTTGTGTCTTTTACAGGATAACAAAAAGTCAGTGGTCTGCTGCTTTGTCAGTTGAATTGGAATGAGGAACATCTTCCTCGCAGCTTTTGGATTCCTGTCAATTTCTACACCAAGGTTCTTCATTAGCAAAGCGGGCTTGCCAAGGGCCTTCAGTAAGAAAGGCATTATTGGCAGAGTAGAAATAAGCATACCAAGCACAGAAATGAGATTTAGATTGTACTTTGGGGAATAGATCTTGGCATCATCAATGTAGGCGTCCACTGGTGGAAGGAGAGGTGTTGATTTAACAAGATGTTCAACATTCTCCTTGATTGCATTAAGTCTATCCACAAATTCACCAAAGAATCTGAAGAAAGATTTTGCATCAATGATCGCATGGTGAAAGCTAAGGATGCATGCAGCCTGGTATGGATACAAAGCTTCCTCTTCATCCTCATAGGAGGTCTCTGGAATAAACTTTACCTTCCATAAAGGACCCTTTTCCGCATCATATATTTTTGGCGCTTCATCTTCCATGAGTCCTTTCCAATCCTTTGTGTGGCACACCTCCATATCCACTCGGAAGTCTTCAATCTCCTTCATGTAGGTGTACTGGCCATTTACTTTTCCAAGTCTCATTCGTAGTAATTGAAACTGCTGAGACAATGCAACAAGTGCCTTGCGTACAATGACTTCAGTGAAGGGGAACTTTGATCGAATAAAGATGATGGTGGACACATTGGCTTCTCCCTTCTTCCCCATACCAGCCATTATAGACTCAAATGCTCCAAATGGTCTTGACCCTGAACCATAACTTCTTTTTTCTCTCCATAATGGTGCAGGTTTCCGGAGTAGCCATGTAATGCTGATAACCAAGCCGATAGCCACAGTGACAAAAGTCTCAAAGAGCATCTTGCTGGCCAATCTGAAAGTCACCCACGTAAAAATTGTTAGGATATTTACGTGTATTAAAAGAGAGGAGGAAGAAAAACTAGCCTTAACTATTCCTTTACTTATCGCCCATTTTTTAAAAATGAATCATCAATTTTTTACTTACTTTTGGGACTCCCTCAAAATGCATGTGTAAAATAATTATATTCATCATCAGGCAGTGAGAAATATGACAAGGGCGTTTTCTTTTACTTGAGGCCTAAAATACATTGAGGCCTGACTTTACATAAACAATTTTCATATTCTAGTAGTTAAAAGAAAACACCACTCTATTATCATGATGGCTTCTATCGATAGTTTTGGTAATGATATACAAGATGCAGGCATTTTTAGTACGGTAAATCATATGAAGGTAGCACAGCAGGCTTATTTCCTGTTGTCCAAGACGTCACTATTGGGGCATATAGACCAGGTACTGCATTGTTTAGACCTAAACCTTGGATTTTGCGGATTTCTCCTATTTGGTATAATTATTGCCTCTAGGGCCAGACCAAATTTAAATATAGTATTTTTAAATATTGTTCAACGGCTCGAAAAATGGGGGAAGACATACCCAAAGAAATTGTGGTTAAAGAAATGCCCCACTTTCAAGGTATTCCAATCATGATAACGGTATCTGTTGGTCTCATTCTGAATACATTGTATGACCAATATACAGTAGGGACAGCATCCATGACAAAAAGGAAAATGTAATGACAGAGATGATTATGTCTGCAAAATCATATTCGGTACAAGAAATAGCCAATGTATTTCTGGTGTATAATCTGTAAGCTTGGCGGGAACCACCGGGTAACATATATTTGACGCGCATGCGCGGGTATCATTTCCGTCCTCTCCGAATTATAATGCGGCCATTGTTGTTCAGCCGTCTCGAGGAGCACAAGCCAGCGTGTGATATGGGAATATAGCAGTGTCAGGACTTCTGGAAGCAGCTGGGCTTGATGTGGATTGGATGTGAGTTGTGTGTCCGTGTATTGAGAAAAGGAAGCAACTGTGGCATCATTATTACTCGAGTTATTCGGATTTTGGTGGTGATTTGAACGCAATAACGAAGTGACAGTGCCGCCATCTTGTGTTAGGAAGCGTGACAGTGCATTCCGTGCTGTCAAGTACATAGACTTATGCCTAAAAAAGTGTGTGTCGCGTGTAAGGAATCATATGATGGCCGTTCAAACCCTAACCGCGACATTTGTAGGCGTTGTGATGGGGAAGGAGATGACGACAAAGATAAGTGTCAAGGGGGAACGTCCAAGACCGGACATGGTGGAGATGAACATTCAGGTAGCGTGCTCAATAGTGACAGCCGAGGAGGAGTTGTTGTCGAGAGTTCGCTGTCTATGGGTACCAAAGAGCCCCCTGGGATTATACAGAATTATGAGCTGTTTTGACAACAGGAACCGTCAAGGTAGTCATTAATATTGTTTTTAGCCACCATGGGGCAGAAGAATAGCAACCCTTTATGCAGAATACAATCACTAGCAGATCCTTGGTGTTCCATCTTATGTGTAATGTGAAAGGAAAAGTTCCTAGACAAAGTACTTTCTGGTTACCATAGCGTACAATCCCATAGTCTAAATATTGAAATTAGTTTCTACTAATTAAATGTCTACTATATCGCAAATCCCAAAACAAGACTCGCAAATTTCTCTCAGAACCGAATTCTATGAAAGGTGTCCTTATATTAAAATATTCATCAATAAGTTCTTATTTCACATGAAAAGAATTCTAATTATATTGCTTGAACATGAGCAGAGATATGATGGGATACAAAACGACCCCTGTTAAATAATAAATATATGTTTCAAAGTGTTACATCATACTTATTTAAAACCATGATTAGTTATTTCTGTAAAAGATCAAGACCAAAGCGATATTTAAAAAGGTTTTATATTTAAAAAGGGTACTTTTCTACTTTTTGATAACATAATAAGAAAGCATAAGAATAAATGGCTCTGACTCCGTTTCGTTTTAGTTTCCGTTTCGTGATAAGGGTATTATCCATTTTTGACATCATGACGTCTTATCTATCAGGTCATATCTTTGTACATAGGCCTAATGTTTCTATGCACATTTAGGTCAATTAATCTTCTGAAAAAGTAATGGTCCCATATTAGAGCTGTAAGTAACACCACACTCTGCAGCATATCTGTTAGAAGTCTAGAGTATTCCCTAGGGATGCTCTCCTGAGCCATTGACTAAGGAGTTAGTGAATAAAGGGTGGGAAAAGGGGATAACACCTAACAGGAAAACAATAATCCCTCCGACAAAATGCTAAAATATGATAAGGCCAACCCCTTCCATCTAGTTGCTGTCCTATAGACAAAATGATTAACAAGCAAACACACTTACTTAATACTTGTCAGTCCAAAAAAGGTCTCCAGCTGATCTGAGCTTCTTACAGTCAGAGAGAGTCATTTATAGAGGCTAGTCCCTGCATATCAATGCTGGAGCTAGGGATGGGCCATTATTTGCCAACTGGAGTGGAGGGCTTGGAGGATATATGGTGCAGCTGGGCCGATGTTCAGCTTTATGTTCACCCCAGGTACACTCCGCCATCTCATTAGTAGTCCACCTCAGGTGAACAAGGAATTAACCAATCACAGAACAGCCTCCTGGCCCCACCAGCAGATGGTGTTATCCTGCAGCTGCGCATCCACACCCTACTGTACCCC
This sequence comes from Harmothoe impar, assembly GCA_947462335.1. Lineage (NCBI taxonomy): Eukaryota > Metazoa > Annelida > Polychaeta > Phyllodocida > Polynoidae > Harmothoe > Harmothoe impar. The sequence continues at coordinate 29,221,967 of OX381710.1, forward strand.
AGGTTCACAGCCACACTGTACTGTACCCCAGGTACACAGCCACCCCAGTAAACAAAAAACGTTATACAACATTTATAACGTTATATAACGTTAAATAACGTTTCTCTCAGGCTCCTTACTATGGCATAACGTTATATGAAATTTTATAACGTTATTTTGACGTAAAATAACGTTTTTTTGTTAGCTGGGACCCCCCAGGGCCTACTACATGTGTTTTCTCCATCTAGAGATGCAATTGGAGGGGATGCTAGTATGACATGTGCAAAAACTGTGTACCTGAGGTACCGGTACAGTATCTAGGCAACCACACTGTACCTGGGGTACAGTAGCTAGGCAACCACTGTGTACCTGGGGTACAGTAGGTGACCAATGTGTACCTGAGGTACAGTAGCTAGGATGCCCACTGTGTACCTGGGGTACACAAGGTGACCACTGTGTACCTGAAGTACAGAATGGATACTTGAGTTGTGGTCTCTGTAACTTAGTGCAATTACTCAATTAGGCCCACTAGTAGTCTTCTCTACCTCAGGTACATAGTGATCATCCTATGTGTTTACCTGAGGAACACTTTCTCACCCTACTGTACCTTAGGTACACATCCCTACTGTACCCCAGGTACACATCCACACCCCTAGGGCTCATACTACACATGTGTTTTCTCTTCTAGAAATGTAATTGCAAGGAATGCTCTAGTATGACATGTTGTGGGTACAGAAGGATGTGTACCTGGGGTACAGATGGATGGTCACTGTATACCTGGGGTACAGAAGCCTACTGTACCCCAGGTACATAGCATCCAAACCCAACATCTAAGAGGCACAACAGATCCATCTGCTGCAGCAGCAGGTCAATTGTGATTGGTTGATTCCTTGTGTACCTGAGGTGGACTACTAATGAGCAGGGCAGAGTGTACCTGGAGTGAATATAAAGCTGAACATCGGCGCAGCTGCATATATGGTGGATATAACTAAAATGCGGCTCTAGGTGTGAAGGGGAGATGGGGCTTGATAAACCTTCATATATAAAAAACTGTCATGATGGGTGTGAGGGATGTGAAACTTGGTGTTATTAGAAAATTAACCAAGGCCCATCTGATATAAAATAACTGGTTCCACTATATTTTGAATTTGTTAATCAATCATGAGACATGTCAAGACATGTCAAGGGATAAATGGATCAACCCCTACTCCCATGTAGTTAAACGTGACTATACATGAGTAATGCAAAGTCATTTACCTAAACAGGTCGAGGGTGCAAGGTGTAAGGGGGTCTCCACACTCAACCAAATGTAACGGGCCACCGCCTTTCTAGTTTAATGTCCACTTATATAATAGTCCACTTATATAATAGTGCACTTTTGCTAACCCTCTGAAGACCGGATAATATTGTATATCAAGGTTGCATGTTGATTTTCATCAAAAGTACTAAAGCAGTACTGGCAGGCAACTCATATTGGTGGATCAGAGCTTTGGGGATCGATCTATGCCATAGGGTCCTCATGATGCACAATTGCAGCCCTAGCCAGATGTTTGTCAGTGCTGCATTTATGTATCGTAATGACTAAGGGGAGAGCAAAGTGACGCTCTATGCCATCCTTCAAAAAAGGAGGACAGCTGTATAACTCCTTCATGAGTGAGTGAGTAATGGATGTTTAAAGTGATTGGAAGGTTCTAGTCTTAATGAGGCCCTCATGTCGCCTGTCGATTTAAGAAATGCTCATGTCCATTATTAATTTCTTCTGTCCTTTGTCACAAGGCTCCATGTTGCCTGTTGATTGCAAGAAAATGCCATAACACTCCATATTTTAGAAGTATACCACCATAATGAAATCTCCTGTATCTAGGTGAGTATTAACCAGTTACTAAGATATTATGTGATGAATCTAAGTCTGTCATTAGTCCAGGTATCAGGGCAAGATAATTAGAGGTTAAGAAAGAAGTAGAGCCAGGGTTCACCCTGACATAGTATGTTCCAGAGGGTTGTAAATTATCTAAAAACTGGCGTCAGTACTTAAAGGTTGCACGTCCTATGCACTTATCAGCTGCTCGTTGAGTTTGTTGAAGAAAGTCTGAATGCTTTGTTCAATGCAATAAATGCACCCGGTTGTAGTACTTTCTTTGTTTGATTCTTAAAATAATTCTTGCTTTTAGGAAAATGTACCTCGGGTTGAGCTTGTCCCAGAGCATAATTCCCTGGTATAACAGGCTTTTCTCATACATTTGTGTTTGTGGGCGGCAGATTGGAAAATTGAACCTGCTCGGCTCTTGTGAGTTTAACTCTGATTCTAAGATCGACCTGCTAAGGAAGTTCAATATAGTGAAATTAGAATCCTGTATAACAAACATTGGCTATGCTGTTGCATAACACCACAGAATGAGAGCAGTCTACGTCGCCAATAACAAAGCTGCTTCTGATTGGTGTACAAGCCGCGGCTTATACACGAATCAGAAGCAGCTTTAATTTGATACCAAACATTTCTATTTGGATGTGGCATTTGAGGGTTTTTGGCAGTACACTGCAGTACTTAAGTAGCTATAATCAAAACCCATATATAGGATTGCCGAGGTTAGGGGTGCGGCTTATACGTGTACATACTGTTCTCATTGACCATGTCCTCTGTGATCTGGTATTCCCACAATGCCATTGGATGCTAAGTCTTGACTTGGCTGGTAATGGTCGGGGGTGAGGTCTTCTCCTCTCCGCTGTGGCGGCAAAACTGAACTGTCCTACTACAGCGCCACCTACAGTCCTCTACACAAGAACCGGTGACGTCACTCGTGCGTCCGCTTCTCTTCACTCAATCCAAAGACTTGGGATATTTTTAGTTTCTCCCATTTTAATTTGCCTTTTACTTTGGCAATCCCGACAACACCATGCCACCAAGAAAGCAGACGGCACATAAGACTCCACCCAGTACTAGGATGTCGTCCAGGGTGAAGAAACCGACGGATAAGGCTGCCGCTGGAGCGAAAAAGAAAGCGACGCCGCCTCGCCCGGTCTCTCCCCAACTTGACAGCACGCTGGTGGATCCTCTCGCCGGACGGGTCGCTGCCCTTGAAACTAACCTCGGTGAGTTGAATACCCGTGTAGGGTCAGTTGAGTCCATAGCCTCAGCTGTCCTAGGGAAGCTTACCGTGTTAGTGCCTGATGCAGTGGCTACTCCGGCCACAACGGCCGGCCTGCTCCCCACGGCGGCCACAGTCCCTGCTGCTGTCACCCCGACAACAACTGCTGTCACTACGGTAGTGGCGCCTGTCACAATCCCTGTGACAGCCCCTGTCACTGCTGTCAAGGTCGTCCCGACGCAGCCCACTACCACCGCGGTTGTCACTGACACCCGCCCCGCTGGAGGTGGAAAAGCCGTCACTGTGTCTTCAAGCCTGGAGGGAAGTGGTAACAGGTACGCTCCTTACTACAACTACCCCCCTCCTGGTGGTAATGTGCCCCCGTACCCGCTCTACACTCATCCGCCTCCGGGGTACGGACAGGCCTACCCCCCTGTCCCTAACCTGGTGCAGGACGACGACGTTGCTGCCATGATGCAGGCAGTGGCCCCACCGCTGCACACCTATGCCCAGGGGCTGCCTGTCAACAATGCCCAGGCTGCTACCCCGGGGGTCAGCAACCAAGTCCACGCCCTTCTCTCCACCACCGCCCACCAGCTGTCGGCGTTGAAAGGTAGGCACACTCACCCCCACCATTACATTACAAGGGGTCCCCAGTGCACAAAAACTATGTTAGATTCTCTCACTGTACCGGAATACCTGTATGGTCTGTTCAGGCTCATGAGAGACCCCCAGACCCCTTCTGACGTCCGTCCTAAACTTGCTTTACACATCTACCACGTCATTGAAGACGCTGCTGAGTTCAAGTGGGGGCAAGTCAGACAATGGTCTGAGGACGTGCTCACAAAGGTTGCAGGAGGTAGGCTCAACTGGGTTGCTGACACCCAGGCCATTCATGATCTCCGTTCACAGTGCTCTAAATTCAAAAATGGAAAAATCCATCAAGCCACTGATACCGATGCTCCACATGCTAAGTCTCAATCTGCTGCCCACCACCCTTCTGACAGGTCCAGGCGACCCCCTAGGCAAGCAGCAGGCCGCAATGATACCTCCTGTGCGGCATACAACACCAATGCAGGCTGCTCCAAGTCAGATGGCCACCAGGAGAATGGTATCAACCAGGGCCACCACTGCAAGCACTGCAGGAAGCATCTGGGTGTTTTGTACTCTCACCCTAAATGGGACTGTAGGAATAGAGGCAAGATTGCACAGTCCTTTCGCCAACAGGCCGGCCAAGACCGGCCTACCTACTAGTGCCTTACAACAGGTCCCTGGTACACAAGCTGTACTCGGGGCGACGACTCAGATAGCCTCTGCCCACCCTGAGCAGATGCACTGTCTGAACCCTGATGCTCCACCTTTTGTCCCCATTGGTGGCCCCATCATAGACACTGTTACCTTTGACACTGAGGAAGTACCACCCCCTAGTAGCAGCGACTTGGCCACTCACAATGTACACCCTGTGGCTCGGTCCCAAAGTACTAAGGGGGCAGGTGATCATATCTCAAGTAGGCTACTTAATCTGGCTCATAGCTCGACCACCAAACAAGTGCCTACTCCCCTCTGTTATGATGATACTGAAGTTGTCCCCTTTCAGTGTCATCTCCCATGTGATGAAAACCCTGATGTTGTCACCCATGCTGATGTAGATGCCTCGGGACTCACCCTAGCAGATGAGTTCTTACCCACACTCACTGGCCCGACCCCGACTCAGTATGCCCCCATCAAGGCTAGTTTCTGGCCTCAGGCTACTCCTGCAGTGGCCATACAATTCCCAGCATATGCAGCAGCCTACTCTGCGGTCACAAACATGGGCATGCCCAACAGACTAGGCGCTAGAGTACCGGTGACCTCTGGACTTAACATTGACGTGTGGGAAAAGGAACTTGAAGGGTACCATGACAAGGAGGTCTGCGAGTTTCTTAAGTATGGGTGGCCCGTGGGCTACACAGCCCCCCACCCCCCAACCTCGGCAGACTCTAACCATCCCTCAGCCCTACCCTATGCGAGACAAATACAGGACTTTGTGGACAAGGAGTTGGCTCTCGGAGGAGTGGTGGGTCCATTCAAAGAACCCCCCTTCACCCCCTGGACCCATATTGCTCCTATTATCACCCAACCTAAGAAAGGTTCCCAAGACAGGAGGATAATCCTTGACCTTATCCAGAGGGCGCCAGCGTGAACTCCGGAATTACTAAGAACTGCTTCGAGGGGTGTCACCGCCCCTACACCCTCCCCTCAGTAGAGGACCTAGCAGTAAGGGTAAGGATGCTAGGGCCCTCCTGCTTCCTGTGGAAGGCGGACTTAGCACGCGCCTACAGGCAGGTGAGGACTGACCCTGGAGACACCCCCCTCATGGGTTTCAAGGTCAACGGTCTCATATATATAGACTTGTGCCCGTCCTTCCGCTGTAGACTCAGTAGTATGGCCTGCCAACGCACAACGGCCGCAGTTACTTACATCATGCGTAGGGCCGGTTACTGGGCCCTGGTATACCTGGACGATTTTGTGGGTGTAGAACCTACCTATGACCTGGCAGTCCGGGCCTACCAGGACTTCCTCGAGCTAGCCAAGCGCCTGGGACTACAGCTGGCACTCCACAAGTGTCACCCTCCAACCACCAGTCTAGAGTGGCTTGGATTCTACGTCGACACCCAAATCATGGTCATCTCAGTACCTGACAACAAACTCAAAGAAGTGTTGGCAGACTGTACCAGTTGGCTCAAAAAATCACAGGCTACAAAGAAGGAGATTCAATCCCTCACAGGCAAATTGGTTCACATATCGAAATGTGTGTTACACGCAAGGCGTTTTATATGTAGAATTCTTGACACTCTCCGTGCTGCCCCTGAGACTGGCAGAATAGATCTCTTTGTATCCTTCAGGGCGGACGTGAAATGGTTCAAGGTGTACGCCCAAAAGTCAAACGGTGTACACCTCCTCCAGCCCGACCTACACCAGTTCCAAATAGAGTGTGACTCTTCCCTCAAGGCTGGCGGGGGAAACACAGACAAGGAGTACTACAAGCTCCCATATAGTGCACCTCACTGCAAAAGGTACACTAACATAACTCAGCTTGAAGCAGTAAACATAGTGACTGCATACAGGACCCTCAAACCGGCATGCTCTGCTGGTATGCTTGTTGTCATCTACACCGACAACATGGCGTCAGCTTCATCCCTCAGATCCGGCCGCACCAAGGACCCCGCCCTAGCGGCCTGCTCAAGGCAGCTTTGGCTGGAGGCTGCCCTGGCTGACCACATAGTTGAGATTCGCCACAAGCCAGGGGCACTCATTCCCCTTGCGGATGCACTCAGCCGGTACCATGAGCCAGCAAAGAAGGCCTATGCTGACCAACAAGTGGCCCTGAGAGGCCTTGCACAGAGGGACCCCTCCCTCCCTCACCCCTTCTTCACCAGTATATGAAATTAGTAATTCAGTAACTCATGACTCTTCTTATTACAGGCACCCCGCTAGGTGATCAGGCGTTAGTCTCATACAACGCGTCTATCTCAGATGCTACTCATCACAACAGGAACACACATGCTACAATGTACCTGACTTTTGCTCTTCACTACGGAGTGGATATCCTATCCCCTTCCCTGCTGGACTCATGCCTCTTCCAGCAGTACCTGGCTAATTCACTTAAGAGCAACGTCTCAAGAAAATGTTATAACTCCGGGGCCGGCATATGGATCAGGGATAGGGGTGGAGACCCAACTCATCTGTATTCACAGGAAGCAAAGGCTGTCACCAAAGGAGCCTTCAGACTCTCACCTACCCTACCTAATCCGGCACCCCCAATTACTCCTAGGGATTTACTACTGATCTCTCAACACCTGAACACAGACTTCACTTCACTCCCTTTCAAGGCAGCCATCTGTATTGGTTTCTTCGCATTCTTAAGATCTTCAAATCTCCTGTCTCCATCTGCCATCTTGTGGTCTGGCCCCACACCCTTGTAAGGTCAGACATAGTCAGTACTGATACTGGCCTGATTGTGACCATAAAATCTTCAAAGACACTCCTCCCGGGCAGCAAACCAACGGTGCTACATCTGCCTAGGATCAGGGAATCCCCGGCATGCCCAGCATCTGCCTGGGACATGTATGTGAGATCATATCCGGCACCTCCATACTACCCTGCCTTTACTCTACTTGATGGTACCCCTATCACCCCTCCTCAACTAGTCCAAGTCATGAAGGTGGCCTTATCTGCAGCTGGATGCCCATATGCTCAGAAAATAAGGTCCCATTCCTTGAGAAGGGGTGGAGCCCAGGCAGCTCAACTTGCTGGCTGTGAAAGGTCAGAGATAGCCACCCACGGTACCTGGAGTTCAGAGGCCGGGCTCAGAGCCTACCGTAAAACCTCGCTTATAGGTCGATTTTTATTTGGAATTAATTTTTGCTATAGGTCGATTTTTCTTGCCAAAAGTCCAATTCGACCTATAGGTGGGGTTTTGAAAAATGGTAAACCATTTAAAAGCAAAAAAAAACTTCATTCTTAATACTGGAAAACATACCTTTTTTTCTGAGATTATTATCCCTGTAAACCCAAATCTCTTTGTGCAAGAAGTAGGGGGCTGTCTAAAGGGCAAGATACCAGAAATAATAGTCATTTTGGCCTCAGGAAAAGCTTCTCTAGGGGGGTTTAGGGTGGGGTTTGCCCCCCCAAAAAATCTCAAACTCCAATTCGACCTATAAGTGGGGTTTTCCTAAAGTTCAATGTATTTTGCTATAGGTCGATTTTTTCCCTCAAAATTCCAATTCGACCTATAAGTGAGGTCGACCTATAGGCGAGGTTTTACGGTATGTACCTTCGTCAGCTTCACAAGCTGTTGCTAGTAAACTAGCCACGCTATTTGCACAGTAAAACAAAAACACTGACTATGCCCATGTACTCTGTATTTTATATGTCAACTCTCAAGGGTAGATGCTACTACCGGTATAAATTGTTTATGTCTTTAATACATGTAACTGTTAAAAACATGTCGTCTCGTATATAAAAAGCCAAAATATATACAAAGAACTCGTCCAGTTATCATTGGATGCTAAGTCTTGACTTGGCTGGTAATGGTCGGGGGTGAGGTCTTCTCCTCTCCGCTGTGGCGGCAAAACTGAACTGTCCTACTACAGTGCCACCTACAGTCCTCTACACAAGAACCGGTGACGTCACTCGTGCGTCCGCTTCTCTTCACTCAATCCAAAGACTTGGGATATTTTTAGTCCCACCCCCCCACACCTTACATATATAACCTCAACGGACTACCATTATCAACTTTATATAATACTGTACTCTCAAGTATCAGTAAAACAAAAACACTGACTATGCCCATGTACTCTGTATTTTATATGTCAACTCTCAAGGGTAGATGTTACTACCGGTATAAATTGTTTATGTCTTTAATACATGTAACTGTTAAAAACATGTCGTCTCGTATATAAAAAGCCAAAATATATACAAAGAACTCGTCCAGTTATCATTATACCTTTCCATGTGCCCTTGAAAGTGCCCCATTGCAAAATGGTTAAATTCTGACTGAAAGGCAGCTCCCTTTGACGTGATAAGCAGGTTTCAGAAAAAATCATATTATTAACACGCACAGTAATACATTTATATACATTTCTTTTATTGGCACACATTATATTGCATGCAGTCTATAAGATAAAATCAGAATAAGTTGTATAGATCAACACAATCAGCCCTAACACTTTAATGGTCAAAATTCTACACCAAATTCAGCCCAGTCTCGCAGTGACATTTATATATCTTCTTTCAATTAAATTTACACACTTTATCTTATATAATAATATAATGTCAGTCGCTCACATTCGTATTCATTCATGTATTTGCATCACAATAATAGCTAGTTGAATCGGACTCTATTGGCATAAGCTCTAAATGCCGTTGCATGCCTGTCTGAACCTGCAATGGTTCATGCTTTAAAACGTAACAACACAATGTACCGTGTGATTTACTTTATATTTCTATACAGGCATACCCTTAACAAACAAACTATTTTTTTTAGTGAATTTATGCCCACAGATGGATTCCATAAACCTTTCATGAACACAACTATAATATATAAAATGAAGTATTGCACGATGGATAATGTATAAATGACATGATTTCACAATTTGCCCCTCTTTCAAATACATGACAATTCCATATACGTTTACATTGCACAGCCATAATGATTGTGGAATGAAAGAAAATTAATGAAATAAACATTCTCTTCAAATTTCCATTTCTAATTACTCAACGCGTTGGCTTATTAAGTATCAGATACTGTTATCTACATGACGTGACTAGAGGTCATTGACCCATCAGAGGTCCGGGGGTGGGACGACCAGGAGGCCTGTAGATCGTAAGACGTCGATACCTTTGTGAAGGATGCAGACTTTGGTGTAGCCTAACTGGACTAAAGAGTTGGCGAACTGTGGAGAAGAATCGATATGGAACATTAGTACATAATACATGATTATCTGATACAATATACATGGAAGAATCACAGCTATCCTACTTTCGCTGATCACGTCAAATATTATACTATTTGAATTAAAGCGGCATAATCACTGAGGATGCCCCATTCAAAATTCTAGTACTGTTCTAGTTTACTATGGGATAGCACCGCGAGTGGTGATATTGCTCCTTTAAGGGGGTGGGGCTTGTATCCATCTTATCAGCTGTTATCAGTGATTGCTGCCGCAACCAGCACATATCCCGCCTAACTACTTCTGACAGGCGGGACCCCTAATGCAGACGGCCATTCCTTGATCTGGTACTGGCGAGATAAGCACTGATAACAGATGTCATGGTGGGTACCAGTTGCACCCTAGGAATTCTGCAGTGGAGGCCAGGCAATAATTTCACTGCGGAATCGTTAGGGTGCAATGCGTACCCAGTTGTTATCAGTACTTATCTCGCCAGTACCAGATTAAGCAATGGCCGCATCCACAGGACAATAACCTTGACCCCTATAGGGCTGATACAGGTTGTCATTATTATTAGGCATAAGACCCTCCGATGGCCCCCTTGGATTCTAGGTAATTTCTTATCTGGATGGGACTAATCAGGCTTGTTCCCTCACTTCACACCAGAGACAATAGTGGGCTAGATGCTGCATGTCTAAGCTCTGAAGGAGAGACAACTCACGTTGGTGGCGTTCTTTCCCCGGCTGCCGACAATGACCTTGACCTGGTGTCTATGTTGGTTCAGGACCTGGACACTAGGGGACGCTAGCAGCTCTCCTTCCGGTCCGAAGGCTGTGCCGAATGGGATATTGATGGCTCCACTGACGGCACCACGCATGAATCTTTTCTCTGTAAAGGTGCATCATAACCACCATAATTTGTTCTTTATTATAAAATTGCACTCATATGAAGATGGTAGAATTACTTATGTACCGGTACTGATCAATAAGTCTTTTTTCCAGCCAAAAGATATATATATATATATATATATATATATATATACATTCTTCTTCTCATTTTTAAAGAGGCGTATTTATAGTGAGATGCATTGGTAAATCGAGACTATACATAATCTAGCATAGTGGAAAGGCTGTCTAAAAATGTTTTCCAGTCCCCCCCTGATCTCATTATACTGCATTCACAAAAGGATACTCATCAGTGCTGCGACAATCTACAACAATGAGCCGCGGTTTGCTAGAGCGGGTAGCTTTGGAGGGACTGCGGGTTGGGGACGGTCCCCGCAGCTCACACAGGTCAATCAGGTCTTCAGCCGAAAGCCGCGGACACTTGGTGGAACGGAGCTCGTCCAACGTTAGAGCATCCATAGACTGAAACCAAAGATTCATCATTTTTTAATTTCTGGGGTTTATATTGAGAGGGAAAATAAAACAAAATTATTTATTTTCTTTGGATATTTCATTTCTACAACTTTAACTTATAGTGGTTTATTGTAGTATCAATAGTGAATTGTTAACAGTATGCAGCTGCATTCTTTTCACTCAGATACAGATTAACCTCTCAGGACCTTTCAGCTTGCTTCACAACGTAGATGTTCACCGGTGAGCCAGGTCTGATAATAACAGCGTATTGCCCTATGTGAAAGAAACTTTAACTGAATTTTTTTTTTTTTTTGCTTTCTGAATGAGCGTCTATATACTCACCAGGTCAGTGTTGGGTTGTTCGTTGTAGTCCTGTGAGTAGTAAGACATGACGGGTCTGCCGTTTTTGCCCTCAGTGCCCGGCTTCTTGGGTGGTCTCGCATGTTGCCGATAGGTGGTGCTTTTCGGAGTCGTACAGAAGACCTTGATAGAGTCTCGCACACATCTCTCTATGTCAATCTCTGCAAATCCAAGTATAATTTATTTCATTCAACTGAAGGCTTGTCATTTGTGCATGAGTATTTTAAGGTAATTAAAGGATATTTTTGATCTTACTTTATGTAGAATATGAGTTTTCAGTAGACTTTACCGATAGACAAAGAAAATGGCAAAATATAACACTTTAGGCTGAATATATGGCCAAATGTGTTCGGGATAAAGCCGACATTAGTAGCCCAATGTGAATCTTTCAGCAACTCGAGCAACAATTGATATACATCTGCATAATAACTCCCCAAGAAATGATATACCGTATCTATTAAACTGACCATATCATATGTAAGGCCTATTTCTGGCATGGATTAGATTGATTCAGGCAGGGTAAGACCATACATACCAGGCATGTCTGAGAAGAGGAGGATACACTCGTTGAAGCCGTAGGTGAGGAGTTGGTCTTTAAGCTGTAGGAGGATGGCCACCCCGATACACAGGGGGAAGGACGAGTTACCCAGCAGCAGCGTGTCCCACAGGTGGAAGATCTTGTGTAGTGGGAACACGTCTGAAAGACAATCCAAAGTCAATTTTGGAGTAAGTCAAATGTAATAAGCATGAATCAAATAGATAGGAAAGGATGTATGGTATATGTCAACATCCTCGATAAAATTTAACTAGATTGAACTTTTGATCCCAATCATCGGATATACTCACTTTAATCAATCAAACATCGTAGCTGTGTATATGTGGACGCTGTATACACTAATAGAAGCTAAATAGATGTACCCTGTAATGCTAGTGTCACTAATTGGTACCTACGTGCATACATGGTCAGGAACCAGGGGATGGCGTACAACTGGAATGTAAAAGTCACACAATAGATTAAGCATATATCTATTTCAGAAAGTCGCACCATTATCATAGATACATCCAGTCTTGCTGACTTGATTTCACCAGATTACGAGATTGACCATTTAAGTTTAAGGCCCGCACTGTGCTGTCATGTGTAATGTCTTTGATTGACATGATGTATGAATGCAAGGTGGACTTTAATATGACCAGGATTTTACGGTGTTCTATTAGGTAGCGTCATTGTGAACGGCAGCACACCACTCGTTTTACGGTAGGCAGAGTCAGCAGTATGGGCATTAGCTGACACTCTGTTATACCAAGAATTTATGATAACCTACTGTATCCCAAACGACTCATAAGGGGAAAAAAATCCCAAACAACTCAAAAAACATTTTCCTTACGTCTGGTATAAAGCCGATGCCGTCCATGTGACTACTCAGCTCCGGTTCGTGGAAGGCAATCAAGTGGGAGAACACGGCAAGGTACTCTGGGAAGAGACATTACATTGAGACCCAATGTAGTAGTATGCCAATTATGGAGTACTTTGTACTTTAATAATTATTAGAATTTTTCATATTAATGTCCTAAGATTGATTTTACTGGGTGTTATGTATACCTAATAGATATATCGAGAACTTGCAGATTTATGAGGAATAGTTGCACAACAAAGTACAATGTATATTAGGCTCACAATGGCTTTCTATCTTACCTTGAATGACCTTTGAGTTATCCTTGAGAAAGAACTTATGTAGATACTTTGGGATGAATGCCGAGAGACAGGCATAGGCCACAGCTGAAAGAACACAACAGGTTTAATATCTTAATTTCTGACTGCAACTGTTTCAGTCATAATCATTGATAAGACGTACCATGATGATAGGTACAAACCATGGAGAACCCATGGACAGTCTTGTACCAGTCTCATCACTGCTTGTCGGCGGAACCAGTGCATCTCCCCCCAGACCTCTATAAGGCACTTCCTAAATTACTCAATCATAAAGCAGGATATCTCTATATATACATAATTGAAACCCCTTGTTAACAGAATAGCTTACCTTCATTGTTAAAGTTGAGGTAGAGGAAGGGTGCACAGAGAGAGTCCAGCCCCTGCCAGTAGACATACTCGGGATGACTCACCACCCACGCCTTAAGCACCCGCTTAAACTTGGCGTGCCCGGCCGGGGAGGAGAGCAGCTCACTGTACTGGTGACAGCGGGGGATGTCCACCTCAATCTGATCAACACAATTGTAATACATGAGAAATGAAGAATTGCTTACATGTTATATCCATTTCCAGCTATTTTAAACAGTTATAATTCGTTATTTTCACCTGATGAAACCATCAATTTCTTCTATCTTGTGTGGTTATTTACAGATAATCTTTTTGCAAACATTCTTCATTTTTGATGTATTGATAGGAGGAGGGAACAAGACAATGAACGATGATAGCGTCTTGGGCCCGTGTGAAACATACACACACCGGCCTATTTTTTAACATTTAATAAATATAACAGTTACAGAAAAGAAAAAAGAAATAATGCAGCCAGCTGCCTGGCTGCCCTGTCTGCCTGCCTGAGAGGGGAGATCAGCTGTGACCCAGTTATACCTGGGCACAGGTGAGGGAAGGGTAGGTGGTGACCCCTAGTAATCAATACATGAACCAACTGTATGACTCTTGCTTCTAACCATTATGTTGTATGGTCTGGTCTTATCTTTATATTTTAATCGTACTGAGTACACACGTGTTCCCTTTGATAAATACATTTAAAGTAAATACTGTTAGAGATAGTTAGTGATAATAAGAGCTGTGCTTACTTGTCTGTCCGTTGGGGTTGGTGTTTCCTTATCTATATTAGTAAACTGTCCATTGATGTCCCCCTATCGAATGCATAAAGCACAATATAGATCTCTGCCATAAATTAGTATAAAAGTGCTTTGGGAAGTTTCTGATATTTACATGTATGAATCTTCTAATAGTAACTTAAATTTCTACAGTATAAACTCACATTCTGAATCAAATAGGCAATTTCTTTTTTCAAAAGTATATAAATTTGATTTCCGAAAATGAGGTGCGCGAATTCTGTTGACCCAACTTTTTCTTTGGTATGGCCTTTACAATTGAGTGCATGACTTAGAATTAACCCCAAAGCTGGCTCACCTCCACCTCTAGTAAGGCTGCCCACACAGGGGCCCTGAGTAGTGGAGGGATGTCGACCCGCGCCTCCTTCCAGATGTGTGCCCGTTTGTAAGGGTAGGCCTTCAGAAGGCGGGAGTATAGGATGATACGGTGGAACTGAAATACAGGAAGATAAACATGTACTTTTTTTAAATTTAGAATATATTTCTTTTTTTTATGCAATAGTTATCGCCTTTCTAGGGGGATGTTATGGTACTGTATCTAGTAAAGGAAGGTAAAGTCAACCACATATCAATTTTGTTTGATAAGCCATATTGCATAGAAGATGATACTCATTAATCAAATTTTAAATAGATATGTGCAGTTAACATATTTTATACGTGTGACAAATCTATCCACTTGATTTGAAAAATATAACTTATCTTATGACATCATATTAACAATTCATGTTTTACAAAAAATGTCAGCCTTTATCATCATTATCATTCTTTAAATATTAAACCTCTGAATATACTTTTTTCTTTAACAAGGCTTTACCTGATATTCAATGTCTTTCTCTTTGATGACCAGTGGCAGGGTGGCCGTGTCGGACAGGTCCCCTGTGCTGGGTGAGGTGGGGAGGGTGGCACTGTTGGAGCTACTCGTTCTGCAAGGTCAGCAAGTATGAGTGTTCTGCTATTAGCATAACTGAGACATTACGAATATACACGTTCTATAGCGACTGTGATTCTATGATTCCTGGTATGGGGGCGCAACTGGAATAGGTCATGTTACTCCAAATACTCTCTCAGAAAATGTATTTCTGTATGCCTATGTGTCTGTCGTAAATATCATACACTATATTATTAAATATATAGACAAATGCCAACGCCCATTGATACCGTCTCTGTTGTATTTCACGAGTGGGGGCTGGGGCAGTATCCCACGAAGCCGCAGGCTGAGTGGGATGCGCCCCAGCCCCCACGAGTGAAATACATCAGAGCGGTATCAATGTAGTTGGCATTTGTGTTTATTTTTTTATTTGAAGCCATTTAATGAATGAAAAACTACTTTTTCTTAGCCCATTGAATACGGCCATGTTGTATTCAATGGAGGCATTGAATACGGCCCTTCAGTGTTAAAGCATAGGACATCTTGTATTTCAAAAAAATAAATTGTTTTATTTCTCTCCATACTGATACATTTGGCGGGAGGGGCCAGGCTATCAGAGACAAAGCCGGTGCCAGTATCTAAGTAACTTACTATGATTGTACAACATTTGAAATAACTCACTCATCTTCCAGTAATGGGTAGTAAGCGGAATCATCTATGTTACTTAGCCGCTGTAAAATAAGGATGAAAACATATTTATCGTATATATCTATATAGATAGATACATGTACAATTCTATAGCCCTACTGGAGCCCAGATTGGTTATGCAAATGACGGTTATATTGGCAAATGAACTTATCTCGAGGGAAGTGCCTCGCCCAAGATATCTTTAAGATAATAATCTTGAAAAGTACAATATGTGCAGACATCTCATTAAACCTTTCAGGACAGCATGATCCTGAATTTTCAACCCTTTCCGGACAGCAGGATGCTGAAGCCTTAATGTCCATCTGTCATGCCGGCAAGTACATCATTACAACCAGTCAGGAGCGTATCAACCCCGTTGACGTGATGCATGAATGCAGCCCCAGTGAATTACTTGCCGGTTCTGACATGAGGGCATGGCATATTAAAGCACTATGCTGCCCGTACAGGGTTAAGCATTACCTGTCTGAGCTGCTCCTGTGAGAGTATGACTACAGTGTCAGCGAGCAGCACACCAAGGTCCCGCTCCTGGCCAAACACCTCCCCATCCTCAATGACAAAACTGTAAAAAAAATCAAACAAAAAGAAAATCATCTATGTATTCCAGTACAGGGAAGTTCTTTACAAAAGTGACCATATCATAGGGGTGACCATTACTTAAGATGTTTTAACCACTTTGTATATTTTAATCGGATGAGAGATCAATGTGCCAATTATTCTCTGTGATATGAATCAGCATCTTGGGTAATCGAAATGTCCCCATCCCATAAGATTTCCTTTAAAAAAATTAATAGGAGTGGGAGTGCATAAATAATATCTTTGTCTGCTCTCTCTCCTGACTAAGATTGAGTGGGAACGATTGGAAACAAATTGCATATTTACTTTGCCAGAGCAGTGATGGGCGGCCTTCCCTTTATGAGCCCGGCCTTTTTTAATGTCATCTCCAGGTCGCCGCCGGCAAGTTGCCACAGGTAGTAGACTTCGTCAAAGGTGCGCTCAGCCAGGTGGTCGCTGCCCTCACCTGGTATGGCATAGACAGGTAAGTAAGGTGTGATAACAGGTGCTGTAGGACACCTGACCGGGAAGGCAGGTAAACTAACGGTGTTATCTACAACCATTTCTGGTCTTTCACTATGCATTAAAATGGATGAATATAAGTTGACAATTGTGAGTAACTCGCCAGGGCTGCGTTCAGTCATCATGCTGACCCTATGGGATTCAGACACTCCTAAAGGATCGGCATGATGCATCAGGACGACCAGGGGCATAGTGCATTAAACCAATATGCGACCCTTAAAGGGTTAAATCGTACATACTAGATGGTAAATCGCCAAATGCTTCGTAGACTTCATGTAAGCAGCTTAGAACTAAGTCGCTCACCATTCATCATGGCTTCCTCCTCCAGAGACGCTACGTCCAAGTTTTTACACCGAAGCTCCGTAGAAAACATGTCGAATCCATTTTGGAGTGGCACCTGGGCAATAAAGAGCATACGGGACTGGTTAATTCCTGTAGGTCTATTGAGCTGACGGGTGCAATTTTGAATATTGACATATGATTGGGTATATATACATTCAAAGTAGTTACCTGATAAATTCCAATCGA
Source organism: Harmothoe impar (assembly GCA_947462335.1). NCBI lineage: Eukaryota > Metazoa > Annelida > Polychaeta > Phyllodocida > Polynoidae > Harmothoe > Harmothoe impar. The sequence continues at coordinate 29,239,206 of OX381710.1, forward strand.
ACAGTAATAATGTGTGCAGATATTGGCATTCGTATTTCTAGATTTTCATAAACATTACCTTTTGATTTTGGAGTTCCGCAAACATGGGATATTCCAAAAGTTCCTTTGGGCTTGGTCTGAAATTGAAAGCAGTTATGAGGTAAATCCCGGGGAAATAACTACTCGTTTATCAACCTGTAAATTGCTCATCTACTGTGAAAGTATTTTATTTTAATTTCGCTGGGTATATAATTTATTTTCGCGATTTTCGCGGAAATGAAAAATCCGTGAACTTTTTATATGCTTAAGTATGGAATAAATACCCGCGAATGTGCGGAATTGTACATCCTGTGATATTGCATTCAATGTCCACGATAAAACACATCAAATACTAACCTGGACGTGGGGCACACAGAGAGACATTTTCGGATCAGATCCATCAAATCGTCAGGTAACTCCTGCAATGAGAATAGTTTTACACTGTATTTTAAATATATTATTTAGCGTCGAAATCCAAATACCGTACCATCGCGGTATAGCGCCGGTCTTGTAAAAGCGTCAGGAATACAACTCTTGAAATGTCCCTTAAACAATAAAATAGCACCTTGAATTTGCGCCTGTCTTGGCCCTGGGATTAAAGGTTCCGCCAGTAACGATACATTAAACTACAATTAAACATACCTGGTAGCCGAAATTCAGACCCTCTAGTATGGACCTATAATTAAATATGCTGTGTCAGCTCGCCGTATTGTGGAATGCACATACAGTCCATCTTATTTACCGAAAGTAAAATGATGAGAAAAAGTCATTTTACCTTTATCCTCTCCTCGGCAGCGTGGTCTTTGACTATGATATCCACTGGATGACAGTCTGTGAGCAAGTAAAGAACGTTGTCAGGCCTATAAGTTGGCAAGTGTCAATGAGTTGTTTATTGAAATAAAATCAGCAACATACAAAAAAGTGGTAATATTCGCACGGTCTTAAAGTCTCGATTTTGGATTCTAGGAGAGTTAATGCTATAGATGATCTCATTCTAAATACCCGGTATGTATAATCCTATTCTATGCACTCACAGTTGCTTTCAGATGAATCCATACCTGTTCTAAGAAATCCTACAACTTTGTACATGACTTGCTGCAGTGTTAGGGTCTTCCATAACGATGTTTTCTGAAATTTAAAAGTATGAAAAGTAGAAATACATTAATAGATACCCTTTATTTAAAAATCAACTGTGATTAACCCAAGCGCCCAGGCAACATGCTAACAGCGGACACCTGAAGGGTAACATGAGAACGACAGACAAGTACACACCCTGCAACTCCCCCTGGTGTAGCAGCGGCCAACCATAAGGGGAGAATGAACTATGCCAATATATACATGTTAATCCTACGTATTAACATGGACAATAATCGTTTATAACCTAATAGTATTGGTGAAATCGTTTTTAATTCTTGGTGGTCATTACAAAGGCAGTTTTGTATTAGACAGATGTGTTTATGAACAAAAAGGTTAGTCAGAAGTTGTCTGGAATGACTATATAAACTACCAGTTATAGATAGACCATGCGGTTATGTGTAAGAAAATAAATGCAATGTCAAGAAAACTCTTCTTACAAGCCATGTTTCCAGTAGTATCATGCCGAGGGACCACACGTCCACCTTGGGTCCGGATGACACGTGGTCAGGGTCCAGCATGTAGTCGTTGAGCTGGACAGGTCCTTGTGACACCACCTCTGGGGCCATGTACTGGGGCTTCCTGTATGCAACAACATGGGTAATACCAATTACATCACTGGGAAAATGATATGCCTACTAGAATGTTTCTGCGTGTATATTATGATGTAAAACCAATATGGTTTTAGATAGCTTAGTTCAATCAGAACATTTCTGCAACTGCAATTTTCTACTCAAACCTTAATGCTTATACTATCCTGGATAGAACTGTATATAAACTTTCAATGTGATTTACACATAGAGTGAACAAAAAGCTATTTGCAATGCTGTCTCACCCGATAGGAAAGGACACATCTGCTCCATATGCTGTCATGTAGTAGAGGCCATACTTTGACAGCTTGACTTCACCCTGAAAAATTAAAGAGGTTTTTGACTATTGCATCAGAATATGGCAATAATCAGGATCCCATCATCCCAAGAATACTGGATACCAATTACTTCTGAATAACTATTGTTACTAACCTTAGATAATCGTAATACCTATCAACACATGTAACATAGTAATAGGAAATGTAGTTGACAGTTTGATATCGATAACATCTTGCAATATTCAAAGGCATGAATAAGCAATGCAAGACACTTCCATGGAGGTAATTTCCACCTGGGATGGATAAACTATAAGAATGATAATATTTAAAGATAAATAAATTCATAAATTGTTTGTCTCACCTGTTCATCAAATAAGATGTTCTGTGGTGCCAGGTTTCTGTGGACAAGACCCCGCTGATTCAGGAATGTGAGAGCATCCAGGACTCCATGTGCAAGTCGTGTAAGATCCTCAGAGCTGCAATTACACATGTATACAGTGGTCCATATCGTTAAGCATGGAAACCGTATTACCGGGTATATCAGCTGATTTATTTATTGATGTATTGATTGGTTATACAAAAGCGTATGTAACATACCAGAACAAATTCAACTGTTATCATATAGAGGTAGATAAGATTGGGTGATCATAATCACTCGATGTATCGGTATTTACCTATACCCCACGCATCATTATATAGGGGTCAAGCCGGACGTCCTATGGGCGCATCCATTACTTAAGCTTGTAACTGGCGAGATAAGCACTGATACCAGCGGCCACATGGGTACAAGCTGTTACATAATGCACCCTAAGAATTCCGCAGTGAAGGCCAGGGAGCCGGGCCAGGGAGTTATCTCATTGGTTGATAATGCATCCAGCTACATGCCTATACTTTGGGTATTTTGAGTCCCACCGCTACCGCTTTCTTGGGGCGTTTGGAGGTGGGTAGTCCTTTCAGACCTGAGTGACCCCCCCCCCCCCCCGGGGGTATACCCAGGTACAGGGTAAATACATTGTGTTACACTATTAATGATACTCACCATCGGATGTTGTCTATTTTTTGTTCTATTGCCAGGTTCTTTGTGTAATGCTCGGCAACAACAATAATTCTTTCTGAAAGAGAGAAAATGTTTATATACAATCTATTGATGACGCTTTTCATGTCAGTCCATCAACTTTGTCATATTGACGTGATCTACTTTTTGTGTGTAGATATAAATCGTGATTTACCGTTCCAGTATTGTCGAGGAAATGAGCTACTCCGCTAGATTCGCGAATTTATAGAATGAACCATGCTATGCCATTTTCTATGCAATATCCAAAACAGAAAAATACAGACATACCCCTTAAGGTCTCCTAAGGTCAATGCCAAGTGTAATTCACTCACCATGCTTGCTTCTGAACAGGGTTATATAGTTGCAGAGACGCGGGTGCTCTATTTGCCTGAGCCTCTGGAAGCGTCCCAGGATCTTGATGGAGTTCGGGGTCAGAGGCAGGCCATTAGCGCCACACTTGTCGTTGGGGTAAGCAGAAGCGCAGTATGTGGAGGCCCCGAGCTGGGCCTTTCCCAGAGCAGGCATGGTGGTGGCTGCTTTACATCACGTCAAGTCTGCAATGTGAATCCACACGCGTGAACATAGGGTCTGACTGAGGTGGCCTAGCAATGCCCGGCCAATGGTGAGAGTCCATAGTTCAATGTAGGTGCTTTAATATGGCCACTTGTCTTGGTAGCATGCACTGTACGTTTACATAGAGCAGAGTGGCTGGGGTTATTTCATTATGTCAATACGTGCAGACTATCACAGTATCAGTCTCATATTAAAGATGGATTGGGAGTAACTTATTATGGTATAAAGGCCACATCTACCCAGCCTCGGCCAGTGTCTATACTAACAGTTGGATAGCCTGGGAGCAGGCAGCAATCTTACCCTAATACAATGTACACATATTTGACATATGTTATTTAGATCTACTTCTGTTAAATATACAGTACCCACCAGCTACTTTAATTACCCCTTTGATCTAGATACGGTAAGGATCTGTCTACGTAGTTGGGTGTGTATTGACAAATACACACCCATTTGCACCACTAATCTGGCGCAAATGGGTAGATAAAGAGGGGGTGTACCGGTAATAGATTATTATCATCACAAAGACAAGGTCTGCTCCCATACCATACCATAAGGCGGTGATCCACTGCCGCGAGTCTGCTGCGAATGTAGTCGTCGACAGGCTGTTGCGAGTACACTCGTAAAAATCAAAACTTTTAGATTTCTGCGAATTTACTCGCAGCTACACGCCACGGCGTTGACATTCTTTTGACCCCCCCCCCCCCCCCCCCGGCTGCTGAAAGAGTTGACATTTCTTACCTCCATCCCCCCCCTCTGTTGTTGAATCAGTCTTCATCATATTTTATCAGTTTCCTAAGCGACATATTGCTCTGGGAAAGGTTTCTTCAAACAGCGAGATAAAGTCCTATGCCTCATACTTCAACCCAGCCTCGAGCACACCAGGCCCATTACTGGGCCTGGACGAATTTATATCTAATAAAAATGATCCGGGATCCTGGATCATTTTCTAATGAGGAGTGTGGGCTCGAATCCCACCATGGCACAATAGGTATTACCACGAACGTTCATCTACTTATTGAATCTGTATTTAATCCATTTGAGACATAAATATCACCAATACTGGTATATTTATTATAAATAGGAAATATGGTGCCAGGTTATTTAGTTCAATTCAGGTGTTTTGTGCAGATATCAACGATACCTACGGTACCGTACTAATATAGCCAGAGTGGGATTCGAACCCACACTCTCATGGTTGCTGATACTAGTGGACATGTACAGTATAGCACTAGCAGGGTATGTGGGCCAGTGTAGGTACATGTTTAATTACTCTCCCAGAATGTAAACGTACAGTCAGGGCCCGAGACTGACTTCAACCCATCCGTTGTAGGCCTACTTACTTGATCTTGAATCTTGAAAGTTCAATCAATGAATCATTTCCATTTGTTTCAAGCAGTCCATTCAATGATTCAATTCATTGAATGATCATCCACTGATTGCCTGTAGGCCTAGACGGGTATAAATGCTTGAAACACATATCGTACATATCCCTTACTATCTAGTATGGAAACCTACGGTTGGTGTTGCATAAATATTGCGTCCAAGATATAAATAACACAAAAAATACAAACCTTCAGCCTTCTCTCATGCCATCCGCCCTCTTTGATGTGGAACTCTTCTGGGGTGGAGGTAAGAATTTAGGAAACAGTAGCTAGGACATGTTCCGTTTGTGATAATTGATTTAGAAAAAAATATCATTTTCATGGTTATTTAGCAATTTAATCCAGGTAGATTTTGGAGTTATAGAAGCAAAAGATGATTTTGCACAGTTGATCATAATTTAAACAAGTGATAGATCTCCAAATATATCTAATTTGCACTTTTAGCCAACAGGAAATGTCTTATTCACGGCACATGATTGCATTACCAACAGTGCGCGGCGTGCGAGGGGGCTGAGGCTAGAAAACCCTGAGGGTTTTCTGATTGCGCAACATCTAGCTGGCCTTCCCCCCTGTGCTGCCACCTTCTGTGCAGTTCTGAACTAGTCTGGGGGGGTTACTCCAGAGATTATATTCCTAGAGGTTGCATGGAAGAGGAGGAGAGGGTGGGCTGGGGGTGGGGTTGAAGATGGGGGGAGGGGGTGGGGGGAGGGGGTGGGGGGAGGGGGTGGGACCTACATTTGTATTTGGTGGGACCTACATTTGTATTTGGTGGGTTGGGCTGGGCTTCTGGGTATGGGCTGGGCTTCTTCATATGGGCTGAGGGTGGGTTGGGCTTTCTTGCAGGTTGAGGTGGGTTCAGGTGGGCTATATTGGCAATGGCATGGGCTAGGGGTGGGTTTAATCTCTGTTCCCTGAGGGAGACGCTTCCTAATTACGTCTCAACTCCCAAACTAGATCACAAATGTTCGGTCAACCAATATTGACCCCCCCCTTGGGATTTTTCGGTCATCTGACACATTGGACCCCCCTAATTGATCCAAACAAGCTCTCCTGGTTTTAATCACTATACAGCCGAAAACCCTCAGGGAAACGCATCCTTTATTACGTCTTGATTCCCAAACTAGGTCGGAAATGTTCAGTCAACCAATATTGACCCCCCTTGACATTTTTCCGTCATCTGACACAGTGGACCCCCCTAATTGATCCAAACAAGCTCTCCTGGTTTTCATCACTATACAGCCAAAAACCCTCAGGGAAACGCATCCTTTATTACATCACGATCCCCAAACTAGGTCGGAAATGTTAAGTCAACCAATATTGACCCCCCCATGGGATTTTTCGGTCATCTGACATATGGGACCCCCCTAATTGATCCAAACAAGCTCTCCTGGTTTTACTCACTATACAGCCAAAAACCCTCAGGGAAACACATCCTTTATTACATCACGATTCCCAAACTAGGTCAGAAATGTTCGGTCAACCAATATTGACCCCCCCTTGAGATTTTTCAGTCATCTGACACATTGGACCCCCCTAATTGATCCAAAACAAGCTCTCCTGGTTATGATCACTATACAGCCGAAAACCCTCAGGGAAACCCGTCCTTTATTACGTCTCGACTCCCAAACTAGGTCAGAAATGTTTGGTCAACCAATATTTATCCCCCCTTGAGATTTTTCGGTCATCTGACACATTGGACCCCCCTAATTGATCCAAACAAGCTCTCCTGGTTTCAATCACTATACAGTCGAAAACCCTCAGGGAAACGCATCCTATATTATGTCTAGATTCCCAAAGTAGGTCAGAAATGTTCGGTCAACCAATATTGACCCCCCCTTGAGATTTTTTGGTCATCTGACACATTGGACCCCCCTAATTGATCCAAACAAGCTATGTTTTTTTTTATCACTATACAGCCAAAAACCCTCAGGGAAACCCGTCCTTTATTACGTTGCGATTCCCAAACTAGGTCAGAAATGTTCAGTCAACCAATGTTGATCCCCCCTTGAGATTTTTCGGTCATCTGACACTTTGGACCCCCCCTAATTGATCCAAACAAGATCTCCTGGTTTTAATCACTATACAGCCGAAAACCCTCAGGGAAACGCATCCTTTATTACGTCTTGATTCCCCAACTAAGTCAGAAATGTTCAGTCAACCAATATTAACCCCCACCTTGAGATTTTTCAGTCATCTGACACATTGGACACCTCTAATTGATCCAAACAAGCTCTCCTGGATTTAATCAATATACAGCCGAAAACCCTCAGGGAAACACATCCTTTATTACGTCTTGATTCTCAAACTAGGTCAGAAATGTTCGCTCAACCAATATTTACCCCCCCTTAAGATTTTTTGGTCATCTGACACATTGGACCCCCCTAATTGATCCAAACAAGCTCTCTTTTTTTTGATCACTATGGAGAAAAAACCCTCAGGGAAACCCGTCCTTTATTACGTTGCGATTCCCAAACTAGGTCAGAAATGTTCAGTCAACCAATGTTGACCCCCCCTTAAGATTTTTTGGTCATCTGACACATTGGACCCCCCTAATTGATCCAAACAAGCTCTCTTTTTTTTGATCACTATGGAGAAAAAACCCTCAGGGAAACCCGTCCTTTATTACGTTGCGATTCCCAAACTAGGTCAGAAATGTTCAGTCAACCAATGTTGACCCCCCCTTAAGATTTTTTGGTCATCTGACACATTGGACCCCCCTAATTGATCCAAACAAGCTCTCTTTTTTTTGATCACTATGGAGAAAAAACCCTCAGGGAAACCCGTCCTTTATTACGTTGCGATTCCCAAACTAGGTCAGAAATGTTCAGTCAACCAATGTTGACCCCCCCTTAAGATTTTTTGGTCATCTGACACATTGGACCCCCCTAATTGATCCAAACAAGCTCTTCTGGTTTTAATCACTATACACCCAAAAACCCTCAGGGAAACCCATCCTTTATTACGTCTCGACTCCCAAACTAGGTCAGAAATGTTCGGGCAGCTATTATTGACCCCCCCCTTGAGATGTTTTGGTCATCTGACACATTGGACCCCCCTAATTGATCCAAACAAGCTCTCCTGGTTTTATTCACTATACAGCCGAAAACCCTCAGGGAAACCCGTCCTTTATTACGTCTCGACTCCCAAACTAGGTCAGAAATGTTTGGTCAACCAATATTTACCCCCCCTTCAGATTTTTTGGTCATCTGACACATTGGACCCCCCTAATTGATCCAAACAAGCTCCCCTGGTTTTCATCACTATACAGCCAAAAACCCTCAGGGAAACGCATCCTTTATTACATCACGATCCCCAAACTAGGTCGGAAATGTTAGGTCAACCAATATTGACCCCCCAATGGGATTTTTTTGTCATCTGACATATGGGACCCCCCTAATTGATCCAAACAAGCTCTCCTGGTTTTACTCACTATACAGCCAAAAACCCTCAGGGAAATACATCCTTTATTACATCACGATTCCCAAACTAGGTCAGAAATGTTCGGTCAACCAATATTGACCCCCCCTTGAGATTTTTCAGTCATCTGACACATTGGACCCCCTAATTGATCCAAAACAAGCTCTCCTGGTTATGATCACTATACAGCCGAAAACCCTCAGGGAAACCCGTCCTTTATTACGTCTCGACTCCCAAACTAGGTCAGAAATGTTTGGTCAACCAATATTGACCCCCCCTTGAGATTTTTCAGTCATCTGACACATTGGACCCCCCTAATTGATCCAAAACAAGCTCTCCTGGTTATGATCACTATACAGCCGAAAACCCTCAGGGAAACCCGTCCTTTATTACGTCTCGAATCCCAAACTAGGTCAGAAATGTTTGGTCAACCAATATTTATCCCCCCTTGAGATTTTTCGGTCATCTGACACATTGGACCCCCCTAATTGATCCAAACAAGCTCTCCTGGTTTCAATCACTATACAGTCGAAAACCCTCAGGGAAACGCATCCTATATTATGTCTAGATTCCCAAAGTAGGTCAGAAATGTTTGGTCAACCAACATTTACCCCCCCTTGAGATTTTTTGGTCATCTGACACATTGGACCCCCCTAATTGATCCAAAGAAGCTCTCTTTTTTTTGATCACTATGGAGAAAAAACCCTCAGGGAAACCCGTCCTTTATTTTCTATGGAATACAGCAGTGCCATTGACTTAACCAAGGAAGGCCGTATTACACACCCCCTGTTAGATAACCCATGGCCGTATTACACGACCCTATGACGTCATCAACATGGCAGTTTGTTTACATTTTGAACGATGTAGAAAATTGTCATTTCAGCCCCCCTACCCCCCTGTAGGCCCTAATACTTTAATTTGAATCGGAAAAGGTAAAAAATAAACACAAAGGCACACTCGTTTCTGGTCTTTTGAAGGGTTATTTCACTTGTTGACCCTCGGGCCGCATTTCACTCGGCCTGCGGCCTTGTGAAATACGGCCCGAGGGTCAACTCGTGAAATAACCCTCCTAAAGACCAGAAACTCGTGCACCTTTGTCTATTTATTACGTTGAGATTCCCAAACTAGGTCAGAAATGTTCAGTCAACCAATGTTGACCCCCCCTTAAGATTTTTTGGTCATCTGACACATTGGACCCCCCCTAATTGATCCAAACAAGCTCTTCTAGTTTTAATCACTATACACCCGAAAACCCTCAGGGAAACCCATCCTTTATTACGTCTCGACTCCCAAACTAGGTCAGAAATGTTCGGTCAACCAATATTTACCCCCCCTTGAGATTTTTTGGTCATCTGACACATTGGACCCCCCTAATTGATCCAAACAAGCTCTCTTTTTTTTGATCACTATGGAGAAAAAACCCTCAGGGAAACCCGTCCTTTATTACGTTGCGATTCCCAAACTAGGTCAGAAATGTTCAGTCAACCAATGTTGACCCCCCCTCAAAATTTTTTGGTCATCTGACACATTGGACCCCCCTAATTGATCCAAACAAGCTCTCCTGGTTTTATTCACTATACACCCCAAAACCCTCAGGGAAACCCGTCCTTTATTACGTCTCGACTCCCAAACTAGGTCAGAAATGTTTGGTCAACCAATATTTACCCCCCCTTCAGATTTTTTGGTCATCTGACACATTGGACCCCCCTAATTGATCCAAACAAGCTCCCCTAGTTTTCATCACTATACAGCCAAAAACCCTCAGGGAAACGCATCCTTTATTACATCACGATCCCCAAACTAGGTCGGAAATGTTAAGTCAACCAATATTGACCCCCCCAATGGGATTTTTTTGTCATCTGACATATGGGACCCCCCTAATTGATCCAAACAAGCTCTCCTGGTTTTACTCACTATACAGCCAAAAACCCTCAGGGAAATACATCCTTTATTACATCACGATTCCCAAACTAGGTCAGAAATGTTCGGTCAACCAATATTGACCCCCCCTTGAGATTTTTCAGTCATCTGACACATTGGACCCCCCTAATTGATCCAAAACAAGCTCTCCTGGTTATGATCACTATACAGCCGAAAACCCTCAGGGAAACCCGTCCTTTATTACGTCTCGAATCCCAAACTAGGTCAGAAATGTTCGCTCAACCAATATTTACCCCCCCTTGAGATTTTTTGGTCATCTGACACATTGGACCCCCCTAATTGATCCAAACAAGCTCTCTTTTTTTTGATCACTATGGAGAAAAAACCCTCAGGGAAACCCGTCCTTTATTACGTTGCGATTCCCAAACTAGGTCAGAAATGTTCAGTCAACCAATGTTGACCCCCCCTTAAGATTTTTTGGTCATCTGACACATTGGACCCCCCTAATTGATCCAAACAAGCTCTTCTGGTTTTAATCACTATACACCCAAAAACCCTCAGGGAAACCCATCCTTTATTACGTCTCGACTCCCAAACTAGGTCAGAAATGTTCGGGCAGCTATTATTGACCCCCCCCTTGAGATGTTTTGGTCATCTGACACATTGGACCCCCCCTAATTGATCCAAACAAGATCTCCTGGTTATAATCACTTTACAGCCGAAAACCCTCAGGGAAACCCGTCCTTTATTACGTCTCGACTCCCAAACTAGGTCAGAAGTGTTCGGTCAACCAATATTGACCCCCCCCTTGAGATTTTTTGGTCATCTGACACATTGGACCCCCCTAATTGATCCAAACAAGCTCTCCTGGTTTTATTCACTATACACCCGAAAACCCTCAGGGAAACCCGTCCTTTATTACGTCTCGACTCCCAAACTAGGTCAGAAATGTTCGGGCAGCTATTATTGACCCCCCCTTGAGATTTTTTGGTCATCTGACACATTGGACCCCCCCTAATTGATCCAAACAAGATCTCCTGGTTATAATCACTATACAGCCGAAAACCCTCAGGGAAACCCGTCCTTTATTACGTCTCGACTCCCAAACTAGGTCAGAAATGTTCGGTCAACCAATATTGACCCCCCCTTGAGATTTTTCGGTCATCTGACACATTGGACCCCCCTAATTGATCCAAACAAGCTCTCCTGGTTTTATTCACTATACAGCCGAAAACCCTCAGGGAAACCCGTCCTTTATTACGTCTCGACTCCCAAACTAGGTCAGAAATGTTTGGTCAACCAATATTTACCCCCCCTTCAGATTTTTTGGTCATCTGACACATTGGACCCCCCTAATTGATCCAAACAAGCTCCCCTGGTTTTCATCACTATACAGCCAAAAACCCTCAGGGAAACGCATCCTTTATTACATCACGATCCCCAAACTAGGTCGGAAATGTTAGGTCAACCAATATTGACCCCCCAATGGGATTTTTTTGTCATCTGACATATGGGACCCCCCTAATTGATCCAAACAAGCTCTCCTGGTTTTACTCACTATACAGCCAAAAACCCTCAGGGAAATACATCCTTTATTACATCACGATTCCCAAACTAGGTCAGAAATGTTCGGTCAACCAATATTGACCCCCCCTTGAGATTTTTCAGTCATCTGACACATTGGACCCCCTAATTGATCCAAAACAAGCTCTCCTGGTTATGATCACTATACAGCCGAAAACCCTCAGGGAAACCCGTCCTTTATTACGTCTCGACTCCCAAACTAGGTCAGAAATGTTTGGTCAACCAATATTGACCCCCCCTTGAGATTTTTCAGTCATCTGACACATTGGACCCCCCTAATTGATCCAAAACAAGCTCTCCTGGTTATGATCACTATACAGCCGAAAACCCTCAGGGAAACCCGTCCTTTATTACGTCTCGAATCCCAAACTAGGTCAGAAATGTTTGGTCAACCAATATTTATCCCCCCTTGAGATTTTTCGGTCATCTGACACATTGGACCCCCCTAATTGATCCAAACAAGCTCTCCTGGTTTCAATCACTATACAGTCGAAAACCCTCAGGGAAACGCATCCTATATTATGTCTAGATTCCCAAAGTAGGTCAGAAATGTTTGGTCAACCAACATTTACCCCCCCTTGAGATTTTTTGGTCATCTGACACATTGGACCCCCCTAATTGATCCAAAGAAGCTCTCTTTTTTTTGATCACTATGGAGAAAAAACCCTCAGGGAAACCCGTCCTTTATTTTCTATGGAATACAGCAGTGCCATTGACTTAACCAAGGAAGGCCGTATTACACACCCCCTGTTAGATAACCCATGGCCGTATTACACGACCCTATGACGTCATCAACATGGCAGTTTGTTTACATTTTGAACGATGTAGAAAATTGTCATTTCAGCCCCCCTACCCCCCTGTAGGCCCTAATACTTTAATTTGAATCGGAAAAGGTAAAAAATAAACACAAAGGCACACTCGTTTCTGGTCTTTTGAAGGGTTATTTCACTTGTTGACCCTCGGGCCGCATTTCACTCGGCCTGCGGCCTTGTGAAATACGGCCCGAGGGTCAACTCGTGAAATAACCCTCCTAAAGACCAGAAACTCGTGCACCTTTGTCTATTTATTACGTTGAGATTCCCAAACTAGGTCAGAAATGTTCAGTCAACCAATGTTGACCCCCCCTTAAGATTTTTTGGTCATCTGACACATTGGACCCCCCCTAATTGATCCAAACAAGCTCTTCTAGTTTTAATCACTATACACCCGAAAACCCTCAGGGAAACCCATCCTTTATTACGTCTCGACTCCCAAACTAGGTCAGAAATGTTCGGTCAACCAATATTTACCCCCCCTTGAGATTTTTTGGTCATCTGACACATTGGACCCCCCTAATTGATCCAAACAAGCTCTCTTTTTTTTGATCACTATGGAGAAAAAACCCTCAGGGAAACCCGTCCTTTATTACGTTGCGATTCCCAAACTAGGTCAGAAATGTTCAGTCAACCAATGTTGACCCCCCCTCAAAATTTTTTGGTCATCTGACACATTGGACCCCCCTAATTGATCCAAACAAGCTCTCCTGGTTTTATTCACTATACACCCCAAAACCCTCAGGGAAACCCGTCCTTTATTACGTCTCGACTCCCAAACTAGGTCAGAAATGTTCAGTCAACCAATGTTGATCCCCCCCTTGAGATTTTTTGGTCATCTGACACATTGGACCCCCCATAATTGATCCAAACAAGATCTCCTGGTTATAATCACTATACAGCCGAAAACCCTCAGGGAAACCCGTCCTTTATTACGTCTCGACTCCCAAACTAGGTCAGAAATGTTCGGTCAACCAATATTGACCCCCCCTTGAGATTTTTCGGTCATCTGACACATTGGACCCCCCTAATTGATCCAAACAAGCTCTCCTGGTTTTATTCACTATACAGCCGAAAACCCTCAGGGAAACACATCCTTTATTAGGTTTCGACTCCCAAACTAGGTCGGACATGTTCGGTCAGCTATTATTGACCCCCCCTTGAGATTTTTTGGTCATCTGAGACATTGGACCCCCCTAATTGAACCAAACAAGCTCTCCTGGTTATGATCACTATACAGCCCAAAACCCTCAGGGAAACCCGTCCTTTATTAAGTCTCCACACCCAAACTAGGTCAGAAATGTTTGGTCAACCAATATTTACCCCCCCTTCAGATTTTTTGGTCATCTGACACATTGGACCCCCCTAATTGATCCAAACAAGCTCCCCTGGTTTTCATCACTATACAGCCAAAAACCCTCAGGGAAACCCATCCTTTATTACGTCTCGACTCCCAAACTAGGTCAGAAATGTTTGGTCAACCAATATTGATCCCCCCTATAGATTTTTGCGTCATCTGACACATTGGACCCCCCTAATTGATCCAAACAAGCTCTCCTGGTTTCAATCACTATACAGTCGAAAACCCTCAGGGAAACGCATCCTTTATTATGTCTAGATTCTCAAACTAGGTCAGAAATGTTTGGTCAACCAATATTTACCCCCCCTTGAGATTTTTTCGTCATCTGACACATTGGACCCCCCTAATTGATCCAAACAAGCTCTCTTTTTTTTGATCACTATGGAGAAAAAACCCTCAGGGAAACCCGTCCTTTATTACGTTGAGATTCCCAAACTAGGTCAGAAATGTTCAGTCAACCAATGTTAACCCCCCCTTAAGATTTTTTGGTCATCTGACACATTGGACCCCCCCTAATTGATCCAAACAAGCTCTTCTAGTTTTAATCACTATACACCCGAAAACCCTCAGGGAAACCCATCCTTAATTACGTCTAGACTCCCAAACTAGGTCAGAAATGTTCGGGCAGCTATTATTGACCCCCCCCTTGAGATGTTTTGGTCATCTGACACATTGGACCCCCCCCTAATTGATCCAAACAAGCTCTCCTGGTTTTATTCACTATACACCCGAAAACCCTCAGGGAAACACATCCTTTATTACATCACGATTTCCAAACTAGGTCAGAAATGTTCGGTCAACCAATATTGACCCCCCCTTGAGATTTTTCAGTCATCTGACACATTGGACCCCCCTAATTGATCCAAAACAAGCTCTCCTGGTTATGATCACTATACAGCTGAAAACCCTCAGGGAAACCCGTCCTTTATTACGTCTCGACTCCCAAACTAGGTCAGAAATGTTTGGTCAACCAATATTTACCCCCCCTTGAGATTTTT
This sequence comes from Harmothoe impar, assembly GCA_947462335.1. Taxonomy (NCBI): domain Eukaryota; kingdom Metazoa; phylum Annelida; class Polychaeta; order Phyllodocida; family Polynoidae; genus Harmothoe; species Harmothoe impar. The sequence goes on from OX381710.1 coordinate 29,254,290, forward strand.
CGGTCATCTGACACATTGGACCCCCCTAATTGATCCAAACAAGCTCTCCTGGTTTCAATCACTATACAGTCGCACCCTCAGGGAAACGCATCCTATATTATGTCTAGATTCCCAAAGTAGGTCAGAAATGTTCGGTCAACCAATATTGACCCCCCCTCGAGATTTTTTTGTCATGTGACGCATTGGATCCCCCTAATTGATCCAAACAAGCTCTCTTTTTTTTTATCACTATGGAGAAAAAACCCTCAGGGAAACCCGTCCTTTATTACGTTGCGATTCCCAAACTAGGTCAGAAATGTTCAGTCAACCAATGTTGATCCCCCCTTGAGGGTTTTCGGGTGTATAGTGAATAAAACCAGGAGAGCTTGTTTGGATCAATTAGGGGGGTCCAATGCGTCAGATGACAAAAAAAACTCATGGGGGGGTCAATAATAGCTGACCGAACATTTCTGACCTAGTTTGGGAGTCGAGACGTAATAAAGGAAGGGTTTCCCTGAGGGTTTTCGGCTGTATAGTGATTAAAACCAGGAGAGCTTGTTTGGATCAATTAGGGGGGTCTAATGTGTCAGATGACAAAAAAATCTCAAGAGGGGGGTTACTAATAGCTGACCGAACATTTCTGACCTAGTTTGGGAGTCGAGACGTAATAAAGGACGGGTTTCCCTGAGGGTTTTCGGCTGTATAGTGATTAAAACCAGGAGAGCTTGTTTGGATCAATTAGGGGGGGTCCAATGTTTCAGATGACCAAAAAATCTCAAGGGGGGGTCAATAATGGTTGACTGAACATGTCCGACCTAGTTTGGGAGTCGAGACGTAATAAAGGACGGGTTTCCCTGAGGGTTTTCGGCTGTATAGTGATTAAAACCAGGAGAGCTTGTTTGGATCAATTAGGGGGGTCCAATGTGTCAGATGACCAAAAAATCTCAAGGGGGGGGGGTCAATAGTAGCTGACCGAACATTTCTGACCTAGTTTGGGAGTCGAGACGTAATAAAGGACGGGTTTCCCTGAGGGTTTTCGGCTGTATAGTGAATAAAATCAGGAGAGCTTGTTTGGATCAATTAGGGGGGTCCAATGTGTCAGATGACCAAAAAATCTCAAGGGGGGGGTCACTAATAGCTGACCGAACATTTCTGACCTAGTTTGGGAGTCGAGACGTAATAAAGGACGGGTTTCCCTGAGGGTTTTCGGCTGTATAGTGATTAAAACCAGGAGAGCTTGTTTGGATCAATTAGGGGGGTCCAATGTGTCAGATGACCAAAAAATCTCAAGGGGGGGTCAATAATGGTTGACTGAACATGTCCGACCTAGCTTGGGAGTCGAGACGTAATAAAGGACGGGTTTCCCTGAGGGTTTTCGGGTGTATAGTGAATAAAACCAGGAGAGCTTGTTTGGATCAATTAGGGGGGTCCAATGTGTCAGATGACAAAAAAATCTCAAGGGGGGGTCAATAATAGCTCACCGAACATTTCTGACCTAGTTTGGGAGTCGAGACGTAATAAAGGACGGGTTTCCCTGAGGGTTTTCGGCTGTATAGTGATTAAAACCAGGAGAGCTTGTTTGGATCACTTAGGGGGGTCCAATGTGTCAGATGACCAAAAAATCTCAAGGGGGGGTCAATAATGGTTGACTGAACATGTCCGACCTAGCTTGGGAGTTGAGACGTAATAAAGGACGGGTTTCCCTGAGGGTTTTCGGGTGTATAGTGAATAAAACCTGGAGAGCTTGTTTGGATCACTTAGGGGGGTCCAATGTGTCAGATGACCAAAAAATCTCAAGGGGGGGTCAATAATGGTTGACTGAACATGTCCGACCTAGCTTGGGAGTCGAGACATAATAAAGGATGGGTTTCCCTGAGGGTTTTCGGCTGTATAGTGATTAAAACCAGGAGAGCTTGTTTGGATCAATTAGGGGGGTCCAATGTGTCAGATGACGAAAAAATCTCAAGAGGGGGGTCACTAATAGCTGACCGAACATTTCTGACCTAGTTTGGGAGTCGAGACGTAATAAAGGACGGGTTTCCCTGAGGGTTTTCGGGTGTATAGTGATTAAAACCAGGAGAGCTTGTTTGGATCAATTAGGGGGGTCCAATGTGTCAGATGACAAAAAAATCTCAAGGGGGGGTCAATAATAGCTCACCGAACATTTCTGACCTAGTTTGGGAGTCGAGACGTAATAAAGGACGGGTTTCCCTGAGGGTTTTCGGGTGTATAGTGAATAAAACCAGGAGAGCTTGTTTGGATCAATTAGGGGGGTCCAATGTGTCAGATGACCAAAAAATCTCAAGGGGGGGTCAATATTGGTTGACCAAACATTGTTGACCTAGTTTGGGAGTAGGGACGTAATAAAGGACGGGTTTCCCTGAGGGTTTTCGGCTGTATAGTGAATAAAACCAGGAGAGCTTGTTTGGATCAATTAGGGGGGGTCCAATGTGTCAGATGACCAAAAAATCTCAAGGGGGGGTCAATAATGGTTGACTGAACATGTCCGACCTAGTTTGGGAGTCGAGACGTAATATAGGATGCGTTTCCCTGAGGGTTTTCAGCTGTATAGTGATTAAAACCAGGAGAGCTTGTTTGGATCAATTAGGGGGGTCCAATGTGTCAGATGACCAAAAAATCTCAAGGGGGGGGGGTCAATAATAGCTGACCGAACATTTCTGACCTAGTTTGGGAGTCGAGACGTAATAAAAGACGGGTTTCCCTGAGGGTTTTCGGGTGTATAGTGAATAAAACCTGGAGAGCTTGTTTGGATCAATTAGGGGGTCCATTGTGTCAGATGACCAAAAAATCTCAAGGGGGGGGTCAATAATAGCTGACAGAACATTTCTGACCTAGTTTGGGAGTCGAGACGTAATAAAGGACGGGTTTCCCTGAGGGTTTTCGGGTGTATAGTGATTAAAACCAGAAGAGCTTGTTTGGATCAATTAGGGGGGTCCAATGTGTCAGATGACGAAAAAATCTCAAGGGGGGGTCAATATTGGTTGACCGAACATTTCTGACCTAGTTTGGGAGTCGAGACGTAATTAGGACGGGTTTCCCTGAGGGTTTTAGGGTGTATAGTGATTAAAACCAGAAGAGCTTGTTTGGATCAATTAGGGGGGTCCAATGTGTCAGATGACCAAAAAATCTTAAGGGGGGGTCAACATTGGTTGACTGAACATTTCTGACCTAGTTTGGGAATCGCGACGTAATAAAGGACTGGTTTCCCTGAGGGTTTTTCTCCATAGTGATCAAAAAAAGGAGAGCTTGTTTGGATCAATTAGGGGGGTCCAATGTGTCAGATGACCGAAAAAATCTCAAGGGGGGGGTCAATATTGATTGACCGTACATTTGTGATCTAGTTTAGGAGTTGAGACGTAATTAGGAAGCGTTTCCCTCCGGGCATAGAGATTAAACCCACCCCTAGCCCATGCCATTGCCAATATAGCCCACCTGAGCACACCCCTAGCCCATGCCAACAAAGCCCACCTCAACCTGCAAAGAAGCCCAACCCACTCTCAGCCCATGTGAAGAAGCCCAGCCCATACCTAGAAGCCCAGCCCAACCCACCAACCCCTATACCATGCACAGCTACCAAAAGTACAGCCCATGTAGATCCCTCCCCCCTCCCCCCCCCTCCCCCACCCCCTCACCCCCTCCCCCCACCTTCAACCCCACCCACTGCCCACCACTCACCTCCTTACTGAACCCAGCATACACAGTTTGAATGAGGAGTGGCCTCCCCAGTGTGTTAGTTGGACCAGTTAACACTAGGGCGGATGAGGGCAGCACTGATTGAAAACCCTCAGGGTTAAATAGACTGCACCGTGCGAGGGCAAATCTTTTGGACCGGCTTTACATAATTTTGCAGGTAATTAAGCAACTATTTACTTGTTTCAGCACTATATTCAAACAAGGGAAGCATCTTCTACCGTTGTAGAATTGATGTAAAGGTTGTACTGCTTACTATACATCCTTTAACATATCACATCTGCGCTGCCCAAAACGCAGGCATGACCGTCGATGTTCGCTGTTGGGCGCTATTCACCAATTTGCGCAGAACGCCAATATTGACATCCTGCGCAGCGCAATTTGTAAATAGCGCAGGATCAGAGAACGCCAATCTGCGCGGAATACAAATATCAGGCGGCTGCGAGCACCTGTTTCATTTGTAAGTCTTTGAATCAATTGAACCCTAATTAGTTCAGGACTCGTGACATAAAAGTTGATGCATAGAAGCCATAGTATATATCCATCTATCAGAAATGTTGGAGTCCAATTAATTTTAATCTAGATCATAGATGATATAACTTCATTAGAAACTCGCACTGAGACATCTAGTTTTTTTTAAAATTATTATTATTATTATTATTATTTTTGTCTTTTTTTTGGGGGGGGGGGGGGGGGCAAGGCCCGTCGGGCCACCCCCCTAGCTGGATCCGCCAATGATATTATGACGGCCCCTCCAATAAAGCCTTCTTGAATCATAGCCCAGTAGAGAGGACCTTTTTAGGGAGGGTTCATTATTTATGGCAGGGGGGGTGAGCGTTTGGCAAATCGAATAGGTACTACCTACGTCAAAAATAATTGGCCCCCCCCTCGGAATAGGTTGAAAAAAAAAGGCCCCCCCCCCCTCGGAATAGGTTGGAAAAAAAGCGCCCCCCCCCCTCGTCACCCTGGATCGTTTTCAACTTTATTACAAAAACGATGTTGGTGTCTACTAATTGTATGCATTTAATCCTGGGCACTTTTTTACCTACAATTTACTACCTTGCAACAAATACATCCATTTGTAAGGTGTTTTAGTGTAAACGTCTTATGATACTCGCTGGTGAGTGATAATAGTCAAACCTCAGACACTTGACTTACATACCGTTGAGTTTAAGGGCCCCAGTGCTTATAAATTGGAAGCTCCCTTACCCTCAGTGCTTACATGAGGCCGGCACTTTTTTGAAGACTGACAAAACGGTGGGCTATTCTGAGTGTCAAAAGTGATGCAGTGAGAAATTTGCTGGGAGTTTGAGGAAAATTTTAGAAAATTTTAGAAAATATTGACGTAATTCGGTAAAATATAACACAGGCTGTTACCAAAATTCGCGACATTTCAATGTACTAAATTCGCGGGATTTTTAGGAATACCCCTTAAAAAAAAGGCCCCCCCCCCTAAGAATAGGGTAAAAAAAAAAGGCCCCCCCCTTTGAATACCCCTAAAAAAATTGCCCCCCCCCCCTCAAATGCTCACCCCCCCCCCTGCCATAAATAATGAACACTCCCCTAGATGGTCGGGGGGGGGGGAGGGTGTTAGTGAGGGCTGGTGGCGGGTGGTCGAAGGTGCAGTTTGACTCGGGCCAGCTGCTCAGTCCCACGCTCAGGCTTGGCTACGTTTAATACCGATACCATACACAAATGACACATTTCTACAGAATTGTAACATTAGAAAATGAAACTCGGACGCTGAAAGCAAAACTAGAATTTTTTTAGAGATCTACGGTAGGGAGTGTTCATTTATTATTAATTATATGTGGGAGGGGGTAATATGTCAGGCAGTTGCAGAGGTATCAAAATGTTTACGCCCCCTCCCCCTCTTGAGAACGTTCAGACTTTTTTGTGCCCCCGACTCGCCAAATGCACGGAAAGTCACCGCCTCCTGTGATCCATCGTAAATTGTAATGCGCAGTTGTTGTTTCTTTTTTTTTGCTAATCAGGGGCTTAATTTTTTAACCCCCGCCCTCCCTCAAGAGGGATCCATTTTTTACGCCCCCCCCCCCCCCCCCACGCCCTGTAACTAATACCCGGTAAATGAACAACCCCTACCTGTTATTAAATAGGACTAAAACGTGATACCAGTAAGGGATGAGTGGGGGAACCGTATCTCTGACATCTCTACCCCCCATCTCCACAGTTAGTTCAAAGTACCATAAGGATCCCTCGCACCCCACCCCACCCCCAATAATACCAATATTATCTTCCCCACTACCGGTAACTGATTTTGAGAAATGGTTCCTCAAAATATCGCATAGGCTACTACCCGTACCGTATCGAACCCCCCCCCCCCCCCCCCCCAACAAGCGATGGCCGATGGCCTAGCTGTCTCATTTCATGACCCCCGCCCATAATATTTAATTTTCACCACCCATCCCCCGCTCACCAGCTGCCAATAAATGACTCATCCTTTATGTGACTCGTCCCTAAAGGAAAAATGATGCAATGCCAGGTCAACAGATTACACCAAATACCTACTAAACGAGTACCAGTACTGGGTTCCTGTTCCAGTAGATCTACAGGATAGTAGGGCCGAGCCCTTATACTACAGAAACTTGGCTCACAGTACTTACCACTGTATAGTCGATACCTGCATCAGTCCAATTCAGACTCCGGATTCAGACTCCAGTATAGTTTGTTAGACCTCTCGTTCAGGCACCTATAGTCTCTGTTGACTCAAGTACACAGGTATGGTAGCCGTAGGTTACAGTTTCAAGGTACCATAAAACCTTGCGTATTGGCCGCGGCTAGTACGCAAGTCAGATAGCGGACAGATCGCCATATTCAGAACCCCTGTGAGGCTTATAGGATATTCCCAAATTCTAGGCGATGCTAATACGTGAGGTAGGCTTATATGCAAGGTTTTACTCAGTACTAGGTCTTTGACAGATTACCAGCAGGGGAGAGTTAGTTTGATCTGACTTTAGTGACAGGAATGAACAACTTTTGATATTTGAGGGATGCTATGCCTCCATGCTGTAGGGTTCTATTCACCAATTTACACAGAACACCAATGTTGGGATTCTGCACTGCGCAATTTGCAAATAGCGCAGTCCTCAACAGAGCTGCGCAGGATACCAATCTCCGCGTGATAGAAATAGCAGTGAAGATGTGAACACTTGTTGGGTGAAGTCCCTGAATCAAAACACCCCAAAATAGTTCACATGCCAAAGCGACGTAATAAAAATTGATAGATTCTAAGTATCCATCTATTAAAAGATTTACAGTCCAATCAATCTAAATCTTTGTAAAATAACTTCATTAGAATCTTGCAGACATTTGTAAACGGCGCACAATGGATTGGCATCCAGAGCAAATTGGTGAATAGCGCACAACAATGCAAGTATTGCCGTCAGATGCATTTGCTCTCAGCTCTGAGACACAAGCGCATGTTAATAAAGATGTTACTTTATCTACGTTAGCAGGAATATTTACTTTTCCCTTAATTCTGTCAACAAGAGTGTCAACTCTGTTGAAACCACCCACATAATTAACTAATAACCCACATTGCAGATATGGCAGCGACGGCCGTCCTCCAGCGCCTACAGTCACGAGCAGCTCAGGCTGAGCAGATCATCTCCCAGCTCAGGGCTCAACTAGACGTGATCAGGAAGTCTGCAGGTGAGTTGGAACTTTAGTACTTGTATTTCTATTCTCGTGGTACCGGTACACTACTGATGTGCCAAATAATCCCTACCAGCCTTGTACAATGGAAACCTTTCGCACTCCAGTCAAATGGAAAGGTTTTGTATGTAGACTACATGTTGGAAAGTTCCCAATTTTGTCCTACCGGTATTTGAAAATGCATTGGCAATTTCAAATATGAAAATAAGCATACCTCACATTTGCTATGAGAGCGGTTTACTTTTATAGATTTATCAATGCAATCTGTGATTGGTATTCACTTGGTATAATTCTGAATCATGTCCGGTAACTGGTTGTCTTTAATTTGTTACATAGTTGAAAATGCCTGTAAAGAGGACGAGGCGAGGCTCCGGACAGAGAACAACCAACTCCGCACAGAGGTTGATGAATTAAGGGAGCATCTCACTCAAGTAGAGATTAGGAACGGAGGTGAGTGGCCCTACTATTTGAGACCAAATGACAGCGCTTGTTTGAGCCAATGCAGTGAGTAATGACAGTAAAACTACACGACATGTTTCCTCCTACAGTTAAGCAGGTACCGATGCAGTGAGTAATGACAGTAAAACTATAAGACATGTTTCCTCCTACAGTTAAGCAGGTACCGATGTAGTGAGTAATGACAGTAAAACTACAAGACATGTTTCCTCCTACAGTTAAGCAGGTACCGATGTAGTGAGTAATGACAGTAAAACTATAAGACATGTTTCCTCCTACAGTTAAGCAGGTACCGATGCAGTGAGTAATGACAGTAAAACTATAAGACATGTTTCCTCCTACAGTTAAGCAGGTACCGATGTAGTGAGTAATGACAGTAAAACTACAAGACATGTTTCCTCCTACAGTTAAGCAGGTACCGATGTAGTGAGTAATGACAGTAAAACTACAAGACATGTTTCCTCCTACAGTTAAGCAGGTACCGATGTAGTGAGTAATGACAGTAAAACTACAAGACATGTTTCCTCCTACAGTTAAGCAGGTACCGATGTAGTGAGTAATGACAGTTAAACTACAAGACATGTTTCCTCCTACAGTTAAGCAGGAACCGATGCAGTGAGTAATGACAGTTAAACTACATGACGTGTTTCCTCCTACAGTTAAGCAGGTACCGATGCCTGCACGGGGACCAGCTTCAGTTGCGGCTGCAGTGGCGCCACCTACAGCAGCAGCTCCCGTAGCGGCAGCTAGCGACGTTACACAGGAGCCACCAAAGAAGCAGGCCAAAAAAGAGAAGAAGGAGAAGAAAGGTAGCACACTAATCGCTCTATAGAATTGACTTACTGTTCTCATATGTTCACTTCATATCAATTGCTCAATGGAGCCTAAAGGTGTCGTATTTTTTGTACTCTTTATACACAACTTCGAGTTGGCTGGAAATGATTATATAAGCTCATGATAAAATACAAACAAACGATGTCAACTTGAGAGCATCGGGTGAAGAATGACATTCAAAGCTGTATTGCCAACTTTGGCGTTTTATACTTTTATATATAAATTATAATGCTACTTTGAACAGGAGGGGATGGCAAACCCAAGAACCAGGCGCCGGCTGGACCTGAGCTGCCAGTGGATGTGTCGCGTCTGAGTTTGCGTGTGGGCCATATCGTGACAGCTAAGAAGCATCCTGATGCCGACGGGCTTTACATCGAGGAAGTGAACCTGGGCGAGGACAGGAACCGCACCATCATTAGTGGACTCGTCAAGCACATCCCACTAGAACAGGTTGGTTGTAGAGCATATATCATAATATGGTCAAATTGGGGCATTTGTGTAAGCTTTATAGGAAGATTTTTTGATTATTGGTTTGATACTACAGGCGAAAATAATCGAGGTATCTACTGTATACTGCAAAATGATTAACTTACGACCACTTCAAAAGATTCGGAACCAAAATGGATTAGACTACATTATAGTAGGAATACATCTGAAGTGCTTTCAATGTTTACACACCATTCGTTTTCAAGAGAATCATTCTACATAGTCTGTCCATTTGGTAACTGGAATTGCATAAGTTATACCTCTCTTTAAGCGTTACTCCTGTGAGTTATCTGATACATTGGAATAATAATAAAGTGTCTACATTACAACCTGGAATGTCTTACACTTACAGATGCAGGACCGTCTTGCGATCTTCATGACAAACCTGAAGCCGGCGAAGATGCGTGGCATCCTGTCGGAGGGTATGATTATGTGTGCGAGTACCCCCGAGAAGGTGGAGATCCTCGAGGTACCGGCCGGTGCTGCCATTGGAGACCGGGTTACAGTGCCAGCATTCCCAGGTATGATACATACTCATTTGCTACTATAATATATATTGTACCAACATCCAAAGCTGTTGAATATGCATCCATATAATATCTATGACAAGAAATAACCCACACCATTGAAACTCGTAAGGAGATGCCACTTTCTCTGCTTTTGTTGGAATACTGGCTTTTTCGTTGGGATTTCCATATTAAATTACGTCAATTAATTGGTATTAGCATGCCAGCGTCTTGTCGACCTGGGAGTGGCATCTCTACGACTGGTAGGGTTTGAAAGAAATGCGTATTCGTATTAAATCGGATCACTCTTAAACGCGACCAGTCTTCTTGGTACACTTTCTTTTAGAATACAACGTATGTTATATCCTCGTGTGTACCAACGAACACGTTAAGGACCCCATAATGTTGTAGTCTGCTATTTGTTGGGTGAAGTCCCTGAATCAAAACACCCCAAAATAGTTTACATGCCAGAGTGACGTAATACAAATATGCCCTTTGTCGTCATGATACATGAATGCAGCTCTACAGAAAGTATTTCCCAGGTAGACATAATGCATTAAGGTCATATCCAACCTTTAAAGGATGAGATCTAATACTTAATGCATACTCACATTCTCTGTTCTACAGGTGAGCCGGACACGCAGTTAAACCCCAAAAAGAAGGTATGGGAGGCGGTGCAGCCTGACCTCCAGGTGAACGAGAAGGGACTGGCCACCTACAAGGGGGAACCATGGACCATAGCTGACAAGGGCACCATCAAGGCCCCCTCCCTCACCAAAGTGGGCATCAAATAGAATAGTATTAGTATAGAGATCGCCATAGTGCAAGAGGCCCTCCGCCCTATAGGGAGGCCTGTGGCTACTGTTATCTTGCCGGGTTGAGTCACTGAATGTGTATTCTGTTGAATTAATGTTTGTGGATTAAAGATGGGTGAGATTGTGAATTTGAGGTTCTGTTTTGTATTAGCAATCATCGCCCCCCCCCTGAATTTGCGTTTTAGACAACGTCTTAAAGCTTCATTCCAACTACTAATATATGGCACTCGTTACTCAAAAAAAAAACTTGTTTCTCGTTACCGAAATCTTTTTGAGAATCTTTTAATGGGAAAGCATGATGAATATAGACAAAAATGAGCATATTTGGTATCAGGTTTAAGTTTACAGTGCCGAAAATGCAATGTAATAGAGGAGACCTGTACCATTTGGGTGCCTCTACAGGGGTAAAAATCGACACGGGCCGGACATATTGTTGCCTTCCTCCATCCCTGTTGTGGTGGAAAAGCAAAATATCAATCTGTCCATCTCAAAACTGTCTTTCTAGCGTGACACAGTTTTGAGATGGACAGATTGAATTTCAATATTAAAGTGGCATAGTCCGATGATGGGGCTCAAAAATAAATTTTGCTAAAAATGGACCAAAATGTTCAAAATGGCCATACTTCATGTCCTACCTACTTTTTAAAACACTATTCCCCAGAATTCATCGTACATTTCAGCTAATATCAGTTTTATCCTCAATTTGACGGTATAATTCCGCCAATTGAAAATACACTGTAATGTAATGATATTTTAAAAAGATTTAAGTAGAATTCAAAATATAGAAAAAATCGGACCATGCCACTTAAATGTAAATCAATTTATAGGTTAGGCCTATGCCATATCGGAAAAAATTGCCATTTGATTAATTGCTCCAATGACTAGTCCCTATCGATTGTAGTGTCAGCAAGTCCATTCTAGTGCTCCACCACACTACTGCCACCTTGTGAGTATAAAGGATACTATTCTGAACACAGCTAGACGCACCATGCAGCGCAACAGCCTAGGTCAAGTCCAGTCTGCTGCCTGGTATCAAACCGACTAAAATCCATCATATCCAACCAATCTCCTGGCAAAGTACGTCCCATAGACTTGAATAAAAGTTACCGTCATTACTTACTAGATACTGGATTATAATGAGTAGTATAGTATGTATCGGAACGGGACTATAGTTAAGTACTGTTTATTACTCAATCGACATGCAGCCAATCAGAGGCCTCCATTTGGTCACGTGACCGGAAGTGACCTACTTAGGGGATTAGTGGTGACGTCACGTGACCTAGTTAGCCAATCAGAGGCCGCCATTGGGTCACGTGACCGGAAGTGACCTACTTAGGGGATTAGCGGTGCATTCTGGGTAACCCTGCAGCCAATCAGAGGCCTCCATTGGGTGACCGGAAGTGACCTACTTAGGGGATGGTGCATTCTGGGTAACCTACTGACCTACTTAGGGGACCGGAAGTGACGTCACATGACCTAATGGCCAACCGGAAGTGACCTCATTGAGGATCACGTGACCGGAAGTGACCTGATTGATCACGTGACCGGAAGAAGAAGAAGAAGAAGAAGAAGAAGAAGAAGAAGTGACGTCACGCGACTTAATGAAGAGATGAGCGTCTTTAAGGGGTCACGGGCTTTAAAATGTGATATCTTTTTTTTTGGAGGAGGAGGCGAGTCTCTTATTTTTTTTTGGTAAACTAATAAAAAACACCACGATATAAGTTTTTTTTTCATTTTTTATTGTTTTACGAGCGACTGGAAGTGACTTATTGAACTAGTTAGAAGCGTTCTTTAGAGTGTATAAGGGGGAAGGAGGGGAAGGAGGGGAGGGGGGGAGGGGGGGAGGGGGGGAGGGGGGGCCCTTTTAACATGCATGGGGAGGGGGGCGCTTTTAGGATGCATGGGGCGAGTGGGGGAGGGGGGGAGGGGGGGGGAGGGGGGCACTCTAGAGGGGGGGGGGGCACTCTAAGGGGCGCGTTTGTCTCTTTTAAGAAAGAAAAAGATTTTCAATCGAGAGACACGCTTCTTCCTCTCGAGAGGAAGAAGCGTGTCTCTTCGTGTTTTTTTTTTGTTTATCACGTGCTGCGATGAGGTGATCAGCTGCGACTGGAGGAAGTGACACTTTAAGAGATCGCGCGTCTTAATTGTTATGATATATATATTTTTTTTTTTTTTTTTTTTTTTTTTTACTTACTAATAAAGAAGACGTATGAAAATAAAACACAACAATTCACATGTCCGTCGTTCTCGTTGTTTCTTGCTTGATAAAGTCAAGTAATATCGCGATGCCGAGGCCAAACTTTCCCATGTCCTCAGTCAACACTCGAAGGAGTTCAAAAGGCGTACCGCCGGCGCCGTCAGCTTCATCTTGCCACATTTTCAACACTCGGAAGGCCCACTCAGCGGGACTTCCTCCGTATTCGCATTCTTCAGCGATCTTATCTAACCTCTCAGGCGACAATTTTAAATGGTCCCCCACCTCTTTCCACCTGCTACCCAGACGTCTGCCGAGGGTGCCCAAGTGCTTATGCATCGCGCGCGAGTCGGGGTTTTCGAAATCCAACCCCTGTCTGTGGAGAAGGGCCATCCACTGAGCCAACAGTTCCATGCGTCTAATGCGGGTGAAGACGCGACCGAGCTCGCCCCATCTATGACGATGCGGGGTTTCACCCCACCACACTCGGAACATCGCCGTACACAGCTCCTCCGGTGTCTTGACACTGCGCTCTACTAGAGCATCCATACGGGCGGCGCTGACTTTTAAGCTACTGCCCAACTCTCTCCAACAGCCGCTCAACTCTTTACCTAGTTGACGAAGCAAGGCGTCGCTATAGGCTAACCGCCGCTGTCCTACCTGTCGGGTCTCCCCATCATCGGTCTGCTGCCTCGCGCCGCGTCTCACGTCGTCAAGCCGCATTAACTTTTTTTCAGGCGCACCGGGCGGTGAAGGCGAGCTTGAAAGTGGAATAGCTTGAGCCATCTCGTCTCGTCTTGGCGGCGGCGGCAGCGGCGGCGGCGGCGGCGGCGGTGGCGGCGGTGGTGGTGGTGGCGGTGGTGGTGGTAGTAGCCGTTACTGGGGTCAGAGGCGATATGTTTTTTTTCCAACAGAAATGAGAGCTTTTTATACAGAGGGAGTTTAATCCCATTTCCAACAGCGCTCCAGCTGTCTAGCGCCCTGTCCGCATGACGCTTTTTCAGCCGCTCCGCTCCTTAAGAGCTTAGATGACGAGGGGGTGTGGCATCGCTATCCGTGGAGACCAGCTGAAAACGGTGTTTTTTCCTCACTCATAGCCTTAATACCTCCTACCCCCTACCCGAGGACGTCTCCCTCCCTCTGACATTCATTGTAACAAACGTCAGAGGTCAGGTGAAAATCGGATTTTTTTTTCATGCACAGCCTTAGGCAGCTGTCACCCCTCCTTATTGAACTAGCCGGCCGCCCGCCCGCCTGGCCGGCCCGGTCTACTCACCACGGCAGGAGGTGGCGATTTTTGTCTTACACTTAAGTCGCTCACCACATGCACACGCCTCTACTCACAGACAGACACGTTCGTCTTAGGGGGGTCCTGCTTCACGCCACACGCCTCCTGTAGTTTTTTTTTGTATACACACTGTAAGCTCATCACCGTTACCGTTAATCCTTTATACAGCTAACGCGCGCTGAATGGCTGAACAGGGTGGTAAGCGGCTTAGCTCACCACAGTGGATCCCTCAAAAAGGGATCCAGCTGAAAACGTCATACCTTATGTCTTTGTGAATGGCCGCCGCCGGTCAGTCGACGGCAGGCAGCAACCGCTTAACCCTTTATACAGCTAATGCGCGTTGAATTGCTGAACAGGGTGGTAAGCGGCTTAGCTCATCATCACAGTCGATCTCTCAAAAGAGGGGGGGGGGAAAGGGATCCAGCTGAAAACGTCATGCCTTATGTCTTTTTGTTTCTCTTTGTGAATGGCCGCCGGCCAGCCGGCGGCAGCTGAACAGGGTCGGTAAGTAGCTTAGCTCTAGAAGCGAGAAGGCGTATATAAGGGGCTTGGAAACCTCCATTCACTCACTCATTCTTTTTTGCTGCTCTCTACAGTCACCACCATGAGCAAAAGACAACAGCTAGCGGCGTTCAAGAACAAGAAGACTACGCGGAACAGCGTTCGTTTAGCGTCAGTGCCTGCTCTTGCTACTGAACATGAGACTACCGCCGCAGCCGGTTGGTCTTATCACCCTCCTGCTGTAGCGAGCGCTCGCGGCAGTAGTAGTAGTAGTAGTAGTAGCAGTAGCACTAGTAGTAGCAGTAGTAGTAGTAGTAGTGGTAGTAGTACTAGTAGTACTACTGGTAGCAGTCGTCGTGCTAGCGACGTTGTTACACTCGCGACGGTACACGTTGCTGCTAAGCGCGCTGCCGCTGCTACCGCCGTCCCGCCTGCCGCTGCTGCTGCTGCTGCTGCTGCTGCTGCGCCTGCTACTGCTGCGCCTGCTACGGCTGCGCCTGCTGAGGCTGCTGCTGCGCCTGCTACTGTTGCGTCTGCTGCGGCTGCGCCTGCTGCGGCTGCTTCTGCTGCACCTGCTGCTACTGCTACTACTACTGACGACAACGCTCCTGGCACAGCGCAGTACTGGCAACCGGGTTTTTACCTCCCCACTACTGTTGATGACTTTGATGACCTGCCGCACGTTGCACAGCCCCTCTCCTCCACCACTACATCGACGGACGCCCTCGACGCCGCTCGCGCTGAGAGTTACAGCTATTCGGACACTCAGCCCCTGAACCGAGAAGAAGAGGAGGAGGAGGAGCAGCGACAGGGTGAGACAGAGAACGACGCTGACGACGAGGCGTACGAAGAACCCGAAGGGCAAGGGGTGAGCGGTACGTTTTTCGGCTTCCCTCTTCGACCTTTCGACCTCACTTCCTCCACTGCTAGCGCCCCCCCGTCCGGTCCGTGGCGACTGCCCTCACCGCCACCTTACGAGGGCGGCGGCGGCGCTTCATCTTCTACCGCTACACACAGCACGGACGGCGTGTGGCTGCGCTGTTCCAACAACGAGACCTCCGATACCACCAGCGCTGACGCTGCTCCTGCTATCGGTTCTGCTGCTGATTCAGCTCACGCTGATGGTGTTACTCATCCTGCGGGTGTGAAACGTTCTAAGGTGAGTTCCAGAACAACAAGGCCCACTAAGAAGAGAAAAATACAAGAAAAAGAAGGAGATGGACGAGAAGAAGCAGAGAAAACACTCGGGTTAGAGTTCTGCTTAGACGGAGCTTTGACGCTGGAGATCTGGGAGGACGTGGCTAGACTGTCTAGGAGGCCGCGCTACACAAAAGACGGCCAGGTGAAAGAGGCGTCTCTGACCAGAAGCAAGCGAGTGCACTTCACGGCCGACGCGCTGCGCGAGCTCATAGCACGCATCGCCGATATCCGCGCAGTGGTGCGCATACGCGACACAGCGGCCGCGCAAGGAAAACCTAATCACACCCCCTGGTTCGCAGTGCTGGATGAGGCGGGCGAAGTGTACGCAGCTGTGAGCTACTACAGCGGTAAGAACCTCGTCCACGTGCGCAAGTACGAAGGTCCTGACAAAAAACCCACACAGCAGGGGGTGACGCTGTCCGCCAGAGCGCTCAAAGAGTTGGATGACAAAACAGAGATCATTCTGAAATATCTCGGCATAGATTCGGAATGAGAGACGCTCAACGCTCACGCGCGCACACACACACACACAGCGTTTGACGTACGCTGTATGAGACAGACAGACAGACAGACAGACGGATACACAGACAGCAGACAGAAAGATAGTTACATAGACGACAGATTGATAGATGGCTAGATAGATAGATAGATAGTTAGACGGCTAAGTAGTTGGTAACCGAGTGAAAAAAAACATGACACAGTACGTATGCGAAAAGTGTTTCAAAATGTTTAAAAGAGCGTACAACCACGAGAGACACGTAGAAAATTGTAGAGTAGTAGCTAAGTTTTGCCCTCTATGCGGCGAAGGGGATTGCCGAAAGAGCGCTTGTCGACGCGAATCTCTGGACGGGGTGACCGTCCCTCCGCGCATATGTGCTGTACCGAACGGGGAGGAAACGTTCACGGCGAATTGGCCTGCGATACAAACGGGCGTCAGGATGCACGGGACTCGCGTGAGTGTAACAAACTTCAGGCTACCAACCGGCGAGTTGAGTGACGCTGTAGATACTATGCGTCGCATTCACTTGACACAAAGATTCAGATACAAAGTGGGTTTCTCGGTAGGCTTACTGTTACAACACAGAGAAGACAAGAGCAAACTGCGCTACTTCCACGCCTCCCAGAACAACGCAACTCTCATACAACCGCTCCCTACTGTAACTAATTCAGAAACTTTGGAAGAGCTCCTCTCAAAGATGCAAAACACCGTCGCTTGCGAGGAGGTACGGAAACTTTGCGACGCTGACACCAAGTGGCACGTTCTTTTTCCTACCAATTTGAACATCTGCGTTTACATGGGACCGGGGGAATTCCCCATAGGCGGTAGGATCACTCAGGCCGGTCGAGTTGGAAAGAGAAGCGGCGTGTTAGATTTTCCCAACAAGGACAACCTCTGCATCTTCCGCTGCATTTCCTTTCACTTATACAACACCAGCAAGCGCGCTTCAGATTTGTTACGTCAGTTCTGTCCCGCTGCCACACCTGAATCCTTTCCGGGTCTGAACATCCGCGACTTACCCGCGTTAGAGAACTTGTTTGACGTACAAATAGCGGTTTACACCGCGTCGCGTCAAGTGCCGGGGCGGAAGTTGAGAAGACGCGTTACTCTGATCAGACCGCCTTCCAGAACTGTGGCCGCCCGAGGTAAAGTCAACCTACACCTGACGGCGAAAGGCGGTTTGCACGTCTCTCTCGTCACGGACTTCAACGCGTACGCGGGCATATACGAATGTTGCAAGTGTAAGGCGGCGTTCACCACCGAGTTCTTGCTGAAGAGACACAGGAACCAGCTTTCCTCTTGCCGACAAGTCAAGTTGCGCTACGTAGGTGGCATCTACCAAAATTCGAGAACGATTTTCGAAGCGCTAGCAGACTTCTCCATTTTTCCCCCCGACGGACATTCCGGAATCTACCCTTACAAGATCGCCTTCGATTTCGAGGCTTTCTTCAGACCGTGCAAAGAACCGTCGACGGAGCACGTGTCCCTGCTGTGGGATCACGTCCCTTTGTCGGCTAGCGTCGCATCCGACTTTCCGGGGTGGGAGGGGCCCGTCTGCTTCGTCAGAGCGTCCGACGCAGATTCCGACCCCTTGTTGGACCGAGTTTTAAATCACATAAACGAGAACGCCAAAGCGATCGGGGAAGCTGTGCTAGAACTTTACCGACCGACGTTAGCGAAGTTAGATGCGGCGATAGGTGAAGCTCTCCTGCTGGAGGAGGCGACGTTCACCACCCCTTCTCCAGGCGGCTTCGCTGCGGCTCAGACCAGACACCCGTTAGTTCAACTGAAGAAGCGTCTTCTGAGATACATCCGTCAAGCTCCAGTGGTGGGCTTCAACTCGGGGCGTTACGACTTGAACCTGATCAAAATACGCCTTCACTCGTTCTTCGCCTCCGGAGACCGAAGAAACCAAGAATTCAGCGTCATAAAGAGAAGCAATCAATACTTGGCGGTTTACACACAGCACACGGTTTTCTTGGACGTAGTCAACTATTTGGCACCCGGTTACAACTACGCGACCTATTTGCGAGCTTTCACCAGGAACGAAGAGAAAGGTCACTTTCCTTACGAATGGATGACGTCTACCAGGAAACTGGCAAACAGAACGCTGCCGCCGAGATCGGCTTTCGACAGCGAGCTGACGGGCGTCAAAATGTCCGAATCCGACTACGCCGCATGTCAGAAAGTTTGGTCCGACGAGAAGATGCAAACTATGGAAGACTACTTGATCCACTACAACAACAAAGACGTGAAACCTTTCATAGAAGCTCTGAAAAATCACGCTAAATTTTTCCAAGATCGCGGCATCGACATGTTGAAAGACGGAGTTTCTCTCGCCGGTTTGACTTTACGCTTCCTCTTCCAAAACCTAGAAGACGCGTTCACAACGTTTCCCCAGTTCGACGCCGTCCTCCACGCTCTGATCAAAGAGAATCTAGTCGGCGGTCCTTCCATCATCTTCCATAGATTTCACGAGAAGGGCACCACGCGGATAAGGGAGCACAAGTACGGCGAAGAAGCGAGACCGTGCCAACACATCCTAGGACTAGACGCTAACTCACTGTACTTGCGCTGCATGAGCGAAGCGCACTGCACGGGCTATTACGCGGTGAGACGGCCCGAGACCGAGTTCAAGCCCGAAATCAGGCAAAGAAACTCTCACAGCGCTTTGGAGTGGTTACGCTTCGTAGAGCACGACCGCGACGTGAAACTGCGCCACGCTCTGAACGGCGGCGAGATGGCGGTAGGCTGTCGGAGAATTCGCGTGGACGGATTTCACGCGGCCTCTAATACGGTTTTCCAGTTTCACGGGTGTTGGTTCCACGCTCACGAGTGCATACCGTCGCACCGATATCAGTGCGCTTCACTGAGAGAGGAGAGACGCGACAGAACGACCAGAGTAAGCGCTTACTTGAAAGCGTTAGGTTACAAGCTGGTCGTCGTGTGGGAGTGCGAATGGCGAGAGATGAAGCGTCGAGATGAGCGGGTCAAGGCCTCCCAACAACGCTGGAAGGTTGACGCTTTGAAAGTGTCTCGAAACGCGATGAGCGAGAGCGACATCCTTTCCGCTGTGAAAGAGGAGAAAATGTTCGGTTTAGTTCAAGTGGACATCACTACGCCGCCTCACCTACGAGAGTACTTCGAAGAAATGACCCCCGTTTTCAAGAACGCGACCGTTTCAAAATCGGACATAGGCCCTCACATGTCAGACTTTGCGCAGGAAGAAAAGCTGTTGAGCACACCTCAGAGATGTCTGATAGGGAGTTACCACGGAAAAAATATTCTCTTGGGAACGCCGCTTCTCAAGTGGTATTTAGAGCACGGTTTGATAGTCACCAAAGTGCAGCTGGTGGTAGAATACCTACCTAAACGCTCCTTTGCCGGTTTCGCGGACGAAGTGACGGCGGCGCGAAGACGTGGCGACGTGAACGAGAACGAGAAAATTCTGTCAGACTGTTACAAGTTAATGGGAAACGCTACGTACGGTAAAACAATCTGCAACAAAGAAAAACACACGGCGGTGAGATACACTGACAGTCGGAAGTTCGAACTATTGGCCAATTCGTGGCGCTTCAAAAAGGCGTCCGAGTTGACTTCCGATCTGTTTGAAGTCGAACTACAACCGAAAACGGTCAAGAACAACCTCCCTATTCAGATAGGGTTCATGGTATACCAGTACGCGAAGTTGAAAATGTTAGAGTTCACATACGACTTCTTGGATAGATTCGTCGATCGGCGCGATTATGCCCTTTGTCAAATGGACACCGACAGTCTTTACATGGCTCTCAGCGGTGCCACGTTGGATGACCTAGTGAAACCTCGCCTGAGAGAGACGTACTTCAGAGAGAAACGAAAGTGGCTTCCGACAGCGGTGTGCGACGAGCACTTAGAGCTTTTCGTGAAGACAAAAACGGAAAGAGTGCGAGAATGGTGTGCGCCGCCCGGCGGATGTTGTGAGAGACGGTACCTTCACGATCTGAGAACTTCGGGGCTCATGAAAGCGGAGTGGGAAGGTGACGGGATCCTAAGTCTCAACCCTAAGACTTACATTTGCTACGATCGAGTCAGCGACACCGGTGAAAGAAAATCCAAAAAATGGAGTGCAAAAGGCGTACAGAAGAAACAAAACCCCCAGGAACCAGACGCCTTCTTGGATGTTCTTCGCCAACGAAAAACTCTCATTGCTGTAAATAGAAATTTCAAAGTGGTGCGAAACAAAATGGTCACCTACACCATAGAGAAAGACGGCGTGCGCTACTTGTATTATAAGCGTCGCGTGCATTCTGACGGTGTGACAACGAGTCCTTTAGAGATATGAAAAAAAAAAAAAAAAAAAAATAAGCGTGTGCATCTTTTCAAAAATAGAGTGTTTATCAAGATTGAAAAAAAAATAAATTAAAAAAAATTAAAAGAAAATATTGTTGTGTTTTTATTATCATACGGCTTCTTTTACTAGTAAGTCGCGCAGTCTCTTAAAGCGTCACTCATGTGACGACGTCGCTTCCAGTCACGGGATCCTAAACAAAAAAAAAACTTCTTCTTCTTCCGGTCACGTGATCAATCAGGTCGCTTCCGGTTGGCCATTAAGTCGTGTGACGTCACTTCCGGTCACGTGACTCATCAGGTCACTTCCGATCACGTGATCCTAAATTAGGTCATATGACGTCACTTCCGGTCCCCTAAGTAGGTCAGTAGGTTACCCAGAATGCACCATCCCCTAAGTAGGTCACTTCCGGTCACCCAATGGAGGCCTCTGATTGGCTGCAGGGTTACCCAGAATGCACCGCTAATCCCCTAAGTAGGTCACTTCCGGTCACGTGACCCAATGGAGGCCTCTGATTGGCTAACTAGGTCACGTGACGTCACCACTAATCCCCTAAGTAGGTCACTTCCGGTCACGTGACCAAATGGAGGCCTCTGATTGGCTGCATGTCGATTGAGTAATAAACAGTACTTAACTATAGTCCCGTTCCGATACATACTATACTACTATAATGTCATGTTTTCTCCAGCAATGTATGGGAGGCTGGACCCCCACACTCCCCTATATAGAAAATTGACCCAACATCAAAAGAGGATGGCGACGCATCTCCAGTATCTTCGATTCTTGGATTATGCTCGTCACAAAGCGGGAGATGGCGGGGGGGGGGGGTGTACATTGAATCTGATAAATCTGATAGGGCGACATTTAAGAAAAAGGTATCTGATGTCCGTGCACACCACACCGCTCACATCCTTCACCATGCTCCTACGTTGTTTCTTATACTTGGTAATGAGAAATCTTTTTGGAGCAACTTATATAGGAAAGCTATAAAAAAACGCACAATTCATTGTATAGATAAACTTTCTTTTTGACGAGATTAATTAGATGATCCGATCCAGTCAGATCAAGCAGAACGACATCCCGTGTATATCTACATATTTTAACTTGGAGTTACTTGATCTGACTCCGCTAAGCTACTCTATGCATGTTCACAGGTCGTGACAAAGGGGGTGGGGTATCAGTCTTTAAAACCATGAATGGAAAGGTCTTTCTTAAACTACGAAGCAAAGAAAAACACGTTCGTAGACAAACCACAAGGGGAAAGGATAAAAAGAAAATCTAAAACCAAGCAAAAAAATGGTTTTAGGTTTTCTTTTTATCTTTCTCCCTTCTAGCTATATGTGTTTGTCGAGAAGCAGATCAAGATTTCACTTAAAATAATATGCAATGTCTGGGCATAAGAAATTTGTTTTTTTGGCTGTGTAAAGTCACGAGCATTTTGATCCATCGTCACTCCCTGTTGCCACCTGTTAACTTCTGACTGAACTAAACATGCAGTCACTGGGTGCGGCTACCTACTCTCCAAGCACTACACTCGCTTCTGTACAGTGCACAGCACCCAGGTATTGAGCCAGGCTCTGCTTGGAGAGCGGGGTGGAGCAGACTCACCTGTGTGACGTCACAGGCGGGGCCAGCTGTGGCGGTTAGCGCCTGGAGGTTGGAGGTAGGAGGGAGTGGGCTCGTCACGCCTGGTGAGTGGGTTCAGTGAGAGTCAGACTGCTGCATGGGCCGGGTGGTGACTGCTGGCTGTAGCACACTGGAGGAGTAAAGCACAGTGTGAACTAGCATCCTACATACCTGTCTGTGGTACTCCAGCAGCTGACCACTGGTCATCCTGCCCACCACCAGGCTGCTGCTTCGCCATACATTCACCAGGTACCAGGTGGACTGGACACCCTGGAGGAGGCATCTAGTGGTCAGTACCACGGCAGTCAGGCCATATAGAACCAGCTGAAGTCCCTGGGTGAATCTCTAGGTGTGTTCTATATATTGGAGTATATATATACCCCATACACTCTGGTTGGTGATATCTCATATTTAAAACGTACAGGAAAAGACAGCCGTTATGGTCCAGTAATTCACAGGACCTGAATAAGACCAAGCGGAACAAGGTGGACGTTTTAGAGGTGTTGTCATGCCTCAACTGCTGAGTGGAGGAGGGGGCAGTCTTAGCGCGTCGGGTCTCGTTCTTGCACAGCCCCCCTACGAGGGCGGCGCCGGCGGAAGTAGCAGCGGCGGAAGTAGCAGCAGTAGCCGCGCCAGCAGCACCAGCAGCTCCTCTGCCGGCCGTTTCCGGGCCGTGGTGGCCATATCGTCCGACGACGACCGCGACCGGATCTTCTACGACGACGAGGAGCAGGTCCAAGACGGCGGCGGTGTTGAGATCAAGACCTACAAGAGGAATTCCTCCTACACGCAGTCCCCCTGCTATCAGTTGACTGAGGGGTGTGTGACTCCCGCCCCCGTCGGCACGGAGTCCCACCACTCGGGGGTCAGCCGGCCCCCGCCCACCGCCGGCCCCCCGCCGGCCCCGCCCAAGGCGCCGCCCAAACCCCCGGCCAAGCCGCCCACCGGAAGTGGACCCGCCGTCGCCCGGAAGACGCAGCCGCGCGCGCCCGCGGCTGCAGCGGCGGCCAACGGCGGAGGACCCGCGATGGCGGCGACGGCGGCTTTGGGGATGCCGGAAGCAAGCCGATGGTGTGGGGCGGACGGCAGTCTGCCCAAGGTGGTAGCCCATGAGAACGGCGCCATTGTGAACGGCTACCTGCTGGTGAACGGCACGGAGCACCCCCTGGACCTGCCCCTGGTGGAACAGAACAGCGCCAAGCGCTACCACGTGTCGGAGCTACACGCACAGAACGGTCACCATGAGGACCAGGCGGCCAGGGAGCAGCTCCGCAGCCAGGTGGTGGTGGAGAGTACGTTTGCCGGATCGCGCGACGTCAAGAACCCCGACACACTGCGCGATCTTAAGATCGTCAGCAACAAGGGCACGATCCGCGGCGTCAAGAACCGCGTCCGGGCCGGCATCGCCACCTTCCTGGACGGCCCAGGGCAAGATGTTAACAAGGTATGGCCTAGTCACTGTATTCTAGCCCAATGTGTATATGACATTGAATCAACGTTGATAATTGGTCGATCAACCACTTTACAACATTGATTCAACGTTAGACTGGTAATACTATAGACCTACCTACCCAATGTGCACCAATTCAACGCCTCTAGTGCACGTTAGATGATGTACCCACTGTGGGTTCTCCACCAATTTATATTGCCAATAAGTTTCCCACAGTTGATCTTTAGTGATTAGCAGCTAGATTTGTCTGAAACACAACCTATACAAGTATACCCCATAACAATGCCCTTACGATGCTAAGGATTTACATACCACCACGAGATCACTGGGCTACATTTAGAACATGATATAGGGGTATACTTGCATGTGGAGGGGATCGTTAACTGCAGCTTTGACGTTTAACCTTTAACCGATGCGATTTCTTGGGGTTGGATACATGAACTCTCATTTTAGACTTAGTTAGGTGCATTTCTCTTCCACCTCAAGGACAAAGATGGCATTGGGTCCTTGTATTAACTCCTTGCTTCCTATTGGTTTGATGTGCGTTTTCAATATACAAATCTAATCTGATACTCTCTCCTAGCACCAGGCCATATCGGACACAGCATTGATTCAAAACCAAACCCATGCAGGGAATAACAGTGCATGCACCGACATTATGGCTGTATATATTTAGAATGGTATAGGCCTACATCTTCAAGATCTAGACAGCTCACAACCAGTTTGAGTGCATGCCCGTGGCGATTAGCACAGATCTGCTACATGGTCGAGCGCCTACCAGTTGACAGAATGTAACTGGTATAGTCCCACAACCAAAGGGACCCAATTCTACTCCTAACCAGTTTCTGAGTCATCCCTCTGCCCCTGGGTGACAGGAATTATCCCCGTCTGTCTCCCAGCGTGTAATTGGTTTGCGCTGCGCATGTGCGTGAAGTCAATGGAAAATTGGTCAGTAATTGGGTTAAAGGGACACCAGGATCATAACAGTGTCAGTGACACGCACTGAAACATGGACCTGAACACGTTATGGTGACAGGGGTGATATCACAATATGAGCTTACGGGCATGGGATACATGCATCAGCATGCACTTAAACGTTAACTGTGAAGCCCTGCTTAACCCCTCAAGGACAGAATGATGTCGGTAAAATATGACATTTGTCGTCATGATGCATCATGCCGACCCTTTGGGGGTGTCTCAATCCCATAAGGGTGGGCATGATGCTTGAATGCAGCCATGGCGAGTTACTCACCAGGGCTGCATTTATGCATCATGGCGATCAAAGCATGATGCATTATTGCACTATGCCGTCCTTAAAGGGTAAGGGACGTAACATGTTCTCCCCGCGCGATACCTTTGGCCAACCCCAAAAAAGGTCAAACCTGAAAGTAAAAAAGGAATTAAAAAGAGTACAGAAACCCCATTTAACCCACCCCTACCTTGAAACTGCTTCACCTTACGCCCCTGCTGCTATCCAATTTAGGCCGACAGTGGTAAGACCCCGGGCATGTTATATAATCCAGACAAAAAAACGGGAGGTATATTTTCTTCGCTTTCACGTCTTGAAACATTACACTTGCCCTTTTAGTGCAGCACACTGCTGTAAGGCCAAAAAAAATAAAAGGTATGTTTCAGGTAACATGGGAAGAAAGACTAGGGTCGGTAGGTCGGTTATTTATTTTATTTAATTTAATTTTTTTAACATGAAAGTACTAGCCATCCTCCGTGTAAACCCTAAAAATGACCCAAAAAGGGTAAAAATATGGAATTTTCTTCCAAAATGCACAAAATAACGTAGGGTCGGCCCTATTTTGCTAGGGTCGGTCGGGTGACCTGAAACAAACCTTCTTTTTTTTATTTGGCCTAATGCGCTATGCCCTTTGGTCGCCATTATGCGTCAATACTCACCAGGGCTGCGGCCATGCATCATGGAGAGCCTATACTATGGGACAGATTTGCGAATGATCGTTCTGATGCATGAGCGTAGCACTAGCACTTGCAAGTTAGTCGCCAGAGCTGCATTCATGCATCAGGACGACAAGGACATAGGTCATTATAGCACTATGCGGCCCTTAAAGTTTTTAAGTCATTTTGTAAAATAATCCAGTGAAGCCGTTCAAAGTTCACGTAGAGGTGACCATCGTTTTATGTGGATCTACTACCTCTTTAAACGAGGTACTTAAAGCCAAGACTATTTTAGTGGTGTGATTTCGATCTCATGTATATATGTGGTACCTTGCAACGGAAGAAATCACATCCACCAGTGACCTATATATGTATGTCTACGTGTATTTGGGCTGGTTGTGTGCCAAAAGACGTGGTTATCACTCTATCTCAGGAAATAACTTAATTACCCTGTGGCAGCATGGACAGGCTACTAGTGCAGGTAGAAGTTATATTATGCATCTATATAAATCTTAAGGTCCCTTTGATCCTAAGTTTTCGCGTTAAAGAGACACAATTTCAGCAAGCTTCCCAAACGGGTAGCCAGGTAGGCCTATATGAGTGTCACCTGGTGTGTACCTGAGGTTGGAGGTATGTGGGTCCGGCATGGGGCCGTGTGGTTACTACGGTAACACCTTGACGTCCTCGGCTAAAACATGACCAGCGTCTGGTCAGGGCAGTGCGTTGTCATGGCAACGGTCCCAAGTCCCCATGTCACATGTTTTGTATATCACAGACTTTCTCTTGGTATATAGGTTGGCTTTACTGTATACAATATTAGGCCTATATAGTTTTTGGCGTTATAGACAGTGGTGAGATGGCAGCGTTCCACCTTCTTATATCCTAAAAGAAGAAAAGGTTGCTTAGGCCCAAAAAAAAAGAAGGTGTGTTTCAGGCAACATGGTCAGAATTTCTAGGGTAGGTAGGCCGAATTTTTTTTTTTTTTTTTTACATAGAGAGAGTACCAGGAATGAGTCGCGAATCGACAAATCAACTCGCCACTCACCAAAATGACTCCATAATTCCTCCATTGACTAGGAATATCAAGAAGTTATTGGATATACCTCTTAGAAAGCCATTTCCTGAAGTTAATCAATCATTCAGGCCTCTGAGGTCACTGGGAGCTTGTTATTCTTGAAAGAATTAGGGTAAAATGAGGAAAAAAGTAACAAAAATTAAAAGAAAAAAATAAATCTCCAAAATTGGGAAAAAAATGCTAGGGTCGGCCCTTTTTGGAATTTAGGGTCGGGTTGCCTGAAACACACCTTTTATTTTTTTGGCCTTACTAAACGCCCCATTTTTGCGGGGAGAAATCTACGTTTTTCCAAAGCAAGATTTCACAACAATAGTTAAGGAAAGATCTTTCTAATAGGGCAGCCCATTTTCAAAATCCGGGATCCGCCGCTGCCCCCCCCCCCCCCCCCCACTTCAAATACCTGGGTCCGCCCTTTAAAGCATATCTTTATATCAGCATGGTATTCTGGAGGAATTAGGGAGTGATCATTTTTTAACAACAGGGGGGGGGGTGGTGGGCCCTTTGAAGCATAGTGACGCGCGGGCTTTTTGGCTCAAAACAGGTTAAATTTTTTTGCCCCCCCCCCGGTCAAGGGGTCCAAATTTTGTTGCCCCCCCCCCCCAAACCCACCACCCCCCCCCCTGTTGATAATAAATGATCACTCCTTTAGAGCTAATCATATATGTTAGCCATATCAATGATCAGACATCAACAGCAGCATAACGGTTGTATCAAGGTAATTACATAATTGTGGTTGTATTATTTATGGGTATGTAGTAGCAGTAGAAACTGGTATACTGGTATACTGACTTCACCAATACTTGGATCATATGATGTCATATCCATTTACTTAACACTGTATAAAATTGACTAGCTGAGTAAATAACATGTGTTAGACAATCCAGCTGCATTCACTGGAGGTGACAGGGATATATGATCTGTTGTTGGGCTCTTTCAGCAATAGGATAAGTGTTTAACAATGCACTTAGTACCAGAAGGCGGTCAGTTGTGACGTCCACATGATCCTGTATGAAGGGTGTTGTGGAGTCCCATCTTTGTCTACGCCCCGGCCCCTGCACTCATGGATAAACGTGATATCCATGCTCGTTCACCGATCTCAAAAAACGGCCCCATTTCCACGGATTTGCAGATCAAAATGACTCTTTAAAGTTTGGGGGAAACGCTCAAGATTTTTAAAAACAACCTTTTTTGACAAAACGTCGAATTTCCTTCCTATAGAACAAGTGGTAAAATGATATGTCATTCCAAAAAGCGTTTTGCTATATCTTAAAACATGTTCAAGTTCAAGAACTCCTAACAGTACCAAATTCTAAAATCCCAGGAATTATCTGCGGAAAAAAATGTCATTTCCCCCCAGTTCCCTGCATGAAAAAATGTACACACATTATTTTGCTTGATTTTGGGAACGAGCGAGGATGTCATCTGTATGGGAGTGCAGGTGCCAGATAAATAGTGCTGCACTCACGCCGCGACCTCGTGATATGTGCTTAGCCACAGTCTATGTGTTCAACCATGGATCCAAGACACTCCCAGTGGGAGGGGGTAGAGGGGGTTGTCCGCTTTACCCCTTTACAAAATACATGCACCCATCCCATCTCCAGGTAGACAAATAGAAGGCCACGTGTACGGGGGTGCACTCTTCTACCTCCCTCCACATCCTTTGTGTTAACCCACCCACCCTACATATAGGACCGAGTACCTACCCCGTCTCCAGTCCCACTGTTGCTGTAGGGGTACCAACATTTAGGCCCTTACGGAACAGGTGATGCCTTAAGGTTCATGGTCATTAGGTTATTCTACTGGCACGATGCACCATAGCATACATTAAAACAGTGTGATGCCCCTAAAGGGCTAGAGATCCATCGCACCAACACCCACCTGTTGTCTCGTATGCACAAAAATAGGGTTGTCTGCTGTTGAAGATCTTTTAGATATTGACTTCATACTTTCATACAAACAGAGCCTATTATAACCTGGAGACCAATTCACACCTCCTTCCCGCAGCCGGCTTGTACATATGCCCCAGTACACTGAATATGGGTCAGAAGGAAGTGAGTTTTGGGATGGAGACAGTGGGATTTTGTATGGAACACACTCATGCTCCTACTATCTGAAAATAAAGTAAGATAACATTTAGCTTGGTTTCAGTGTTATATAAGTGACGTTATACGCCATTGTATGGCATTGATATACGGACCTGCCAATGATTTAGCATAAAGGTGATTTTACAAGCATATAATCACTGTATATATATGGACATGAAGACACTAACATATTTAGGGCAAGTATGTACAAGTATACAACTAACATGTTTTTGGTCCCACCATACAACTTTAGATCGATCTTTTTCTGTAGGGGAAACACCGAGAGACACTTCAGTGAAGTAGTAGGGAGGATATTATACTATTATTGTACACCATTGACCTTTCTGTACGAGGACGATTTCAGGGGAAATATCAGTGAACAGATTTGATAGAGCATATATACCCATAATTGAGTATAATTAATCATGCTAATTAGTGGCCTTGGTGACTGTTTCGGCCTGTTATGCCTGTACCTCACCGCTGCTAATAACCTTACTAGACTAATGGATGAACACCTGGTCAGCTTACGCCGATTACCAGTTATAGGGAATCTACAACACCATCTGGTGTTGTAGTCCATATACAAGTAGGGTATATTGTGGCCAGTGGGTTCGTATAATACTAATATAGAGTATCAGCGATTTTTAGTGTGAAGAAAACTGATTAATATTATTATACTTGTCCCATGCGCCATTCTGACACAGAATTTTCTTTTTCTAAATTTTTATGTATGTCATTACCTTTATTCTAGTGTTTTTCAGATACAAATTGAGTACTTGTAAACATAAAATTGAGCTCTTACTGAGTTTATGCAGTCCCTGTGGTAGCCTTGAACCAGCAAACAGGAACTGGAATGAGACAGTATGATGGGAAAACTCCCATCATATACATTCTGGTTCCTGTTCATTGGTTCCTTCCTACCAGCAGGGATTGTCCAAACCCAGCAACATCCAAGTTCAAGGCAATGGTGATAGTAATTATCAGAGTCTTCCTGTGGAAAGATCTGGGGACGAAAGTAGATTAAAATTTGCTATAGGAGTGATGATAGGGTCATGACATAATACAGTCATCGATTAATGTTACCGTAGATAAGCTCCCGACAAGACAAGAGGGTTATCATAAAATGTATGTTAGATTGATTATTATGGATGATGTAGATCCTGTAGATTGCCATGTATATAAACCAACAGAAACGGTGGTAAACAGTAACAGTAACCCTTTTACCACAATATGGACAAAGCCACCCCTAGAGTAAGGCCCTGTAGGGTAGGCAATACATGATACAGTTTTCATTGTGTCAATAATCTAAGTTATAGGGCCTAGTCGGGACTGGAGCTGGTTGTGGCGACCAGCACTGATAAGAGCTGATAACACTGTTACTAGCCTGTCCCCTCTTTGTCCCCTATTTGTACCCATAGTGGGATGTCTTATTAGTGGGTTTCACCGCAACCAGCGAAATATAAAATGGCGGACCCACAGGGCGTAGCTCCAGATTCCTATACATCATGCATATACATATATACACTGATGTGTTGAAATTGCTCTTGTCTCTAGAGACTCAGGAACATCTAGCCTACAGTAGAGCTATACGTATGTATATAATTGGTGGGCCCCGCCCATATTGCCCCTCACCTGAACCTACCAGTGAACCTTCCTAGCTTCTCACCTGTGTCTACCTGTTGGTGGCCTGCATAATAAAGCTTTTACCTGTGGCTCCAATTGACACCAGCATCCATTGATAGGAGTATTATAATATCAGCAGCAATACTGGCCCCATAGCGATATTGCAGTGTGTTATGATGGGCACTCTCCATAATGGCCACCTGTAGTGTAGGCGATATCTATACTTGTAGCCCTAGAGTAAGTGAATCCATGCATAATGCTCAATATTGCTGACTCGACTTGCACAAAAAGGCAATGCTCTGTTCACTGACACCGTACAGCAGTTAAACTGGACATAATATTGATAACCAAATGTCATTTGAAAAGTAAGAGAATTCCCATTACTTCACAATTGGAAAATAATATGCTAAACCGTGATATTTTATACATGTCTTGTTTAGTATACGATAGGGCGGGATATGGCTATGCGTGTATTGTCATGCCTCATGGTGGTTCCACATTGTGTGGTTGGTGAATCTGTGATCATCATAACATCAAAGGGTGTACCCCCTGCTCCCGGACCGGTGTAACAATGCATACCTACTGTGCATGTTCATGGTGTATCTGCATAAATATATGTATATATATGGATCTGTATGATCTCTCCTCCTGAACGAACACAGCAGAACTTTGGTTGTCCAGACACGAACAATATGCATGAAGACTAGTATGCCACGGCACGTCACCGTATTACATCAGTGTCTGTTATATGCCAGAAATAGGTTAGATATGGTTAAATGGGTTCATAAAATCAATTAAGTAGAGAGAAAGAAAAATAGAAAATGACATATCAAGTCATTAATTTTCAAAACGCTCTAAAGGTCATTACTTTATCATGACTTTATGCACACTCGATTATTGGATGGCATCTGAGTAGTATGACGACATTATCGCACATGGCCACTTTAAATGAGTAAAATATATAGCAGCTAGAATGTCCTTAGGATGATAGCAGTAGGTTTGTATAGATCCACAGCTGTGTGATGCCCTGTCTGGCGATAATAAGACAATTAAAGCAATTGCCAACTTCTACGTCAAAGGGGTGTCCACTTCCTGTTATGTCCACGTCCTTGACATCTGACCCTGGCTCCCCATCAAAGGAACTCTAGACAGTAGCCATTGGGGCTGATCGGCCCTTTAAGGACGGCATAGTGATTTAAAGTGCTATGCCCTTTGTCTTCATGATGCATGGATGCAGCCCTGCCGAGTAACTCATCAGTGCTGCATTCAAGCACCATGCCCAGCCTACGGGGTTGATGAATACACTCCCGAAAGGTCAGCATGGTGCATGAATGCAGCCATGGTGAATAGATAAGGCATAGCACACTAAAACACTTGACTGTGCGGTCCTTAAAGGTTTAATTCGCAGGACACTTTGTATCGCCTATACCTGGTACGTGCACTTACCTGGTGTATTGTGAAATGGATACTGAAAGTTTAATGAGGGTTTGTTGGGTGAACACTACTCAACGTACAGCTGCCCCACGTATATACATGGTTTAGATGTTACCTATTGATGTGTGTAGGTGTATCAGATGGGTATCACATGTATTATTTATGCTTATTTGGGATGATGTGTTTTGAGCATCACATGTGAGAAGCCTGCAAACCCAAGTATTCACGCATGCGATGTGGCAGATATAGTATGTCTAAACCCTAAATTGTTCTGCCAGTAGGAGTGTTGGGATACACCTATATCTGTTCCAACACATCTCTAAATGCGGCTCTCAGTAGAGGTATAGGGAAACATCTCATACCGTTTCTGTCAATAGGGCTGTAGAGATTATCTCCAAACAGTTCTGTCAGTAGAAATGATTGTAAAGACACACCTCTAAACCTTTCTGGCTGAAGAAGTGTATATATAGGGACACATCTCTAAACCGTTGTGTCAGCAGTAGGCTAGCACCGATCCTATGCCATAACACCCTCTGCTACCACAGGCTAGTGGTGCATACTTCACGTGCTGGTTCACACAATGAGTGGTCCTATACTGTGCAGGTACATGGACGCTGTTTGTGAACCACCCACCTGACAATACGAGGCGTGGCTCTGAGCTGCTCTCTGCTGCTCACGTATTCATGTATTTGTGTAATCTGCTCTACCCCACAGTGCTCCCACGTAGAGTGAGTCCAGAGCACAGAGACAATTGGTTGTATTGTATAGCCATGGGGTCCCATGCACATGGTGGGTAATACAATGCATGCACTGGCAATCTGTGCAACCAACTTATAGTGTACTCTATAATAAAGCGGGGTTTTCCGTTCCCACGTACTCTA
Organism: Harmothoe impar; assembly: GCA_947462335.1. Taxonomy (NCBI): domain Eukaryota; kingdom Metazoa; phylum Annelida; class Polychaeta; order Phyllodocida; family Polynoidae; genus Harmothoe; species Harmothoe impar. The sequence goes on from OX381710.1 coordinate 29,286,839, forward strand.
TAGTACTATTAAACCAGGGTCTAAGTTATATAACGTACTAGGAAGCATTATATCGATCAGTTTATAGGCTACAATGTAGACAGTATATCCATGCTTACAGTAGTTGGGAAAGATGATACTAACGACTAGTATTTGGTCAAATGGCATGCCAATAATGTGTCATTAGTGCTTCATAGATACTTTACATTGGCAAAAGAACGGTTTAAACCATCCTGGTACTAAATAGGTATAACGCCACTATCTATATAGTAGGCTTTCTACCAAGTCAGGTCGGGAGTAAGGGCGCACATGATAAATTAGAGATGCATCAATTAAAGGGTGAGGAAGTAAAAGAGGATGGGAAGCCATAATCTTAGATAACCATTTTACCAAGGTCTCGTTTACCTATAGAGGATACGAATGGTGCTACAGACACAGCCCCACCCATGTTGAGACATCCGATCCAACTGCCTTCAAATCCCTCGAGTGTCTTTTTTGGCACACTACTTGAGTTGTGTATATATGTACCTGTCGACCTCAAGAGATGACAACATATGTAACTACCTCAACTGTGCATGTCAGTGTTATCAATTTCCCAACCTGATGTAGTCCTACATAACGAGGACAAATGATTTTTGCATGTACACGTCAGCTCAACTTGTAAATAATTGGCTGCTCAACACATAGCCCACACCTCACCATTGTATGAGTTGAGATGAGTATGTCAATGAACAAATCAATACGTCGATAGTGTTTACACTTAACAGATGAGTCCCAGTTGACTTCTCAGTATAGGCTTAGGATAAAACAGGAAGTGAATATGTCATGTGGTGTCGTTATTTTGAGACTGTATGTAGAGGGGTGTGAGTATTTCATTTGGGGGTGAAAGTCCACTAGGTCGTATAGCCTTTCAACACCATGGTAACTGTGGCCAGTGCCAGAGAACTATTGCACCCGGGGCAGTCAGCCTCCGCTGCCGAACGCTTTTCGGTGTGTCTGAAATGTCGTCTGCTAAGCTTTGCGCGTATATAAGCGTTTAATCGGGTTTAATCACGTCTCACATCATACCTGATGGCCACCGTCTACCCGGGAACTACGGTATATTATAGGCCCATCTATTGCATAGGCCCATGTAACTTCGGCCGATTAAAGCCATGCAGTGGACGGTGACCATAATTGGAAGAAAAGTAAGGAAGGCATTGACGAGCGCGAAATTGCTTAGTTCCAGATAATATCATATACATGAACAAAGAATCTTATTAGGTCAACCAGACGTCATCCACGCCACAAACACACAACCTTCCATCACCTGGAAGTGCATGTAGAAACTCTAAGTTGGCAACAGTCCATGGTAATTAGTAACCGTTCAAATGATGTAAATAATCCAAACACTATAAATAAACTACTTTGCTGCCGTCTAGATATCTATACTGACATCTCTGCATGCCAGTTACATGTCTGTACGAAGATGATTAGGGGAAGCAAAACTAACGTTCTAATATTTAGCTGTAATGCAGTTTAATTATATACAGTCGACCCTCACTACCTCGGATATTTACTTCCTCGGATCCCTCACTTCCTCAGAGAGTTGCCTGGGAAATTTCCTTAAATATGTTTCATTCGATTTAGGTTTAATTCCTGGGATAATTCGCTTTCTCAGACAGTTTTCCTTGCATTTTCCAAATTCGAGGAAGTGAGGGCCGACTGTAGACTAAATAGGGGCATATGCCACTTTGCCAACCTAACCCGGTAGACAATTAAAGCTAGCACTTAGCACTCCCAGTGCTAACTACCACTATATACCTGTTGTACCTGTATGTATCACTACCCAGCACTTGGCCACGCCTTCGAGATGTTACAGTGGTATCGACATACAGGGAGGGGCCAGAACCTATAACAGAGGCTGCAATGGCCTGCTGTTACCTTGGAGTAACGATGGGCCCTGTTTATAGATTAACTGGGGTCTCACACTTTTGATCTCCATGGTTGTGTCCTTAAACAGAGAGGTAATCACACGATACAGGTACTAAATAACAGTTGGAGAAGCCTGAAATTAAGTGTAGACTGAAAAGCCTCATAATTATAAGGTGCTTACCTGGGAAAATGGAGTGTATACCGATTATAGTACCAAGTACAGGTCGAATTCTGTTTGGCTTTAAAATTGTGAGAAGCATTTCCATGCGAGGAAATCGTATTCTTATTGGATATTGCACATAATCAATGTAAGGATGGAAATACAACACACAGTATTGTTCAGATACAATAGTGTATGTTTACCCCCAGACAATTAAGACACCATCTGGCGACTCACAAAAGTTAAGCTCAGGCTATTTAGGTTATAGGTTAGCTTTTTATATCGAACTCAGGTGTAGAGAGCTATTCATAATTATTCAGGTCATATACCGGCATATAGATCAAAGCATTATCTATAGTGAGGGGCGATGCTGCTTCTCTTCTTTTCACATTTAGCTCTTGATCAAACAATATGTTAACCGAAACTCGCAGAATTTGTTGTCTCTGACATGCACGGTGAAGATGAATCCGTTCTTACTCTATCCCATGAACAGAGGAGGTGGCGGCCCTATTAGTGATGCATTAAGGAACTTGATTAGAGCGCCCTTACCGACCTTAAGACATTTGAATTAAGGTTACTGAAAGATTAAGGAAGTTGCATGGTAAGCCTCGAAATAAAAGATCTATTCGCGTGATGCTGTACATGACCCCTGGTCTGTGAGGCTTAGAAAGCTAGATTTTGTATACGTGTTTCGCTCTCTTCATTCTAAGAAATCATCCAACAAGAATCCACAATCTAATGAAGAGGCACTGTAGACATAATACTTACTACTATCATTGTTTCTATTTACCCAACAAAACACTTTAAAAGCAATGAACCTGCTCAAATATTATTAACGGGCAAGTACATGCAATAATGTAATAGTTCAAACGACCAATACGTCTTTATGATACATATCTGTTGTGAAGCAGATTCCCCAAAGCAGCTTTAAGTTTTCCATTATTATATGGATGAAAGACTTCCTTAATGTAAAAAGCCGCCAATTTAATCAGTGTCATTTTATTTTACAAAAACACATTCTGTGAATGTTTTGGGCAGTTTATGCATGGCGATGATTCAAGTGTGCTTAAAGTGACTTGATATCTCTCAGTATTGTAACTTGAGAATGATTGTTAAGGAACGTATGCAGTATGGGGATATCTACAATAACACTAAGTACATTGCAGTGTGGAGTAGGGCTTTACTAAACTGCTTGGTGAATTCAACACAATGTACCTATCCATATAATATTAAAGAAAGGTATCCCAGCTAACAAAAAACGTTATTTTACGTCAAAATAACATTTTAAACTTTACATAACGTTATGCCATACCAATGAGCCTTAGAAAAACGTTGACACATAACGTTATAAAATGGTGTATAACGTTATTTGTTTATTGGGATAGCCTTATGGCTATCTGAAACACACACAATGGCTATGTATTTTACCCTTATCGCACATCATATAGACACATCACCCTCTCAAGCCCGAAACCCATTTCCAAAATATTGGTTGGGCGTGCTGCTGCCTCAGCAGGCATAAGTACATGTCTATATCGACCTGCTGATAGACAAAGAACAATGTCTAGTTATTGGGCTAACAAAGGGTAATGTCTATTGGGCTGATTAATTAAGAAGACAAAGGGTAATGTCTATTGGACTGATTAATCAAGCAGGCAAAATGCAATGTCTTTTGTGCTGATTAACCTATTGAGGGCGACTAAAAAGGAAATTCTAGTTATGTATATGGGGGCGGTATCTTGAGGAGGATTTCTCACGGGGGGAGAGGCTTCCCATAAAGTCGCCAATCGCCCCTTGCCTGCTTGCTGGTGTTGAGGAGTCTATCCTCAGCCTAGACTAGTCTACATTCTCCATTCGGCTGCTTTAGCAAGCAGAAGTTACTCTATATTGAGCTGTTTAAGTGGACAGAAAGGGATGTCATTTGGGGATATCTAGTAAAGGTACAAGTATCATGACAATGTACACTTATTTAATGCAACATTAGATTAAACAATTTGAGGAACACTTTTTCCAATATCACCCATTTAGCAGCCTAATGGGTGATTTAGCAGACAGAAAGCAATGTATATTGAGCTGCACTAGCAGACGGAATAAAAACATGTAAAAGTCACACATTGTCATACCCTAAGGTCCCAGGTTAGTCATTCTTTACCATGTGTGGCTGTTCATAGAACACACATAAGGAAGTAGTAAGGAAATGTACTTCAATGGCCGCAGGCAGTTTGACTAACTGACGTATAATAGGCCAACAATACACGACAACAAGAGGTCATCTAGACAAGGGGTCAAGACTTAACATCATGAAGCTATTCACATAAACCCATCATTATCCACTGAGAGATACCACACTGTATTAAGAAGGCTAGATTATGGACGTATGGAAATATACATCTAGGATCAACAGAAATACCACTATGGTGGTATTTACCTGTTTTGCGTATGAAATACGATCCAGAATAAAACGATTGTCTCAGTTTTTGAATTATTGAGTAATGTTTATATCTGAAGGCCCTGGAGTGACTCATTAGCTCAGGTGGACATGTGCATACATTGTACCACCTCCCACCACCTAGTTAATAAGGTAACCGTTGCCAAGTCTAATTCGGCGCTGAGTCTCTAGATCCCTTAACGGTTGAATAATTCACGTGTTTCACAAAGGTGGCAGATGCCTGCAGGGTGGCTGCTCTAGCATTGATCCTGGTGGGTCTTTCCCCAACCCCCAGAACTTAGCCACAGTCTATCAATAGCACAATCTTCACACCAGAATTCTAGATAAAATATAAACAATGACAAAGATGCGACCTAATACTGTGAACATGCATACCACTAACAGCAGTATAGACCTGACAAAAACTCTTTCTAACTACCCATATTATTTCCACCAAGATCACATGCACAACCTACAATAGAGGCTTCTTATAAATAATTGTGATTTATCAGCAAGCTAGATGATACCATGAAGGCTAGACCTCAGACCTCCACCCCTGTCTGGATTCCTCAATGTATGCCGGGTACATGTCCCTCCCTTGTTCATAATAATACCCCCTCCCCACGCCTTTCTCACATAGGCGTATACCGTAAAACCCCGCCTTTAAGACGACCCCGCCTTTAAGACGACCCCCCAACTTTAGAAAAAAATCCGTCTTGTGCAAAAAATATATAACATTTTGGAAAACCCCACCTTTAAGACGACCCCCGACTTTGGGGGTCCTGTCTAGCCCCCAGACCCCCTCAAGGTCAACAAAATTGCAAGATTTTTATCATTTCCCCATGAACTTATTATAGTCTACAGTACGATACATGTTACTTTCTAAAAATCATTGAAAGAAAAGTTTATAAATGGTATGAGGTCGTTGATATTTTCATTTTTATTTTTTCATACTTTTTTCACATTGAAAATTGCCAAAACCCCGCCTTTAAGACGACCCCCCAACTTGCAGAAAAAATCCGTCTTGTGCAAATAAAAAACGCCAAATAAAATCCGTCTTAAAGCCGGGGTTTTACGGTACTTCTTTTTGTGTTGATGTGCTGTGTGTATTGAGTGCATGGGTGAGGAATAAAAAAGGGGAAAACATACAATTGGGCTGTATATACAGGAAGCCTATTCATACCCAGCATAGTACGTCCAGACCTGTCATTTCACATTAGGTGTGTCCTGGCATGCTACCATAAATGGAACACAATTATTCCTGGTTTAAATTCAGGAAGGAAAACGATTTTAAACAAGTTTGAAATGGCCTCTGATGTGCAACGAATGAGTTAAACATTTAAGGACATAGTGAGTTAAAGCGCTATGCCATTTGTCGCCATGATTCATCCATGCAGCCCTGGCGAGTAACTCGCCAGCGCTGCATTCAAGCATCATGCCGACCTTTTGGGATGATACATGGGTTGGGATTCATGCATGAATGCAGCCCTGGTGAGTAGAAATGCCAGGGCTGCATGCATGCATCATGACGACCTTACAGGGACAGGGCTAGGTACAGTGTTCAGCTGCCAACGTAGGAGGGGTTTTACATGTACAGGTCTATAGGAGAAGTTGTGAATTGACAAGATGGCGGTGATTGTAGCTGCTGTGAATGATTTCTGGCAGCACCCCAGCCTCTCTGATCGTAGTACAGTCAGGAATGTGTTCAAACAGATCACTGACCTCACCACCCACAGCCCTGACCATCCTGACCATCAGGGTTCAGTAGCCCAACACTGCAACAACAGAGAGATAAACTTGTCTGACCGGCTTGTACATTTTGATGCACTCAGTCAAGTGACACATGGATGTTGCCAATTCCCCGTAATTGTCTGAATTTTGGCCACAAAACGCGTAATTATGGTGACAGGTCCTTGAGTGCATGAGGGGAGGATTCCCTTAATAGTTACAGCTGTTATGACTTGGAAAAAAATGCAGGGACGTTTATAGACTGATATGCAATGCACTTTAGCAAGGAGGAAGTGCATATCACATCTTAGAATAATATATATAATCAGATATCATTATGAACGGAAGAGTTCTAAAGCATCTAGAAATAAATGCTTTATTTTAGGTAATACCAATATCAAGCAAGATTTCAAAGAGTTATGTAAGAGCGGAAATGGCTCTTATGTTGGGATAATGTTGGGATAACATTTTTCGTCATTGTTCAGCTTGATAACCATGTGCCCCTGACAATTCGAAGGGTATTTTATGACAAGTTATAAAGCTGTTAAGTTGCACAACTATATATGAAGCGGAGGTACTGAATTTTCCAAATGGCACAATATAGACCATCCCTGCATTCAGTCAGACAACCTACTATATGTACTCATAATAATCGAAGTCTATGTTAATTTTAAACGACTTAAATTGACAATCTTAAGGTTAACCTCACTATTTTGTATGCTATACCCCCTCGGAATGTATCTCTGAGACCCAGTCGCGGAAATTGGCTTTGTGTAGTTTGAATGAAAATCATATTAAAAGGATACGAAACTAACTCTTTGGGAACTAGTTAATGTTAAGACTACACAATAGTGAGACACTTACTAAAAAACAGTTCCCTAGTCCCTTAGTCTCACCGTGGGAATGGTCCGACCTGCAACATCCTCTCTGTTGGCTTTACTACGTCGCAGCAGCATTCAGAAACGACCTGACTTTGTATTGTGAACATGGTCACCACCAGCTGTGGCCAGACAGCATATGCTGACCAGTGGTCAAAGTTGGTATAGGAGGAGAGAGAGATAGAAGGGAATAGGGAGGGCGTGCTAAGAACACGACTCTAGTATGTGTTCCTATATCCCAGGCCGGCCAGGGGAGGATCCAGGGGAGGATCCAGGGGTGAGGGGAGGGGGTATTGAGATACTGCCCCTTCCATTTCGGAGGGTTTTCAGGATTTTGATGTTAATATATTTTCTAAATAATATTAGGTCCTCATTAAGATATAGAATGTACTTTGTGGACCTCGTGGGTAAGCCTAGTATAAGCCAGGTCCCTCCCCCTATATAGGAAACATGTTACATTGTAATTACTCATTATGAAAAAAACAGGATATTTCGAGATTATTATTTACGAAGTAGCCAGTATTTGGGGTATTCTGCTAAGTTAGGCTAAGGGCCGTTCTAACTAAAGTGTTATCAATATAACAGGAAACACTATACGCATACATTGACCACATCTCCGCCACATGTCCTATAGTACGTGAGAGTGGTGATGGTATTGTGGTGGTTCTTTGGCCTTTCTTCTTGCGTCCTTCCGATGTGGACAGCTGCTGCTATTTTATTTGGGCTAATGGTTGAGATGGGTATCATAGCTAGGTCATATCATTAACATCTCTAAATAATTGCCAAAAATGGGAGCGTTTGTATACATATTTCTTGATGTCACATATATGAGTGTCATATTTAGGTACGTCACATGGGATCCATAATTGTAGTAAATTATTTGGGCAGGTGTATATCTTTGAGGCCCATATCCGTGTCTGAGATCACTAGCACTTGTATTTCCTTGGTGTTCGCTGTAGAGTTTACTATGGTGTACAAAAACAGTTTGTGCCAAACACCTGAGCGGATACAAGCAGCTACTTTATATGTTCCCTTTGTTTAATTCTTTGAAAAGCCACATACCACAAAATGACATCCTGTGGTAGGTATAAGACCAGGAAAGTGCGAGGTAAAATAAGGTTAACTATAACCACAAACTCCTTGCCAAGTCATCCAACACAGAAACATTGCTTCTTTTCCTGATATATAATATATCTCTGTCTCTATATGTTATTACTAAAATGTTGATTACTATGATATGTATATTATATTAAAATGCAGCATTTACATTCAGAGGTCGCAACTCAATTAACACAAATACATTAAAAAGACGTACATGTATATTGCACATAGAATCCTGGGAGTATATACATAATCATTTTCAGCGTATCGAAAATGTTCATGCGTTAATGTTGATCCAAGTGATATTGAAGTTTACATAGGATAGCTATCAATAAAACTACATTACAAATATACGGATCTCAAAGGTATAATGTACGTCGAAGAAGAAAGTACATTGACTTCTCCAAACAAAGAAGGTATTCGATTTAATTAGGACTTGTTTTCAAAAAGGCGGCCGGGGGGGGGGGGACGCGTCAATCTTACAAAACCCAAGAGATGCATATAAAAGGAGGTCAACTTGAGAGATCCGCGGCGTGAGGTAAATCCTTTCGACTATTTACACAGACAAAAAGAAAGTTCTCATTGTTTCACCTTTGCATGGAAACTGCATAATGTGTTTCACTTTCACAACAGTTTATTAGAGGATATTCCGTTACATGCAGCGACCCTCCCAGCCATATCGAAGGGGGAGAATATATGGAAGGGTATATAATTATAGCATCACGTGAGGAGTGAACATATGATTTGTGTGACATCTAGATACAGATGAACATGAACATTTTGATTAGAATTAAGTGTGAGGTATACTATGGAAACAGGTCTATTTAATTTAGCTGCCAATAAAGGGTTATACATAGGACCAAAAGAGACAGCACCGTGGAACTATAATACCCTCTTTCCCACGACTCAAGCCAAACACTCCCTGCATATAATGTACCCACTCATTGTATTTAATAGGAGCGAGTACGTTGTAGACACAGGGACACCTCTTTAGGCCAGGTAAGAATGGACAGTGCGACATCAAATAGGATTCACCTACTACAAGCACCTGTACTATCTGTGTAAATAAACGGTTTAGGAGGGTTTAGCTGGAGCCGGTGCAGTCTGGCTCATAATAATGTTTGTTTTTGGAGGTTTTTCTCCATACGTATACAGTCAGGTAGGGGATATGATCTTCGTAATAGCTAGCTCAATATGATTGAAATAAATAGAAATGATGGATAGGTGGCCTGTAGATTAACATTTATAACCATGAATATAATTATATCATTGTATATATCCAATAGGCAGACTCAGAGCCTCATCTTAATAGACAATTTGCCTGAAGAAGTGTTCTAAAAGTTCACGAAACGTTGCATCAGCAACTAATCCCCCAGATCTCGATGTTACTTCTACCCCAATAAAAGAACATACATGAAAATCAACTTGCCTGGTTTTGTGTGGATTAGCAATTTCTACAAACTAAATAGATTATCAGGGATGAGGATCAAGGGACTTTCACCTTACTTTATATGAGAAAGGGTCCAAAATGTAGATCTAGGGCGTGAGGCTGCTCAGGCTGTTGTGAGCTAGATGACACCTATAGATACCAAATTAAGTGTGTCTGTATGTGTGGGATGTGGGGGGGGGGTAGAAATTCTGACTATAATACTTGTATATGTACTACATTATGCCATACATTCAAGCAGGGCCATATTTATCCATTCTACTTGACCTGTGAGCGAAGCTGAAGATATTGAACAAGAAGTCCTCTGACTGTGGGGGATAGATAAACTTCTTTTAAGTTGGAGGTTGTAGACCGATATACCGTTAGCTTGTTTCCGGGGATAAGTGTAATAAAGAGATTCCAATGTAGATTGGTATGCAGTGAAATGAAAATATGTTGCTTTGCCATTCCATCTTAGGACATTCGAGTAGGAATTCATACCCAACTACAACCCCAGTTCAGTCGAAGCGATACTGTGACATTTTCCCAAACGAAATTGGTCTTTCATTTTCAAATATGATAGTCTCCAAAACATTGAGCCATTACAAAAAAAAATGTTGTGCTAAAATGATTCATCATCCATGATCCAGATATGAATATGTTGTCACGAATCTTTCCATTCTTTACTCACTTGAAGATTTTAGACATTGACAAGACAAAATATACTAGTCCCATTATGGATGTAACTATATCCGAATACAAACTTTGGTATATATAATAGTGGTAGTTCATAACACAAGCTCTGCTTTTGCCTTAAATGCCCTCTCAATTTAATACCCTGTCATTATTGACTTAATTTGACAGTAGAGTGTCCCCCTGCAGGCTATGTATGTTTTAAAAATGACTGCTTAGTTGTTTTAATTACAATATTATTATAATGTCATCAAGTTGTATATAATGATCATAATCAAAACATAAGAAATAAGGAAGTGACTGTCATGTCAGGTTGACAAGTAATTATGACCCATCCCTGTAATCCTGTGTCTGAGTGTTGAAGCGATATTTGCAGAAATGGGATATACATGTAGGTGGTAGGTGTAGGTGTTAGACACGGCACTTCATTTCAATTTCGCCTTTAAAAGGTACGTGTAGCATGAATAATTGGAATGCCTGACAACTCTCCCTGACACGTTAAGATCCATCTCAGGTCATACTTATAAATGTTGGACTGGCGGGCTTTCACCGTTCGAGGTACACACTGGTAGTAGTTGGCGCTTAAGATTTTAATATGGTATAGATTAAACAAGAACCGTACAGTTTATATGAATAAACCACTATAGCGACAACGCAGAACCACATATATATCGTCCTTTGATTCGCCCCAATAAATCTGATCGCGTTATTGATGGAGGTCATAAAGCTGGATAGGTCGTGCCATCTTCCCACACCCGGTGTCAGGGCATAGCATGGCATAGCATATCTCCCACAAACTTAAGATAAGCGTACCCCCCATAATCTTAAAGCCACACTATCTAACATTAACAGACAATAAGGAAGGGGTGGGATGGGACAGAACACCCGATAATTAAAAATCTACATTTTACCAAATAAACAGCATTTCGACATTTTAACAATTTGTGGGATATGCTACACGCATATGGAAAGTAACCCAGGTCAAACTGGCTCCATCAGAGTGGATCTACTCGTGCACTAGGGAGTGCCAGGAATCTCAGTATATGAGGATAAGTTTGGCCGTAGTTTACGGAGGAGATAAGCAACACCTAGGCACTTGATACATGTATAAGCTATCAAGAAAAGAAGACAATCTGGTAGCCCCCACTCGTCATCTGCGAGCAAACCACAAAATGAAACTGAAAACCCAACGGCCTCACAAGGATATCTACAAAATGAGTCCAGCATATCGAGGCATGAAGCTGTGGGACCGTTGTCATTATACCAAACATCACATGGATAACAAATCAAAATTCACCGCGTCTTTGACGCCGGATGATCTTCTACCGATACCCAATTATTAGATTATCTGAGTGCAAAATGAACACACACACTGACTCTTGAAATCAATTTGAATAATGGTCTAATATATTTATGTATGTGTCTGTCCTTGTAAATGCCTGTAATTTGTAAAAGTTACAGGTTGCATTATGGCAATACATGTATGGGGAAAAGCTCTCCTAGAATTGAGATGTATTTTGCCTAATAAAACAATTAAACTCAAACTCAACTCAGGTGGGAACGACCAACCGAGGCTTCCCATTCCCTAGCCTACTCTGTGGCCAAATGTATTATGTGGTGATTTATTTGACAGGATGGATGCCATATGCCAATCACATTTGTAGACTCATTAAATGTCACCAACGACTGTTCTTGGCAGGTAGACGGGTAGACTGACTTTATTACTCAAGCAGCTGGTCAGTGTTACTATAACTGAGGCAGAGTTGGGATGAGTATCAAACTGCTGTTAGTCTCGAGTCTGACACAGAAATAGCCTCAAATTGTGACTCAGAAATAGGCTACACGTGTAAATAAATAATGTGTAAATAGTTTGTGTCAGGATTTGAACTTAGTGCCCACTAGCAGATTTACAGGTGGTTTTCTGATCTTTGTTATTTTAGAAGCAGAGCCTAGAAAATCTGCATTACTAAGATTTTGAGTTGAACAACGGTATGCAAAGTTCAATTGTGGAAGGGAGAAGTCTTTGAAATAGTATCTATCCACGTGTATGAATATAGACTATAGGCCTATACACCTTATAGAATATTATGTTGTACAAGACAATTGTTCATATATAATAACTGACAAAATGCTTCAAGATTATAAATTGGAGCTAGTAATAACTTTGGATTGATTTGCTCTAATTACATCGTATAAGTCTACATCATATTATCATCTGCGTGGTCACATAGATCCCCCGTGCTGCTGAACGGGAAGGATGCATCTTGCTTCAATAATGTCTATTTGATTAAATCAAATTACAAAACTAATGAGATTGATTTCTGGTTTAAAGAACGTTGAATGTATAGACATGATTCATAACAACCTAATATTGGTAATACCCTGTTACATATAACTACATTTCCTGCATAATGTCCAAGCAATCGAGAAGTATAATGGAAAATAAGTATGGTAATGATAGTCATTGGTCCTGCATTACTTCATATGCACCAATAGGTACGGGTCTATCTAAACGGACATATTACAATGCCCTACGTTATTGCATGTTTGTTATACATATAAGCATGCATCACTTCTATATTAGGCATATCATTGGTACATAGCTTTCAGTGACACCTTGCCTACCTGTATACATGTTCTATACTCCACACCTGTTGCCATGGTGATGTCCTGTGAGTACCATACAGGCAACGCCCTAGCTGTGGTGGGGTGCACTATTGCATCAGAATATTATAGTGGAAGGAAGTATACACTCCCCACTACAACACTGTACCAGTGAGCACCTCACCAAGAGGTGTAGATCTATATGTAATATCACTGTCACAGGTCTGCTGCACAGGCCTAGGGGTTAGATGTGCAAGTTGACATTGTTTCCATAGATAATTGATAAAGTTGACATGTATGAGGTCTTAGTGGGGTGTGCCCACTGTTGACTCTATGTGTGTCTGCATCTAGTAGGCGATTATCTATAAATACCTTCCCAGTCACGTAAGCCACAGTGACAAATGTGGTATACAGCCTAAAAGATAGTTAAGAGGTGCACTGATAATGACGCACTGCTTCACATCACAATACTGTAATACGTATTGGATTCTGCTACATGAGTTTTTGGATTCGAGCATTTCTTGAACTTGAACTATAAAGCCTTTACGCATGTAGGGTCTATACCCAAATACCACCAAAGAAGCTGTGGCTTCATGGAATGAAATAATGTATAAAGCTAATTATCTAATCCATGAGGCATTATCGATAATCTGTATGGGAACGTTCTGGTGTTGTAGACCTCAGAACAACTCATTGAATATGCAGAGCTAATTGAGTTCAGAAAGAGTCATTTTTGTGAGGATTTGAGAAAGTAATTCAGTGGTGGATCCAGGGTTTTGAAAAGGGATTTTTTATGGGTCGGGGGTCTTTTCCTCCACAACCTTTTGGCCAAATCTTCTATCTAAAACTTTAAAGAGACGTGCTCCCTCTAAATCCGCCAATGCAATATTTGCTGATTGGGTTAAATTATACCCAATGTGACACACGCCTGGTGCAGCAAGAAAGGGTGACTTTTCAGAAAGGTAGTTGATAAAGTTTTTGAACATTTATGAAGTGTGACCAACAAATACGTGAATATAACCTCTAAATCCACAATTTTACTATATATACTATTTGATAGATAACTGTCCTGTGAATCTCCTGATATGAGATGTTTGCAAATATATGAATTATAGACAATGTTGTGTGCATTCAACTAAAACCAACGTTAACACAACTTTATTTTGAAAAAGTCACCCTTTCTTGGTGCATTGGTCTATAGTAGTCCCCTGTGTTGTGGTGGACGTATCACCTGGTGCCAAGGGAATGCTATACATGACGTCATGAGGGCAGTAGTTTAGTCAACCACCACCAGGTGGGAAGGATCTGACCACTGCCCCACACTGGTGCATGGGTCCTTTAAGTTCATTTTAAGTTCCATTGGATTTTCATGTTAAGAGAAAATGGAATAATACTATACGATGCGACAGGAGCGTGATGCTTCTTGCATTAGACGTGATCCAGGGGTCTGATCTGTGTAATGGTAAGGGGGGCATTTTGGGTTTAGCCTTTAGGCCTTTGGGAATGCGGTCATACTAGACATGTATTAATATGAAGGTTATCATCCATACTTGACATATAACACAACCAAGGTAGGCCTATGCTGTGGCTTGTTAATGCCACAGCAATACTGCACCGGTAGGTAATCAACGGTAATCTTTTTTTTATCATTGTTTATATCATTTACAGGAAGTGGTAGGTAGTAAATACTTAATTTCAAATGGGATAGGATCCAACACCGCCCAGCAATGATTTCAGTTAGAAATCCATAACCCATCTAGTTCATGAGATATCCTCTATTCACATGCCGAGTTCCATTGCTGGGTTGGGTTAAATATTAATGGGTTGGGTTATTGTTGGGTTCGCTCTTTATGGCCAATATGATACCACAACTCTCGGTTTTAACCAGAGGTATGTAAATTCTATACACACCTGGTAATGCTATGAACAGCTGATGAATGAGCCAGCTTTTAAAGTGTACTTAAAAATACCACAGAATGCTCAGCACGTGCCCACGTGCGTACCCATGCAGTTGTCAGGTGGACCCATATTACAAAGTTTTCCAGTTTTCCAGGAAATATTCATGGGCAGGCTGACAGGTGAATGTTTCACACACTTCACCCTTGTGCTCAACATGCAACTTCCAGTCCATCTGTGCGAGAGGCAGGGAAGGGAGAGGTACATTGAAGACTCTTCCATAGCTATGTGAAAACTTTCTTCCTTAGAACTGATCATCATTGGTGACACGTGCTACAAATAGTTGCCATAGACTTTAGTGTAGACGTTGTCTGCGTCGTCCCCAGCTGGTGCGCTCTAATATAGGCCATGCCGCAGGCCCTGGAGGAGTTGAGATCTCTGACCATGCTGTTCTGGTTATTGGAGAATAAAATATATTAGTGTGAAGTATGTGTAACCTTTGTTGATAACTTAATGCAGATACTTTATTAGTTACATAATTATGTTTCAGGAGTACATCTATTTATATAAGTCTGGTATATTTGTATCACTTCAGTCTAAGGAGTCAAAGGTTCCCAGCTCAAATAAAATATAGAATATATATGTGTAGCCTCGTTGGACCAGCTTAATAGGGACCCTAAGCTTGCTGGGTGTGTTCCCATGTTCCCTGTTGATTGTAAGAAATGCTCATCCATGTCGCCATGTCGATTCTAAGAAGTGCCCATGACCCATGTCATTATCTATATTTATTCCTCCTGTTAAACTGTTTCATGTCACTAAGCCCCAAGTAGCCCGTGTTACCATGTCAGATTTAGGGGTCTAGGGCCATACCTGGCTTTCTGACACGAGACTGATGCTGGGGATGCTGGGGATGCTAACACTTAAAAACAGTGGTTGGTTGTAGGCTAAATAACTGAGATGTGGTTCATTCATTAACATCGAGCAGAAGGCCCAGTGTGTATCAAACGCTAAACATAATACCGATGATAAGAATTAACGTCATGCTGTCAGTATTAGCAGTCCATACACAGTGCTTCCAATACCCAATCAACTTAATTGCCTTCATCTTGGTTATATGCGTCCCACTAATTACATCAGCAGGCTCATCTTCTTGATTGGATGGCTGGTAATATTGTCATATATAAATGTACCTTGTGTAGAAGATAAATCGCCTGACTTTACGTGTAGGCCACTCTCTTTACTCAGAGTTCTGTAGATGTTTAACAAGGCAGAAAGGAAGTTTCGCGCTATCCTCCAGTGTAGGCGCACATAATAAAGATACACTCCCTTACATTAGCATACAATTATGTTTGTTAACATTGATTATACCAAGTGGATGACATCACTATGCCATCTGAATCTAGTTAGGGAATAGGGCACGGGGCAAGGCCGTGGCTGTGTTCTAGACTGGATAGAGACGTCGAGGGGCCTCAGAGCATGGCGCAGCCATCTGCTGAGGCCCCGAGATGTCTCTATCCAGTCTAGGACACGGCCACGGCCTTGACTAAGTGCCCTATTCACGTTATGACACATTGATCTATTTGGAATTGCCTCAAAATATCATACAACTACAGTTATGTATACAGAATGCAAGGCTAGCCTACCCAAACGACTTTCAGTCATTATCATAATTGCATGAAATGTATAACTGACAATAAACAACTTTTGAGTACCCAATCAATAATATACAGCACCCAATCAAAGCAGTTAAGTATCCAATCAAGGGAGGCAGACAGCAGGTCGCCAGACACTTCAAAACTGCAGAGTGTAGATTGAATGCAGATTCTTCACTGCTACTAGTGGTATATCCATCTAGATATACCACGGTGTCTAGCCACTCCCCCGCAGTAGCTAAGAACGTCTCTGATTGGTCAAGAGTGCCCATCACGGACTCTCATCCAATCAGAGAGCAGCTCTGTTTTTAATGTATTGGCGAGATCGTAGCAAGTCGTGTTATAACCCTGAGTATACGTGCACTACCCGTAGTGAAGATTATATCGACCTCTAGACGTGAAGTCTGAGCAGCTGATTCAACCCCCACCCGCTCTGTACATAGGCCTGAGTACCTAGCCCGGCGGCACCCCAACTGTTGTTGCAGGGATACCGAGATTTCGGCCTTTGCGGGTTGACCCGTGGATTATACTCTTAATCCTACATCATTAGTCTTTCCCAAGCTAGTAGGTCATGTCATGTCTAGGATAAGCTGTGTTACGATGAGAGACACAAATATAGGTATAATCCATGGATCAGCCCTTCCAAACCTCAGTTTGCAATGCAATGACCATACTCTACATACATGTGGAGATGAAAATAGAATAGTTTATAGACCTTGTTTCTACAGGGTAGACTCGTCGTACATGGATTTTTACACATTGAGGTGGACATCTCAATGTGTGTGGTCGACTCTAGGTGAATCTACCCTGGGCCTACTGGAACACACATCATCATGAGTAGTCTCACCAAACCGCTTTTAGAATATACTCTTATTTATAAAAAATATTCACTGGTCATGTTCAATGAGCGCATTATCTGACTCAAAATTGGACTCTCTCTATGTATATATAGAACCCTAGAGTATCTACTCCCTCTCGCTGGTAGAACCGTAGCCGTGCCCTTTTTAGGAAAGAGTGAAAACACTCAGCTCTATTGTCTTGAAGAGGTGATGTATTTCTGAATGCATAATGGGCTATATAATATTGCCGCCTCACATTAACATTTCTCACTCTCAACACTAAACTTGTATTCTACTTCCAGACGTTGCGAGGGACGGAGAAGGGGAAGATCGTCATCTACGTCACGTCAATGCGTATAATCCGTGAGACGTATGAGCGGTGTCAGAAGGCCCGTATGATCCTACAGACACACATGGTGTGTTACGAGGAAGTGGATATCTTTATGAGCAAGGAGAACCAGCGGGCACTCATGGAGAGGCTCGGTACAGACCATGTTATCGTTCCACAAGTCTTTGCTGATGGACAACACTTAGGGGTAAGGCACACGTTTATTTTTTATTCCATGCAATGATATATTTTTGCAGAGAATCAGTGAGAATATGGCAATGATAGTCATGATGACAGATAGGTATAACAGGATGGAATTAGATGAAATTCTTGGAAGGGATAGCCCTATGGATCTAGCTAATGTAGTGGAACATCATCAGTAAAAGTTCAAGCCGAAGAAAAATGTTTGAAAAAACACTATCTCCCTAATTTGAAACAGCTTGGTACGCCACAGTTCCAGTCACGATACTAGTTCCCCGAAACAAGGGACTATTATAGCTCTTGAATATTATTTTCTTGGAAGAACCAAGAAATGGCAACTTCCTATGAGGTTATGGGGCGAAAATGTAATTACTGTCCCAAGTCGGTATTTCATGACATACCCAATTCATTGCCATACAGTTGGCATCCTCCTTGGGCGTCTGATAATTCATGAGATATCTGAATAGCAGTCCATCTATGCTGTGCACTTTAAGCTCATATTGGACACCATGGCGTTCAAGTGTTCGAACCAATTTAGTCTCATCTCCGTCCACCATTTTATTGGCATGTGTATGTTTTCCATTGAAATATTTATTTAGAAGGTTTTTTTAAGCACAAAACAATTCCTCCACAACAAAGAACTTCTCAGTATTGTGGCGTACAAATGGCACCCCAATCAGGAATCACCCATTCGTGTCATGATATATCGCACGATGTATGATCGTACTGACAAAAAGGACCATGGGAAATATTTTAGCCAGTTAAAAGTTAGATGCATCTCTGTCTACAGGCTCCATTCTCACGACCCTTGGATAACGTTAGGTATGTAGGTACATGTTGTACAGACACCCATCCAAATGTCCCTATATAGTTCACTCGTGAATCATTATAAATAATCCTCATAGAAGACTATATAGCCTACAGATCTCCAGGCTGATATATATATGATATAAATCTAACATTTTGGAAATAAAACTACCCAACATTTGTTAAAATGGCCATGATCTACATTCGGTTGTTTTACTATATATATTCCAGTTATTTTATTCGTGTAAAGGACCTATATAGACTGCCCCTCATACCTCTTTTTACACTGACAGCAAACAGTGAAAGGAGTCATAAATAGGACGAAGTCCTCCACCTACCCGACTCTGTGTTAGTGATCTTATTCCTGGGAGATTTCCTGGTGTACTTTGATGTTTTATGTTCACATATGTATATATTCAACTAAAATCGATTCTTCATGCAGCTTCTCTGCATTAAAAAAGAAAATCCTATCCATGTTTTTGACCAGTCGTTCCATTCGATTATTCATTTCACAAACATGTGTACTGACGGATATCTCAAATCAGTTTTTCAATTTAATGAAATATCGTTTGTTTTGGATTTTCTTTTTCTAAAATGCCATCCCATAGATTTAGAATGTATTTCAAATGCTTGCCTTTCAAGTATGACGGTAGGCATTCCCACATGCTTGTTGGCGGTTTGTGACTTCATGGGGGTTCTCTACCTTTTTTTCTCTCAATATTACTACTGTAGGTAGAAAAAGGACACATGCCAATACCCCAGTGGCATAGTGGCATTTCAGCAACGACGAGTTCACACCAACCGACATGCTGGTATAGCCGTTCCAATTTGATAAAACATTTTTGGAAAGCACACAACTTTATGTATTATGGCCATAGTATGTATACATCTACTTTACCATAGATAAAATTCCATTTCAATCCATCTGTACACCACACAGGTATAGACCTGACTCAGAGCAGAGGTTGGTCTTTTTGCATTATATCATTGAAATAGGTTAAAAACGCAATGAAATCGGGGACCATAGATTAGCAGCTGCACTCAGCGCATCCCGTGGGCATTTACCCAATTTACCGAGCAAATAATAGCATTTTGAGAGTCCCATTTAAATGTTTTTGCACAGGAGGCGGTGATTACCTAGAGGCAGTCTGCAGAGCAGCTTCTAAATTTACACTCTGACTACCAATAACCTTTCACACAAAACAATCTATCACCCATGATGGTAAAATGTTACAACCCACGAGACATTCACTGCGCGTTTGACATACTCGTGCGGAGCGGTTTTATTTTCACCCCGTTTAACATTGCTGGAATAATTGAAGGCTTCATATAGATGTGTTGTAGCAGTACCCAAATATATATCATTATATTGACCTGTGAACAAATATTTCTAAAAAGGTTTTCCAAACGTTTGGAGGAAAACCTTTTTCATGCAAACGTTTTATTTGCTGGGTGGTCCCTTTGTCATATCTCCTAATGCGGTTGTTGCAACTATCAATCCTGCTACGATCCCATATACAAGTCATATGCATGTACGTTAGTCTTAAAGTAATATACATTTAGACTACTAGAGTGGTATTCAACTTCAATGTATTGTTCAGGCCATAATCATCAGACACTTCCTGATTTACTGGTCGATCTACTTCAGTCCTATGTGTAAGGTAATAAAATCATACAGTATGTATATTTATTAAGTTCTTTCAAACTCCATATTAACCCAAACGTGTTTTTCCCCCGCTGAGATTATAGTGCTTTGGAGAGCTATGCCCTTTGTCGTTATGGTACGTGATTGAAGCTTTAAATCGGCGAGCAGAGGACCTGCTCACCATGCAGGGCTGCATTCCTAAATGCATCATGCCGACGGGAGTGTATCAAACCCATGTTCAATGTGTGTAGTAGCTTATTCAAAATTGATCTCTATGTGTATAGAATTCCTAGAATATCTGCTCTCTCTGGCAGGTTCGTCTTGATGCTGGAATGCAGCACTGGTGAATTACTCGCCAGGGATGCATTCATTCATTATGACGACATAGGACCCTGGCACAGGATAATTCGCTATAAACGTAATGTAAGACCCTTTAGGAGTTAGCTGAGCATTATAAAGTGTTTGTAGTATTCATAGCTCCAACCCGTGATGCGGGTAGATGATGATAGTGGTCTGCATATGTGTACTTATTTTTTACGCTAAAACTAAACACTTTGACATACTATTAGCTTATTGGCAAAATCAAACCTTTTCTTATCAACAAATTCAAGTAGTTCTTTCCCCTTTCTTGAGACGTGCCTAGCTCCTACCATGTCGGCCCTGGACTCGCTGTTATATTGC
Organism: Harmothoe impar; assembly: GCA_947462335.1. Classification (NCBI taxonomy): domain Eukaryota; kingdom Metazoa; phylum Annelida; class Polychaeta; order Phyllodocida; family Polynoidae; genus Harmothoe; species Harmothoe impar. Next base: position 29,307,799 of record OX381710.1, read on the forward strand.
TTTGCACTTGGTTGCAGATGTACCTCCGCCCTCGCCCATAATATATATAAAGTCGTGACGCAAAGTTCTTATGGTTTCAGCGTTGCATACATATGGTCGTCCTCTAGTGCTTCCTATTTCTTCAGTTTGATTTAAATTTAAAGCAACGCAGTTATCAGACATTTCAGAAACAACGACTTACAACACGGTGCATATGTTCCTTGTTCTGAAAGAATCATTTTTTGCAATAGCGAACACGGTCTCATATAATTATATGGCAGGGGTTGGTACTTTGTATTCTATCTATGCTTTCATTCACAAATCATCCGAGGCATTTTGCCAGGCACTGTTCAGCTTCCTTCACCATGGGCCCTGATCAGGCAGCCTTGACCGGCAGAATATTGATTAGCTGATTGATTGGTCAATTATTGATGACTAATCACCCGTATATGGCCTGCATCTGAATCACTCTAGTCATGGAGGCTCTAGAGAGTGCATTGAGGTAGACGTGTGATGTACCTACTGATAGGGCTAGTTCCCCGGTTACTAATGTAATTTGTAGATATTATAGGCAAAAACATGTCATCATGTGAGAAGTCACAGTATCTTATTTGGAGGCTTTTCGCCAACTTGATATGTATTAAGTCATGCATCGAAAAGGGAATTCTATAAGCATGCAATTTTGCTCAGATTTGGGTTTCCACAATCAGCTGAAGCTGTAACATGCCCTAAGTGGTTTTCTCCACACAGACTGATATAATACACGCCTACTCTACTATTAGTATTGACTCACGATGAAAGTTTAATCACTCGTGCTGTAACATTGGCTGACATCTATATTGTGTTATCGATCAATGACTCCACGTGAAGGGAATTGGGGAGGGGCAGTTATAGGTGTACCATTCACTGGATATTTGATACCAAAACAAAACTGAAAGTATTTTATTGGAATGTACCCCCCCCCCCCCCCTATGTAGTGTGTGTTCCACCTTGTATTGACTACTGATCTAGATAACACGGTTCTGTGCCCAACACTGATCTCAGAGCATCAAAGTTACCTAACCGCTTTTCTTCATGGGGCGTATTAATACATTCTCTCACTGCCGTGCACAAAATAGCTACAAAATATGTTATTTCCTGGTAGATATATAGGATGGGCTTATAATAGATCTCGAGTGGTGAGTCAACCTAAAACGTACAAGGCTTTATAAGTACCATACAGCAACGATATCAAGGAAGTCAACCTTTTTCAAAACTGTCATCAGATGATGGAAAGGGGGACATAAAGTACCTAAAGTCACACTGCATGGTCTTGCACTGAATAAGGTCCACATGCCATCAATTTTACCTGACTCCTCTCAGTGTCTACCTGCATGTATAATCCACTCTAGCTCTCACTGCTGTGTGTTCCTGTACTAGGTATCTGGGGTAACAGGTCATATACTACCACTACCAGCCAGTGTGTGGCCCCATCAGGTCAACTCGGCATGGTCCAATGATCACAGCCACCCATATGTATATGTCCACACACGCAGGAGGATACCGGTGTAGAGCATGCTAGTTATGAACAGGTTGGTTAACCTGATAGTGAGTCAGTAGTTTCATATGATGAATTCGAGGAATGCAATCATACAATCTGTGAACCTGTTCTCAAAGGAAAATGTGTTTCAACATAACAGTAGAGATATTTGTGGAGTGTGTAAATTTGGACGATGATTATCATAAAATGGGTCTATTCATTTTAAAGATGATTAGCACAACCATGTGGGCATACCATATATCAATTGCCATCTAGAAACGCTGGGACAGCTGTCTAAACTGTAGTGGCTTGAATTTGTATCTTGAATAAGCGCAGGTCTTTTATGAGCGCAGGATAAATGGTACCATACACATTTGTAAACGCAGGTGCGCTTATTCAAGCCACTAGAGTAGCCCTAAAGCCCATTAGAGAAGGTATTACAGCAATGACATGGTTACGTTCCAAATTAATTTAACATATATATCTAAAAACCACCAGTGAACTAGACAGGTTGTCCCACATCCATGCGTAGTGTGTACATGTTTCTGTCATGCCAACAAATGTGCGTGTTTTATAATAATAATGTTGTAACTCCATTTTCGGTTCTAAAAAGGACATTCTAATATGTCTGTTGGCTTACCTTATAGAAGGGAACTTTTTTTTCATATTACAGGCTGATGCATATGAAATTGCACAATGATATATATACATGCACATTATATCTAAGAAAATATCGCCTGCATATAATAACCACACAGGTCACATGCCAAGACTTGCCGTTCTGCACAGAAACTAGAAGCATTCCCTTTGTCCTACATGACAAAAGGCATGGCATCTGGTTCGGTAATGTATCTCACAATACCAGGCCTAACAACCTGACATCAGGGAGCCCCTTCACAGCCAGGCCTGCCAGACCCGTCTGTTGGAGGACACTGAGCAGCATTTCCTGTCCATGGCCCTCTGCCAAGTCCCCTTTTTATTGTGGTCTATAAAAGAACTGGTCAACTACTTAGGCCGTTTTATTTTGATAACTTGGATTACAGACCCGCCGCCGAGATTTTTGGCATTTTGCAAAAAAAAAAAAAGTTTTTTTTTTTTTTTTAGCCTTTCCCCTCCGAGATTTTTTAAAGAATTTTTCTTAAAAAAAAAAAAAAGACATGTTGACCAGCAAAAGGTAGAATGAGACCTTTCAGATTGGGGATATTTCTCAACATATCTTCTTTAGATTACCCAATAACAGAGAATATACAGGTTTTCTATGCTTTTTTTTTTTTTTTTTTTTTTGCCTCTACCCTTCGAAATATTTTGTGGTCCGGCTCCCCCCCTAGGGCAGCTTTTTTTTTTTTTTTTTTTCCTCCGCCCTTCCAAAAAGTCGGAGCCAAAAGCCCGTAATCCAAGTTATCAAAATAAGGTGGCCTTATGGCTGGCTGCCTTTAACGCTAGGCCACTGGGCATTTTACTGCTACATGTATTTCAAGTGTGAGTGTTTGATATACACTTGCCTTTTTTCAACTCAATTTACAGCATTGCTTCTGGTGTTCATAAAGGACATACAGGAAGAAAATATCATAAAACATAGCATCTGCTATACATGGCAGGGTGAAGAGAAGGCAAATATCAACCATGACCAAAGTTTAATTCGTTCTTGTTGGAACCCCCCCCCCCCCCCCACCTCCTCGCAGTTCTTCATTTTGAAAAATAATATGGATCCACCCCTATTTGGTCATCGATGTTTGATATCCAGAAAAAAAAATACATTGCACATTTATCATGTAATATCATGTCTCATAGATATCACAACTTGTGATTTCCTGTCTCTGTAATGATAGACTATGAACCAGCGTTGAGACTGGGCCCCTGCCAGCAAGGGTAACCCCGCGGCTCTTGGACAGTAAACGGTACGTCACCATCTTAGAGTAGAAGACTCCATCCATGACCAAAGACTGGTCCCGCAGGCCTGGGTGGATCCCAAAATAAACTCTGAACTCGAATGCTTACAAATGCCACCTGTTGAAGGTTATTTGAACACATTTAATGTGTATGGGAAGAGACTGGTGATCTATGTGATCCTGCAGAGAAAACATTTGGACTGAATACATTCATGCATTGTGTTGGTTGACAATTTATATTTCTAGGGTACCATTGCCGTGATTATTGATGGTTCGGTAGCTGTCATGGGTGTGTATCGTAAAAAGCAGGGAGTTCCCACCGCATGAACTTAATCAAGATAACAACAGAAATACACGATATTGGGAAATATTTCCCCCATAGATCGTCTATATCAGTAGTACTTCTGGGTGTATGGATGACTCTGTAAAATTGATATTAGCCCATAGCTGCCAGGGGGGTGACTATACATGGGTGCCCAGAATTTTGACCCTGTCGCCATGTCGATTTTTAGCAAGAGGGCCGTGCCGCCGTGTCGATTTTTATCTAGTGCATTAAGGTCTATTTGACTGTGTCCGTCGATTTTTAAACCCCCCGTGTCGCACGTGTCGATCTTTACAATCCCCCGTGTCGCTGTGTCGCACGTGTCGATTTTTACCCATGTATAGTCACATGGGGGCCTGTATACATCCTGCTATACTTGTATATTTTGTCCCTTGAAATATGACCTGTAAATATATACATAGCCTTTATTTGTTGCCAATTGCATATATATAGTGTACTTATCTAAATATTTGATAACAAACTTACATGGTGTATGAAGATAATATACATGTATTCAAAACTATTTCCATCGCCTCAAATTTTAATATGTGCGTCATCTTTTCTGTTTCAGGGAGTGGAAGAATTGGATTACATGAACGAGAGTGGTGAACTAAGACAGATCTTCCAAAACTTTAAGGTACATATTATGTTCCCTGTTCCCATTACGTATATCAGCGGTGTATGGGCGATGTTTGAGGGTGATGGAGCTTATGGCCACCGTCCACAAGTGTTGGCCCGACTAGTGAAAATAGCCTTTATTTCCTATATAAACTGGGCATATACACTATATACAGTCCCCTGGACGGTGGCCATTACCCCATCTAGCATTTCTCCTACTCACCCTACTGTGACCATCTGACGGGGGCCCAACCCAAACCTTTATATTTGGCCAACAGATCAGATCGCTGTCAATGTTGGCAACAACACATTTGTTGAACGACTATTAGATTTTGTGACTTATTCAAGTGAGAACCATCTGTTGAGGGTAATTTGTCATCTGGTCGTACACAGAGTATTTACCCCTTGATAATTTATCCGAAATGAATAATAAAGATTCAATGTTTATCTGTTTTTGGCGCAGTTTGCATCTGAATTATATGTATTTCACTGGTCTGTTTCCAATACATGTATGCATTAACAAGCGGTATAGTTATTTTACACGTGTACAAATTTATTGCTTATACGAATGTTCAATTTATAATACAGTTTTATCTGAATTATATCATGGGAACGTTGACCAACTCACGTAGACGATAAAGTAATGACAATGGCGAATGGGTCTGTTATTTACTGTAGTGAGAGGTCGGGTGGGGCATGCATAACATAAAACCTCACTAATAAGATAAGATTATTCACTGCTGTGAAAAAATGAAAGCAATTCACAACCTACATTAAGGTGTATCATTAATGGAAAAACGCTGACTCACCACAAATGCTACTACATATTATATAATCACACAATGCACAATGTAGACGCATATCCCAAGACAAAAGTAGATTACCTGGTGTCCGGTTCCAATCACCCACCCTTCTGGGAGCGGACAGGTGCTGACTATACAATGACTAATGCCATGTACCTGGGTGTGTGTTTGGGCAGCTAGACATGACCAATAGGTCCGGTTGCTTCACCAGACCTCGGGGTAAACTTATGCAAATATACTGCTCATTAGAACCCTTTAAGGGCCGCACCGTGCGTTACTGCGTTATGCCCCCTTTTGGCGTGATGCATGAATGCAGCCCGACCAGACTACTCGCCAGTATAGGGCTATACATTGCCGGAGGCTCGGCATGATGCATGAATGTAGGCTGTATTCATGCATCATTACAACGAAAGACATAGCGTATTAAAGCACGATGCAGCCCTTAAATGGTTAGTCTACCATGTGAGCTGCTCAGTAGTATAATCTATAGGACCACGCCCATCTTGTCATGAGCTACTTGAGACTCGCCAAACGGCTTATATGTGCCACTCCCTTGTCAGCAAAACATTATACATTGTATATGATATAGTGAAGCTTACACAAAGTTGGCTAATTAACTATAGGGCATAAATTAGGACAAAATACCAGTATTTGCTACAAAAGAAAGAAAAGGAAATATTAAAAAGGGGGATGTTCTTATTGTATCTAATTGCAATTGTAGTATTAGGCTCTTCACGAATTATATGATCCTATTCTAATTTTCTCTTATGTCATTTATATTTTCTAGAAAGTCCAACAAACGACGTCTTGCACAAAGTGTGGCGGCTATCGGTTTGTGAATTGTCCCTCCTGTCACGGCAGTAAAAAGTCACTCAACAGGAACCACTTTACAGAGGAGTTCTGTGCTCTCCGCTGTGTCAACTGTGACGAGAATGGACTTGTACGCTGTAAGAGTTGCTCTGATGAAGAGCCAGAGAAGAAAAAATGATCAAAAATGATTATAAACCCCGATGAATTTTATATAGCTATATATATAGAGAGATAAATAATATAGAAATATATTATAGTTATGTATCTACATGTGCCAGGGTTGTACTTGTATTGTATAGATATACTGATGCCAGTATGGTAACGTACGGGGAACTGTGATACCATATATGGTAAAAGGCCTGAAGTGCACACAAGGGGTGCTCTGAGGAAGCCCCTACCCCTTTGATTGACTGACCGACCACACCCACCAAGTATTCAGCTCGAGGACTCTGGCTTTCATCAGCTTGAGCAAGTCTACAGTGCGAAAAGAAATTAGCAACAGTGCATCATGTTGATGGGTATTTTCCAAGAGTAGCCAAAAAATAGTTTGAATTTGAGTTAGAAACTGTCGTTTCCAAAGGGTAATTAAATGGTATGTAATTTTTCATTTAATTCTATCATTGCTATAACACTATGTGCTTTTGCTAGCATTATGAATAGGGAATAACAACGTTTCCGTTGGAAAGGAACAAAGAAAGTTCACCATAGATTCCATTCGTGTCATGTGTTTTTATCTCTAAATGTCTATCTAGCTTTGTATAAGTCATTCGAGACTATACACATTTGTTACTTAATGATGTAATAGGTTAGATTCACCATGTTTCAACGCATATGTTGAGTCGGACACGTGAATTGGTAGTTATCCATAGATATAAGTATACAACTTGAGCTGTACTGTTTGAAATGAATAATTCATAAAGACGTGAAATTTGAAGTTATCCACAAATAGAGGGCTTAGAATGCTTGAAAAACTACAATACTAAAATATATGTGTCCGACACATGGTGAATCTACCCTACAGTTATATAAATCACCTCCAGTCGTGATAAAGATGTACCTATGTGTTTCGCCAGAGGGATAGAGTATTACTCTTACCTCTGGTTCAGTAATATCAGGTGTGCTTGTGATACGTAATATACGCAGTAGAATTGTAAAACTACAAGACTACTTATACATAGGCCGGTACAAGCAACGGGTTAGTTTGTTGTACACGACCGCTAAGGTCTTGAACAAGGGCGGTGATGGTGATTGGATCTATGAGGTGAAGTGAGGGTTGAGATCCTGCCTCGACACCTTTGACATTCTACAGAAGCATTCATGAGAAGTACACGCCTTTGTTATCACGTGTCCTACCATAGCGAACAGAGACGTGTGGTCTACCTGAAGCATCAGGGATCAAACCCTGGATCCCTGGATTCGAAGTCCTTTACAGATATGCCACTCCTCCCCCTTGACAGGCAATGCCATCTATATGTGGAGTAGGATATGGATTTGGGTGTAGCATTGAAGAACGTGTGGTGTTACAAGCTAGAAGCATCTTCCCTGTGTGTTTATCAAGAGATATCATTTCCTCTTTAGGAATGCTATTCTACTTAATGTTCTAAAGCTCTTGACATACTTTTATGTTTTCTACTCTCATATTCTTGGTCACATTCAGTATCAGATGACAATCCTATTTCTATTGAGACGAGAAGTATCGCTTCCCTTCCCAATATATGACTGTAGCCACTATAGCAGATGTGGATTTTATATAGACATTAGAGGAGCTCATCGAGAGAATAAATTTATAATATACTTGTATATTTTGATAGTTTTCCAATATGATGTTTGTCTGTGGAAATATGTTGTAAATATGAATGAAAGTACTTATGTGTAAATATAGTGAGTTATGAGACTGTTTACCGTAAATCCGAATAATATAATATGGGCACTCCTTAGGTCACAATTCTTAATTGATTAAGATAAAACCCTATGCCACTGTTACAATAGGATATATCGGTTTTTACATGCTACCATATTAAATGTTCAATATTAGTAAAAAAAAAAAGTGGAAATAAATATCTATTTGGCATATTAAAATGACGATGTAAAGTCAAATCGTATAGGAACACATATGCTATGCACACCACGATCTAAAGAGAACTTTATTTATAGAGCAAGAAAGAAATTAATTTGGTTATAACTTCAATAGTGCAGGTCAGGTATAGGTTCCCAGTGTAATAAAAAATAATATTAAGCTACCAGTGGAATGACTAAACGTCAGACAGAAACACACAGAACTAGTAAGGCATTGGGCACAGGGTGTCTGGATTTTTAACTTTATATAGTGTGTAGGCTGTATGTATAATCAAGTTTCCCATATACATTTCTACGCATATATATATATATTAATACAATGTCTAAACGGTGGGCATTCCCTGCAGTTGATGTGTGAAAGATGTCAAGGTAGATATCAATATGTTATAGTAAGTTTGCTAAGTGTATTTATTGGAAGTCTTGTTTACACTACATTAAATAAGGCTATTAAAGTGAAATGTTTTGGACACCTCACTTTTTATCCCCTTAAGTAACCCCCTCTTCCTCAACCCAAGGGAGATAAAAAATGGGCTGTAATTTAAATCAGCTAAACTATTGATGACATGGTTTTTTTTCATTTCGATGTCGAGTATTGTTTGTAAACTATGTCTAGCAGTGCACTGTTCCCTTGTCTCCCATGGTCATGTAAATAAAAGGGGTGAAGAGGAACAGGAGAGCAAGGGGTATGATGTAGACGTCCTACTGCCGGCTCGCATTCCCTAATCTAACCATTTGAATATCATACATGTATACATACAATGTGTTAACCTTTGTATTATAAATAGTGAACTATGTACTGGTACATGTAAAGATGGGTCTGTCTATAGAAATGTGCACACGAACTGGAAACGAAAAGGTGCTATGCAAAATGGATGATTTTATAAGGTAAAGCCGTTGACGAGGCCTGTCAATAAAATGTGATGCATGAAAGAATCAGCAGTTGGTTGAATATTGTTGGTAAGGGAGTGGTCATATTTTAACAACGGAAGGAGGGGGGGGGGGTAGAGATGCCACTCTCTGGTAGACAAATAGTAGGACATTTTAGGATTTTGGTCAATTTCATGTAGGAAATCAACATAAAGTGGAAATTCCTATCAAAAGTAGGAAAGGTGGCATCTCTGCGGGCGGGGCGGAGCATTTTCACTCAATTGATAATGCAATATAATCCCAATCTTTCGCCAAATCAAAAGACCATAACACAATCCAGCTAGTGTCCTTTGTTATAGAGGTTATTTTATGGTGACAAATAGACCCCCTAGTGGGGGTCTGGATGGGGAGTCCCCATTTCCCATGTCGATTTTAAGAAATGACCATGTCGCCCTGTCGATTTTAAGAAATAGCCATGTCACCATGTCGATTTAAAAAGATGTCCATGTCCCATGTCGCTATCTCTAATATTCCTCATGTCGCATGTCACTAGGCCTAACAACGGCCATGTCGCCATGTCGAATTTAGTGGTCCACACCCATCCTAGTCCTACTAAGAAGACACTTTTTCTACCTTTGTAGGAATTCCTACCTATTCATCGATGGACTTTCCGTGGTGACTTACATTAATTCATTTGCATATTTCCCAAGAGTTAAAGTGTTCCTAAGTTTGCCCATGAGGGAACAGAATCTCAGTAATATTCCCCTCCCTGTACAAGTGTACATGTATCTACTACTCTTGGTGCGGAGGTTACATGATGGCATTGTTTCCAGTGTGAAGGATCGGCAAAGCGGATCAACGCATCTACGTACACAGGGTATGTATGGTGGCGACACCTCGTGTTTACATGTGGAATCAGGATCTCTAGAATGTTGCTTAGTACACAATACATGTACTCATCACCATGGAAAGGAATGGTAGCAGTAAAGATTCAATGTAGGGTGCGATTCTTTGAGTTTCTTTATTACTATTGACGCTAGAAATAAGAGTGAACCATATATAATATGCTGATTTACTTATTTATTTCATTTATCTATACTTCTTTGACTCTGACACATTACTAGTGACCACGTCCTGCATTATGGCCATATAATATATAGGTTCATATAGGGTGCCACCCGGTCAGACTTCTATAATCTGGTCTAGCTGAATTATCCAAAATACATCTGTACTGCATTAGTTTCAGGCATCAATTCATCAATATTACACATACCATGATCTCTGCATGCTTTAATACAGCAAATGTCTATGTACACGTGAGCTATTTACAGATCTGCTACGTACAGTAGTTTTATAGTTATACTTATACCCAACATAGTGGATAACATGCAAAATTAAGCCTTAACATTTCGATATACACCAGGGCTATGATCTACCATGCTCTTAGCGTCGTGGGAGGCAGTGCAATTCTCTGAAAACCACATCATCCATGTGGCCCAACCTTGTGATTCAAAGATGAATATTATATACTCATGAAATCTATTTGTGTCTGTTGGGATCGTATGGCTTATACCTAGCCCAGCAATATAAACAATACTCACTCCATTCATGAATGTAGTGATGTTACATTATTTTCAAAACCCAACACTGTGTCTATCAGAAGTGCTGGCATGAATGTCATTTACAATGAAAACACACACTCTGACGGTCATACATATACGCATATTCTTGTTCACGTGCGTCTGTCCTACAACCCCTATAACTTACCCGACTGCATCCATACTTCACAATGAAACAACTTGCACTCTATCTACATCATCCACCATCATGTTATCAAATATATATATATATCTCCTCTGTGATGGTTTATACTGTCTGAAGATGAACACGTGCTAGAATGTGTACTGCTACATAGTACATTCGAATGAAATGAATACTATAGATCTGACGGGGGGCTTCTTTGAGTGGAAACCAGCCGCCAGAGGCCGCCACAGAGACAGGCGCGCACCCAGCGCATCTCCCAGGCACGCAGGGCCTGACTCTTACAGGGCGGTTTGTGTTGTGAGTAAGCCCCACACCGGGAACACTGCCGGGTGGAGTTAGAGGGCACCATACCCAGGCTCACCTGCCGCACCATGTCCATCTTCTGTGCACACATCTGCTGTCCGTCCGGGAGCGGGATCATCACCCCGCGCTTACTGTGCGCCGGCACCTCCCCAAAGACGTAGGTCACTGGGTGCTGCTGTGCCAGTATCGAGTTCCCATAGTCCATCTTACCAAAGAGCCCTTGGTGCACGGGCGGCACGATGACCTGACTCGACAGCGAGCAGCACTCGTCCACAATGGCCTCCTCCATGTCGATCGAGTTAGCGTCTCGGCAACAGAGCCAGACGCGAGTTAGGAGTTTGAACATCTGCGCCATACAGTCAAAGGTGGATGTACAGGTGAAGTGCGGGAGGCAGCTGGCGTTGATGAAACCCCAGATACGGATGACGACCAGCGTCTCGCGGAGTAGAGCGAGGAAGGCGTGGTCCCGCAGTAGGGCGGCACCCGGGTAGGTGGCATAGTTCTGACACATGGGGAGCGCCGTCAGCAGGTACAGGGTCAGGTCCCCCACCCACTGCATCAGGGGCTGCAACTCCTGTAGGATGGTCAACTCTACGATGAACTCCTTGTTCTCTGGACTCAGAGTCAGAACCACTTTGTCCACATCCACCTCAAAGTTCTTGTTGCAGTTGTTGGTGAGCTTCTCAGCAGGACTCTACAACAGAGAAATGTTACCATAAATATGTCACTTCTATACCAGCCCTCATCACACAGGACAGCAATTATAGTGAATCCATTTGATAATAGACCTAGAGTTCCCTTCGACAACACCACATTGAGCTTAATCACATGGTAAATGTATTTATGTGCTAAATATGTCACCCACCTTGATCTAACCAAGGAAAGTCGAGCTCCTCCCCCCCCCCCCCCCCGTTGAAATAACCACAACCATTATTGCCCGGTAGGTGACGTCATCCTAATTGATCATCATTTCATGTGACCTTTACAAAATAACTTTTTCAGATCAATTAATTGGAATTTTGACAAATACTGTCCAATTTACATGAGATGAATACAAAGGAGCACTAGAATTGTTCACAACCCTTGATTGTGCATTCTCAATTCACCTTTGTTTACTACATAAAAGCTGATTTAACAATAAAATGTTAGACTTACAAGTTCCTGTGCAGACAAAGACTTGGGCCGCAGGGTGCTCTTGAAGGCATTACTGATGGCGAGCAGCATGAGGTGTGCGTGTGTGTCGGCGGCGCGCTGAGAGGCTCCCGAACACCGGTATAACGTCTGACGTAGAGCCAGGTGGCGCCCCAGCATCAACTCTTGACTGGTAGGCGGGTGCTTGACAAAGTGGTCCCTTAGCTTGGCAATAATATTCTCTACAGACCCTGGACGTAAACGAGGGAAAGTTTGATATAATTTAAAGGTGCCACATTTATAAAAATGTGTTTAAACATAAACACAATTGGCGTATTAACCTGAAAATCTCGATAACCCAATACTGTATTTACATACTCAAAATGACTCTAGAAATAAATCAGTCCTGATGAAGAGCCAAGAGGTTCGAGACGTCGACCAGATTAACTAGAATTTGAGGCTCTGTTTTATTTATCGAAAGTAGCTATCAATCCGCAGAAGGTGTTGGGAATATTTTTCAAACCTTCTGTATTTACATTGCTTGTGAAGACAAAGGGATTTTAATACCTGATGATGAAACAAAATGAAGTATATTTACACAATTTTTTTTTTTTAATTTACTATAAAGATAACAATAAACATTGAGACAGTAAAAACCTACCCGGTCTCAGAGCGGCAATGACGTCCCACCAGTCGTATCCAACCGACATGCAGTACTCGAGCATGCCCACCAAGTAGGACGGTATCACCTGTGTCACCGGGTCACGCGTGTTGGCAGCTTTCATCACATACAGGCAACTGGTAGAAATTAACGTAGACAAATGAGAATCATTTAGTGGTGGTAATCCGACAAAAAGTACAACAGACCTAGATAATCATGTGACAGATGCTACAATACAAATGTCAAATTTTTCATCTCGAAGTTTATAAGGTTTGTGAATACTTTTAGACAAAGATAACTCCATGACTGAAGCATATCAATCTACTGTATTTTCAATAATATCCTTTTATATCAAAACATTGATTTTAGCAACAATTTTAAAACTTGTTTTATGAACAATATCAGCTGATGATCTGGCGATATCAGTACTTTGCGAGTGGATCCATGACATTTGACCTACATACCGATTTCAGAATATATCATATCTATAATTTTAATTAACAACCTACCTGTGTTGATCCAGACCCACCAGGCCACACCCGGTCAGTGTTTGCTGCATGTGGACGATGTAGGGCATGAGGCGTCGCCTCTTCTCGCCCCCAGACGGTTCTGAGATACCCGTGTCCAGGTTAGTAGACGTCATCGGCTGGAAGTTACTCCGGTTCACCAGTTTTACCGAGCCGTCTCGGTACGCAATAGCAACATACTGGAAGAGCGCTTGGGAGATGTCGCCGTTTGGATAGATGATGGGGAAGCGTGGCACAGCAATGGAGGTGGGTAGGCTAGTGTGAGCGATGGATGATTTGTACGTCCAGCGATGGATGTTGTAGGACGAATCCACGGCCGTAGACGGTTTATACAGGCGGTGAAGGACTGTTTAGAAGATAGATAATATATATCACATGATTGACAGAAACAGGATCACTGGATTGATGTATCAAGTAATCAGCCTTCAGCTTAAAACAGTTGCTACCTTAAAGTTGTACGTATACTGTGATAATGTAACCGTAAAAACCCACAGTGTTACCCCATAGATGCCGTTATATTCTGATAACCTCATAATGAATCATTTGCAATACATGTTCTGATGGCATGGCCTCTCAATTTTCACCAAGCGAGTTTCTGACATTTCTTTAAAATGAAATCAGAGAGCCAATAAAAATGTCAAAGTCAATTTTCTTGTTATGTATCGATCCAGTTAAGCCTACCTGCAACTTGGTTGGTGAGTGTCCACAGTTCAACAGAGCTTGACTCGGTGTCACCAGCACCGACAATGAGTGCGTCCCCCGACTCACTGGACAGGAACTGTACATGGGTGACGCGTGCAGTGGGGGTCTGCACCTCAGTGTGGCACTTGACGTAGAAGCTGGCGGTGGGACTGCTGGTGATGACGCACGACTCCTTTTCTAACCGCAGCGACACTTTGTAACAGCGGACAGCGGTGGTCAGCGTACCGTCACTGACCGCCACCAGGAGGTCACCGGTGGGATCACGCGCTATGTCAGCATGCAGGATGCGGGAGCGCCAAGGGGCCAGACTCTCCATGTGCGCTGTTACTGTCTCACCCGACTTAAGAAGACCCACACACACCTGGGGAAAGTGAAGAGTAGTGAAATTCATGTTTTGGTATAGTCTTTGGTCAAGTTATTTATTTACCCCAAGACATAGAGATCCATGTGGCATAAACTGATGGAAATCGTCTCTTCAAAGATAAAACATATTAAAAATGTTATTATAATTATGAAGATCAATAGCCCATGTTTAAATATGTAACTACTTGCACACAATAAATCAACATGATTTTTTTCTTCCAAATTAACATGATCTGATGATTAATACTTACCAGCCCTGTGGATGTAATGGCAATCCAGCCATCAAGAGGACGACCTCCAAAGTGTGTTAGTGACGGCTGGAACGACGTCCTGGAAATCTTGTCATTGATATTGATACTGTCACGACGATCACCGTTGAACGATAGCTGCAGAAAAAAGTATAGAATTTACTTTTAACGGTTTGCTTCTGGTTTATTCCGGGATATTGTCTATTACTAAATACGCAGCACAACGCTATAATTCAACATCTACCTGGAGGTTTGACAACAGGTTCAGGTTTATCATGGTTTGCTACGACCTAAAGTACCAACAGTACCAAGTCATGTAAGTCTACACAATATATATGTAGGTGCATCTCAGTATATTTCCCGATAAATATACAGCAGTCCAACATTATAGCACTCCAATGCACTATATGGATATATATCTAAAACTGGACATCGACATCCATGTAACAGAATCCTTCTAACAGAAAGCTATATTAAGTAGAAGTAGAAATCCATGAATATCTATAATGAAGGAGAACACCATGTTCATGCCTATGAATATGTCTTGAAATGTAGTTGCATTAATTTTATACTGTTAAAAACATCCAATTGATTGTTTTTTCATGAAGAGTTGGCACCCCATAGGTTCAAGATGGCCACCAGTCATTGAATGCCATAATGCTTAAATGCAATCTTGAATTGCAGTTGAATTAATTTGATTCTAAAAAAAAATACTTTCTTTTTTTTCTTTCATGAACAGTTGGCACCCCAAACAAATTCTTATCGATTTTTCTTTCATGAATAGTTGGCACCCCATAAGGTGGCTACCATTCATGTTAATGCAAATACAATGCTTTAAGTCCTATCACAAATTGTAGTTACATTAATCTGATACTAAAAAAAAAAAAATATTCTATTTGATTTTTCTGTGCATATGTTCATTTCAAAATTCAAGATTGCAACCATTCATTGAATGCCACCATGCTTTCAATGTAATCTCGAATTGCAGTTGCAGTAATTTGATACTAATACAAAAAAATCTATTCTATTTTTTTTTCATGAACAGTTGGCATCCCATAGATTCAAGATGGCTATCACTCATTGAATGTCCCGATGCTTGAAATGCAATCTTGACTTGTAGTTGCATTAATTTGATCAAAAAAACAAATCCTATTTGATTTTTCCTTCATTCAACCCATTCAAGATGGCTACCATTTACTAAATGCCACAATGCTTTAAATGCAATCTTGAAATGTAGTTGCATTAATTTCATACTGTTAAAAAAATCCAATTTAGTTGTTTTTTCATGAAGAGTTGGCACCCGATAGGTTCAAGATGGCCACCAGTCATTGAATGCCATAATGCTTAAATGCAATCTTGAATTGCAGTTGAATTAATTTGATTCTAAAAAAAACAACTTTTTTTTTTTCTTTCATGAACAGTTGGCACCCCATACATTCAAGGTGGTTACCAGTCATTGCATGCCACAATGCTTTAAGTGCAATCACGAATTGTAGTTGCATTAATCTGATACTAATGAAAAAACTAATTCTATTCTTTTTTTTTTTAATTCATGAACAGTTGGCACCTCATATATTTAAGATGACTACCATTCATTGAATGCCCCGATGCTTGAAATGCAATCTCGAATTGTAGTTGCATCAATTTGATACTAATAAAAAACAAATTCTCATCGATTTTTCTTTCATGAATAGTTGGCACCCCATAAGGTTGCTACCATTCATATTAATGCAAATACAATGCTTTAAGTGCTATCACGAATTGTAGTAACATTAATCTGATACTAAAAAAAAAAAAATATTCTATTTGATTTTTCTTTCATGAACAGTTGGCACCCCATAAATTGAAAATGCACCCAGCAAGTAGGTCAACAGCTATATACGGACAAGTGTACCTCCCCTGCCTGTTCTCCTTCAATGCAGAGTGAAGAGGGTGGGAGGGGGTGACCATCAACAGTGCATAAACACTTTGATTGGATGACAATGCAGTTTTTATATTACAACCCTAAATTTGTGCAACGAAAATCATCAAGAAATACTAAGTATTTTTTCCAAAGAATAGCTTTTCTAGAATGGCTCAATACTCAGAAATCCTACTGCGAATAAAAAAAAGTCAAATTCTGATTCTAAACACCTGAAAAGTGAGAAATGCTGGCGTTCACGGTTTATGTAGGAAATGTACTAAAAACACCAAAAATATGCAACAAAACCCTAATTTTCTCAAAAACTGTTCAGTAGGATTTTTTCTAACTGAGGTTCCAGTGTTTTCTACCCTCATATTACACATTGGCATAGAGAATATATTGGCACCTAGTCAGGATTTTGCCCTAGAAGCAATCTGTGAGGCAAAAAACAGCCAAAATGAGCCACTGGTCTGAAGTATAAAACTGGGCATCGATCACTATAGAGCTACAAAGAGAGAGAATCAATGTCCAGTAATAATACTCTAGTACATACCAGTTTCCCATTATGTAGCCACGATATGGCCACTATTTCCTCTCCTTCTATCCTTGAGCCCTGGACACACTCCCAGTCGTTGAGTAGCCAGTTCTGTAATAACAAGAGAAAAGTGAGTCTACCATATGACGCTTTACAATTACAGAATCAAATCGAAGTATGAATTAATCATTTAATAATCTAGAAATAGACTTGATGACGAATGCATTGTCATTAGAAACTATAATTTATCATTTAATATATCATTTAATACAGGAGCAAAAGGATAGTCTAGCTGCAGAATTAAATAACACAGTCCATAAAATACTTTACATACCTTCATGGAATAGACATGACAAGCCCCATGAGCAGTAGCCACAAGTAGCTGTGTTCCTGACACGTCCCATTTCAAGGCGACAATGTTGTTGGTGTAACTTGACACAGAGAACACCTCCCACGGCTTGTCCATGTCACACACATAGATGTGGTAAATGGTCTCCATGGGCGACGACCGGGACCTGCAGGTATACCTTATAATGTAAAAGTGATTCTTGCATGAGGAATTAATCAGAATGAAAGAGAATATCACAACAATTATAATTTACAATTTATAAATCTAAGCCGTTAACAGACAGCCTGGGCCAAAGGATGTAGGGTAAAAAATAGGTGATATATAGATAATGTGTATGCTGACAGCTGACAGCTTTACAACGTTTTTGACTGGATGACTGAATGGATGGTGGTGGCTGACCATATCAATGATAAATCCCCCTCCCCCTAGCAAAAAAAAAAAAAGAGTAGTGGGATGATGCTTGGTTGCTGGTACCGGGCCCGGGTACCCAGGTGTCACCAGTTTTCAGCAAAAAGCCTGTGCATTGGTAAAAGGGCGCATGCCAACCCATTTACAAGTCGTAAAGGCCGCCGCAGACAGCCAAGCCAATCGGCCGACTGGCTTGATAACCAGGGAAACTTTCTGTCTGCTGAGACGTCCTCCCGATCGAGTTGGGACAATCAGATATATTTGTTTGATATTGCACGATCCGAGATCCGATCAGCCCCGTCTGCAGTGGCCTCAAGCATAAGGGGGGCAAGATTTTATAATATATTAACTCCCCCTCAAAAGGTGAAAAAATGGAAGCATTAATGACTGTAGTGTAGAGTGAATACTTTCATCAAAACAGCAACTCTCAGTAACTCTGCCAGATTGGCAGAGCGACTTGGTTAGCCCAAGGCCCAAGGCCAATGCCAAGTGTCGAAGTATCTAGGGGGGGTTGGGAGTGAAAAACTTTCACTTTAATACTCCGCACAAAATGTTGCCCCCCCCCCCCCACTAGTTGAACGTGCCCAACAACAAATGGTCGCTTTAGATTGACAGGTGAAGCCTTGGACCTGGTCGACATCGGTGACTACCCCCCACCCGTTGTTAAAAATGAGCACTCGTTTCTTCAATACCGCATCTACACCATACTGGTGTAGAAGACAGGTTACCTTTGTGACTACACAGTTGGTCTGCCAACTTGGCAGAGTAGCTGTTTTAGATAAAGTACTCACTGTCTAGTCTAATCCTTCCAGCCACAGGTGCCTCAATGTATTCCCACCTGTTCACCATCCACAATACATTCCAAATGCACTTCAACAAGTATAATCCAGGCTTTGTTTCATGTTAACTCCACTGCTCTCTGCCCATGTCAGCCATTGTTATTCTCAAGACTGATGTGGGCACCCCCTGGTGTAGGAAACACACACTAATTTTGTTAGAACTGACCAGTCAATCACTTCAGTACTCTGTTACATAATGTCTGGCCTGCTTTAGAAGTGGTCATCTGTTGGTCAGACTGGAGGTCAGTGCCTCTGTGTCCCACTAGAGGGCACCACAGCATTTTCCAAAATGGTGAACATGAGGTTGTGTTTTTTTTGCGGGGAACAAAACATGCAAAATACACTGATATTTGACAAGTCTGCACCAATGTAAGTGTCTTGGACATGTGGAGTACCTTTTGTGGAACAGGATTGACCTTTTTGAGGCACTGACAGTGAGTACTTTATTCAGAATAACACTCGGTTTTTGCCCACTATAGAATCCCTATGAGGCTATGTAGCTGTTGTCTGGCTGTAGGCCTATACAGCCAGACCCCGTTCGGACTACTATAGGACGGAGTGTCCGTAGGGGCCCTTGACGGGGGGTCCCCATGTCGCATGTCGGATTTAAGAAATGACCATGTCGCATGTCTATGTCGCTTAAAATGCTCATGTCCCCTGTCACTAAGCCTCATGTCGCATGTCACTAGGCCTCATGTCGCATGTCGATTTTAAGAAATGTCCACGTCGCCATATCGAATTTAGGGGTCTAGAGGCAGAGCCATTCCGTATGAGTGTAGGCCTGTTTGGCAATAACTGGTTCGGTCCTAAGCATACCAAGCACATTTACTTTTCTTGTATGATAAAAGCATTGTTGTTTTAAGTTCTATCAACAAACATGTGAGACATCTGACGGGCACCTGCACCCCTGAATTTTGACTCACCCCGACCGCTCGCCGCTGCTGCTTTCGGACAGGTTCATCGTCGTGGTGAAGGCGATGATATTTTTGGGAGAGAGACAGCATATCGGTACCTCATCTCTCACCCAGTCCCTCTTCCAACTCGCTGGTCTACTGGCACTGTAAACCAGCTCCATTTTGACACAAATCTACGATAAAATAGAGAAAATGTGCAGATTTTGGAACAAAACAACCGGCTTCTGAAAAACCGGAACTGGTTTACGGCCTCAATGCAACGCGTTTCTTTTTCATAAATAAATAATTTTGTATGCAGCTAAATAGAAAGTCTACGAGATTTATTTACATACAAGAGCTAACAGTTAGTCATATGTCTTCCTGAGAATTGACTGAGAAGGATTATCCGGATATATAAGTTGGATATCTAAACTGATCTAAACAAGTAGTGTCGTGAGACCTTACAACTCTGCTACACTCACCAAGCAGATCTTTAGTTTTTGGGAGACGCGCACCTGCGGGTGGAGAGTGACAACACTGGCTAACATCGCTCCCGCCTCACTGTTTCAGTAGCATCCTCCAAGCAGTAGCAGCAACAGGCGGACGCTGTGCACATCTGAAATCAAATACACAGTATCACAAAGGTCCATCATTGCAGAGTGGCTGTTATCAAGGTATTAAGACACAGACGTTCTCTCAACAGAAACCAACTTTTTCTGTAGGATAGGCACAGCCTATGCCCAGGACTATTAATTAGGCCCCTATCATCACTTGGTTGGCCCTTTTAATTGACTTATGAACTTCAATATGCATCCATCTAGGATTTTACTTCTACCTGTGTGGCTTTCGCTGTTGTGGCTGCAGACCTTAGAAACACACGGAACACAAGTGAGTGGTATTTTCGTATTATACTCTTTAATGAATAAAACATAATCACAAAAACAGACCCACAATAATACACGAAGCGTGTAACTATCCTAAGTTACTTCAAGATTACTGGACCTTGTCATAAATCGGCCAAATAGTTAATACAGCGGACTAATATCTAGTTTGACGGGACATATAGGCTCCCTATTACCTTATAATTACTATGGTTATCTGTGATATGTTATAGGTCATTGATCCTTTCAGTCTTATTTGAAGCTGACAATCGACAAGACATACATATTGTCAGAGTCATGCTATCGATATGTACAATCTGTACACACGTATAATTTCCTGTCATAATGATAACACTAATTGCGTACTATGCATGGAGCCTACACCAGCACAGGGACTAATTAACACCCCCTCCCCAAATTAAAAAAATATATATTAAAAAATTAAATACAGTAAATCGAACTGACATGACATCTAGGACAATAATCGGACAGGGAATGAGGGATATGGAACCAGCACAGGTATGGAAAATTGAGAACAATATAACACAAAGGCAGCTCTGGGTGCAGGCAACATGACGAACCAGGAAAAGGGAGAGTCAAGAGACATGTATAGGATATATATACCCTGGGATAGGGTATCCTATATTTTTCTGATTCACCCCACCCCCCAGAAAAGTACCTCGCTATACGAGAGGACCTACCGTATACTTTACGTTTCTGCCTTCAGGAATCGTTGTCTTTCGCAGACGTAAACTGCTGCATGGGATCAACCCGCCATACCCACCAGCCTGGCCCTAATCATACTTATTTCTCATCAGATAAGACCCTTATCACTGATAGGTTTAGTTAACACGGAATACAAAATATAGTAGAAAAGAGTTGCTTATCAGAAAATATTGACTTAACCTATATTACAAAACTATGATTAAAAATCAGAAATGATGATTAGGCATATTGTAAGTATGCATTGTTCCATGATTTGAAGAAACATTAGGAAAATATTTTTTTGTCATTTAAAAATGTTTAACAACAGGATTCTGCTCTCGATAATTGTCATCAATTGCTCACCTTTTATTATACCACATTTATTACTACTTCGTTACCTAGTTTTCTTCTGTCTCTTGATGGGTGGGGGATTCATATTTTATTGTTATGTATGTACATCCTTCCTCCCCACCGACTTGTTCTCCCTGCGACGATCGAACCCCTTTCCCGCACTGCATTCCTCACTGATTTGTTTCCATTTGTGTGCTACTGATATCGCGACCTTCTCCATCCTCCAGCCATTCATCCATCCATCCTTTCCTGCCTTGCTTCCCTGTTCCGTCCCTGCCGATACTCAACAGTCATGTACCGCCCACCCATAAATGAGGCTACCCATTCACTTTATTTCAGTTTATTGCCTCCATTTAAGGGTCAATTAAAAGCAGTAACGTACACGTTTTACACGAGGAAATATGAGGAAATTTTCGGCACGTATTTGGGCTGAGGAAGGAGAAGAAACTCAAGCTGCATGCATTAAAGCATATTTTCACTATATAGCTATAAACTAGTAATTGGTACATTTGTTTGCCACTATTCCCTCTGTTATACATGATACATCCCAATATGTAAATGGCAATGCGTAGACATAATTTATATTGGCTCTATGTACAGTAATATATGACTAATGCTAGTTCGTGTTACCTTTGATCTATCTGTCAGTCGTATGAAATCTGAATGATAGAACCCCAGAATATCGACACCTCAACCTACAATGATACATACAGGTATCTATCCCCCTCCCCCGACCACCACACACACTGAACACTAAGCTCTGTTACTGGCATCATCAACTCGGATATCCCGTGATAGTGTGTCGTTAGGATATAAGTCATGGAGCAGCTCAAATTGACATAGCTCTTTTCCTCCCAGCGATGTATTTTCTGACTTGTTGATTGGCACTACAATAGTGATAGACAGTGGGGGGGGGGGGGGGGGGGGGGGGGGGGTTGGGAGCACATGCAAGAGCAGGTTGCCGAGCAGAGCCCCCACCCAGCAGCTCCATACAGGCGACATGCTCCTCACTTCTGAGGGGAGCAACAATGGAGTTACCATGACAACGGGAATGAGACTGGCTTATAGGCCGTGACAGCAATGGGATGGACGTAAGGCAATTGAGACAGTCTTCCGCAAAAAGAAAGAACTGAGCGCCTTTCGCAATGGCAGGACTTATGAAAAGGGCATTAAAGACATTATAATTACAGGAAAGGTGGGGCACGGTGAGACAGAAGAGAAGGTGTATTTTCCCCAGGACCCCCCCCCCCCCCTCCCCCAACCCTCCGAGTTTTAACTATGTATTGAACATGGCTCTAGATGTTAAACTAACTTTTACATAATATATCATAGCTTCGTATATAGTTACAGATTTTGATTGTGTTGGATCTATATCGACAACGTTAGATAATATTAGTGAACATGTCAGAGATCAAACTTTGAAACTATACATTATAATATTTTAATAATGATAGTTATTCAAATCAGCACTTCTTGAGATAAATCAGCCAAAATGCTTTCGTTTCTGGCCTTTTCTCGGGAGATAATTTTTCAACGTATCTTAGATAATATTGTACAGTGTATTGTACAGACAAATAAATGATAGTCGACAACTTAGATTGACTTCCCAGAGTCGTCATATTACTGCATTTTATGTATGCCAAACTAGTGGTCAAAATGACGACTTTAGGTCATCAACTATGACTCGATGCAACGACAGGGTATTTCATCTGCAATGGATCCCCCTGATTTAGTATACCAGCATGAATGTTATTTGCACACAGGTGGACAACGATTTCTTTTATTTATGGGATAATTATGAATATGTAGTACATTGTGTTGTTTAGTAAGGTTTATACTATAGGCCCGAGAACCCATGGTAGAAAGTAAGTTAAGCCACCCCTGAGAAATCAACGACTTGTGAAGGTACCTCTACAGAAATAAACCTAAATTTGGAGCGGCTGACAGTAGCAAGTGTATCTATCTAAATAAGAGAAGAATGACCTTCATCAATTTAATAACCACATTGTATTCCTATGTGCATGTAAAAGGGACACAGCGATTATCATAATCACATTATTTAGCTTAGTATGATAACCACAGATGTATAAACATGTATAGACTTGATCTTTCCAGAAAGATTAAGAGGAGGTTATTGTCCTTCAGTGTTCCCAATTAATTGATGTTGGTTCGGCATAGACAAGGATAATACCTATTGTTATTAGTCACAGAAGGTAGCGTATACCTTCCCATACAAGTATTAAACAATAGGAAAGTGACTCATGGGATTAAGGTATAGGGACTCAAGTGCTGCACTGACAGTGTGTAGTTTGATACGTCATGGTGCAGCTGTTCCTAATGTCAGAGGCCAAGGCATTTGCTCCAGGATATTTACTTAACATCACATGTGTTTTATAAATAACAAATAAATCAGGAATACAATCTGAAATGAAAGTTCCACATCTATTTGTCTACAGTTTAATATCATGTCTAGGTCTTTGTGCAATGCACATGGTGCATCAAGGATATCAGCGTGGCAGCACCATGTAGGGATTTACATAGCGTAACCTTTGTAACCGGATTAATAATCATATTTTATTTCGCATCATTGAATCATACTGTCTACATGATAATATCAATTACAGTCCCAGGGGTATAGGTATATAATTATTATGTACATACCCTTTGTATAATTACTTGGAGTGTATAATGTGAGGGGAGGAGTGATATAGACTGTGATATATATATAATTTGAGGAAACAGATTTATACAAACATATCATGTCTTAGTGACATGTTTAATGCCCTCCGTCTCCTGCTGTTACACCATACATAAAGTCTAGGTCAAGGGGCCTTTAGCAGAGGATATACACCGGTATATTATAACGGATATAATATATATATACATGTATGTAGATACAACAATAATATGTATCCGCGGGATGGGATCGAGAAGAGGACATTAAATTTCCGCTTTTTTACTTATTTAGTACTGATAGGTATATCAATAGGCCTAATCACGCCCTGGGCATGCAATTAGACATAACGCCATGCACACACATATTTTCTAGTTTTGACAGACGACATGCGACATTGAGTTTATCAGACGACATTGAGTTCGGCAGACGACATTTGGGGATGGGGTCCGGGGGGGGGGGGCACTTGGTATATTTTGTATACACATCAGGTGTGCGGCTGGGAAGGGTACTTTTTGAGCAAAATCCCCCTCACCAAGGGTCTGCTTTTCACTAAAATCCCCCTCACCAAGGGTAAATTTTCATCAAAATCCCCCTCACCAAGGGACACTTTTCGGAGATTTTGGAGATTTCAACAAAATCCCCCAAAAAGGGTAACATTTTGCCAAAATTCTTCGCAACAAGGGTCACTTTTGACCATAATTCTTACACCAAGGCCGACTCCTCGGGGAAAATTGCTAAAACCTAGGCACTTTTGTCCAAAATCCCCTCAGTAAGGGTCACTTTTGACCAAAATCCCCCTCACCAAGAGTCACTTCTGACCAAAATCCCCCTCACCAAGGGTAAGGGTTGTCAAAGGGCGAGCCGCACACCAGTGTCAAAAAAATAATAGAGTACCCCCCCCCCCCCCGGGGATGGGCACACAGGATGTGTCAGCACGATGTAATGGAGGCGCCGAGCCATTCCTTTTGGGGTCAGTGAAGTGGGTGAAGCTCAAACACAAATTGGAGCCGCCCGCATTGCTTTACTTCTTTGATTCGTCCACAGACTGGCGTGTTATGGCATGTGTGATACAATAAGTGTACTTCCTGCTACATCAAAGAGGGATCCGTCTTGCCAAATTGTCTCCTAATAGGATTCGGTCCCCTTTTGCGTGTCTGTGTATATCGATACTTCCTCTTTTACCGGCATTAGAAACAGCATATATACATCCATCTCATCTACATTCTGTATTTGTATCGGTGGGAATTTTTAACAAGAGGAGAGGGGGTTGGATTGAAAGGGGAAGGCGGGTGTTGATTCCTCTAATCAAGGGGACATGGTCTCGCGAGGATTTCACCAAACCCCATGTCGCTCAACAATGACAAACCCTATTAAACCTATAGCGACCCATTAGGTCTTTCCGTTGCCATGTTCTCCCTGTCTCACAATCAACCTCCCACCTTGAAAAGTCTCCTCTCTGGCGCTTTCCGGCGCTGCCCTCCTTAAATGGCTTCTACCCCCGGTTTCTACCTTCATGTGGCGATGTCATCCCACCTGCCCCGCCGACTTCCTTTAGCGTCGACTGTGGCTCCATCTCTAGCATTTTATCCCATTTTCTAGCTTTCTTCTTGCCCCTCCCTCCATGCTCCCCATAGCTCTGCCCCTCTACAATAGGTACCTAACTATATATGCATATTTTAGTGTGCAACGTAAGAAAGACGGGTGAATGAAAGATTCCCCCTTTTGATAGCTCCGACCAAAGGAACCCTGGCAGCAATGGATACTGTGAAATACAATAGTTACCGTATGCCCAGTAAACAAAAAACGTTATACAACATTCAACAATCGGTATTGATTAGTGCTCTAGACTAAACTATGATTTGTCTTGATGATATTAATATGGCATTTTCTTGAAAAACGTCTGTATCGCTTACGAATGTTCATGCCAATAAAAAATCTAAACTCAAACTCAAACTATCGTTATATAGCGTTATTTAACGTTTCTCTAAGGCTCCTTACTATGGCATAACGTTATAAAACGTTATTTTGACGTGAAATTACGTTTTTTTTAGTTAGCTGGGTGGTATATATCTAAAAACCTGATTGAGCATAGAGGCTTAGTTCATCAGAGTTCTTATATGATTTGGTCTATTCCAGCATTATGATAGCACTAAATTAAATATAGTGTTTCCAGATGGTCTATGGCTGCTATTTATCATGGAAGTGAGGGGTTATTGTTTTATAATGTCAAAGTAACACTTGAGTATAATCATCTTGTTATTATTTAATGTATAACTATTTTTTCCCCATAATATGTAGCAGGGTATAGAGCTATATAAAGAAGAGACACCCCAAAAGTATAGCCTCTACTGTGTACAGCCTTCTTCATAGAGATACAGATGGCGTGGGTATCCCTGTAAGCCGGTGATGCAATTTCTATATTTGGGGCCACAAAAACAGGTTTCCATGGATATTTAACCCTTTCAAAGCCGTATCGTGCTTTAATGTGTTATACCCTTTGTCGTCATGTATATGTATGTAGCACTGGCAAGTCTATACATCATGCCACCCCTACGGCATTGAACCACTATACGGGAGGGCATAATGCACGGTGCATGATGGCTCGCCAGAGATGCATTCATGCATCAGGATAACAGCGAATATATAGCATATCACTGTGCAGCCTTTCAATGGTTAAGCATCATGTTACGGTGATATGAAGGACCCTCCTGCGGACCCCACTGCCGTGCTCCTATATTGCTTGGTCATTGCATTGGACAAGGATAAAGATATGAAGGCCTGGTATCTGTAACGGCAGCTCGATATGGAGATACCCAGGATATGGAGACACCCAGCTACCATGTGTCTCTGTGTACGCAGGAGGAGGTTTTATTGTATGGGGTTGTGGAAGGGTGAATGCACTGTGCTCCTAGCTCCCAGGAGACTTAATATTCTGTGGGTAAGCATTCCTAATGAGGACCTGAATCATAATTCGTGTGCACTCCACTTAGCCTCATGCTAGACAGGCGCGTCATAATGTAATACATCGTCCTGACATTGAAATAAATATTGATGGGAAACGTCATAATCATATTTATTGGTATTGAGTTAGGCTCTGTATGTCCAGGCTGACTATCCTCATTATAACCATATATCAATACGATTAAATTCAGTTTTTGTTGTTTTTACTCAACCGTCATACCGTACAACTTGATCTTCCAGGACAACATTTCTGACTCACACATATAAATTGCTTAGTTACAGTGCCATTTGATCGTCAATAGATAATAAAGAATCCGGGTACAGGTGAGATCAGCAGTCACATATTTCCCAAAAGTAGTGTCCATAATGTCGATGATAGTTATAATTAATAGTAGATGAACAGTTGATCTTTAGATATTCTAAACCGTGGCTCCGCGTGATATGCAAGCTACCCTATTATAAAAACATTGACTCTAGTATCTCATATTGGACAGAAATTACCATATTCATACAATAGTGATTTGATGGGGCACAACGAATTGTCTCGATCTCTATTTGCAGATGGTGGTAGAATACAATCCATCACTTAAGTAGTTAGCGCTCATCCTTCCAAGCATAGTATAACTGTGGGCGCAAGCCACAGTTAATTGAAAATATGGAATGGTCTAAGCATGCCTGAAAGTGGTTATCTAAATACTCCTTATTGTGCAAGCCTAACCTGTACTTGCCCCCAGAGTCAATTGTGTGGACCGACTTAAATGAATAATTTTTTCATAAAACTGAATAGAAGCCCATCTTTAAAGGTATACACCAGGGTCTACACATACGGCACCTGGTGGCAAAAAATGAAACTACTTAAAAGCATATCTCCCTTTTGCATATATCATCTAACTCACCTTTACTAACCCTTTAAATTCTACACATCTTGTCACTGTTTTTCTCTGCTTTGAAAAGCTGTGCCCTAAGCTATTGTAGGTGTCTAGACTGACTAGAAAATATCTCCCAATAAATCCCAAACTGTTTTTATTTATCAATGAATCACTTGTTTTTTGTTGTTGTAAAATGTATCTTTTGATCCTATTGTCTGTGTTCCGAAATGTAGAGAAAATAGCATTATTCTAATTCTGTGTTTTTCTCTCAGTCATGGCTCTTTGGTTTCACCTATGACTACTCATTTTTATGGATTGATTATGTTGCATATACTCTCCTCTAAAGATCTGAGAAGTTTAGTTGAGCTATCATGGGTCAATCTTTCAAAAATTAAAAAAACATCGAAAAAATAGGAGTTTACCCATACGCTGTCATAGTTACGGGTGTCCTATCTTCAAATGTCTATATCCCAAAATCTAGCACTTTGAGGTATTGATTTCTTTGCTTCTATTACATCACTATATATCAAACTAATATAATCCCAAGTGATTAAGGTGGGTCGCTACCTCTTGAATATGGACACACTGCGCAGGTATCTGCGCATATAGCTTAAATGGCTCATAATGAGCAGATATTTAATCACTGGGTACATATATATGCTGACTAAGCAATATCCAAAAATTAGAAGGTTTTGAGAAAAAATTGAGCTTTATATTGGACTTTGAATATTTGATATATTTGTAGCCGAAAATATTTGCTATTTTTGACATAACCTAAAAAAATGGAATTATTAATCAATAAATCATTATCTAGATTGATATGAATGCCATTACATTGCTTGAAGTAACCAATGGTATGAAGTACAACCATTTTATACCCTGATTCTTGCCATTTTACCCAACATTCTAGGCATTTAATGTAAGATTTAGACCATTTTTGCACTATTTTTTAACTTCAAAGGCCAAAAAACCCAAAAATATGCCCGGGAGCCCCTATCAAAAGCACCTCTATATGTTAGCAAATGATCTCAACTATTTTTTGAGAGAGTTAAAAAAAATTCTGTTAACTTTGAATACTATTTTTAGCTAATAAAGCTACAAAATAATGAAAATTTGTTCCTATTCTTTCCGGAAACATCATATTTTTACCCAGAATGCCATTGCATACAACTGTAAAATTATTTTCGAAGTAAAGTTGAACATATAGGCGTTTCACATGTAAAGTTTTACATTTCTTTGCATAATTGTTGATATAAAAACAAATCATGGAAGTTTTCACATTTTTTTCTATTTTTTTGTGAAAAATGAAAATACTTTAATTTTTCAAAATTCTGTAATTTAAAAAGTAGCTCGGGACCCCCCATTTTTCTTTTCATTTTCCGATTCTATATGATCTAGACTGCCCGTAGGAAAAAAATAGAGAGATTCTGTTAACTTTGATCAAAGGGTAGCGACCCACCTTAAGAGATATTATGGGTAGATCAGAATTGACTAAACCCTGGTGTATACCTTTAAAATCAGTTTCTTGTAGATTTGTGAGCGACAACATTTCCTTGCCGCCTTTAAGAGGCGTCAACGTTATTTTCATGTCCCGCATCCCCTTGAGGGATATGATTCCCCCTAGGTAAATCCCCCCCCCCCTCCCCGTTGAAAAATATCACTCGCTTATTTTAAAATGAAGACAGGAATGCTATACAATGCACTGAACTGATCTGTGCCAGCGAGGGAGCTGTCAGCCCGTTATATAACAGGTCAGTCTAATATTATGATGCATATATATTCCGTCAGCACGAACCCCTTGTCTCTACTCCAGTTGAAGGTGTTCATATTTAGCAGGCCCAGGGGCTCCCAGACAATGGATGATTGATTATCACAAGCAGTGGGAAGGGTCGATTTGGAGGCTCGCCAACAGGAAAGACATCTAAGATATGTCCTATGCAACAGTTGTCTAATATGTCCCGCTAAAGCAAATTTTCTTTTTATGGGGGAAAGACAAATAACAATTAACTCATCAAAATACAACGTATACCAATGGTTTCCTATGACCAGATCGCACACTAATTGTATATTTGAAAAATGTAATTTGGGCCGTTCGATGCCCTTAATATATATATTCGTGAGTTTAGTATCACTATCACTTAGCAAATGCATGATATATGTATAAGATTACGCCATATATATATATATATATATATATATATATATATATATATATATATATATATATATATATATATATATATATATATATATATATATATATAAATTGCCTCAATAACAGAGTCCCATCTTCCTCTCAATTATTGAATTCAGGAAGTGTTAATAAGATTATTTTTCAAGTGCCATTAGTTAAAGTTTGAACTTTCATAGTAGGAGCATCTTGACAATATGACAATTTGAACGTTATGTCAAAAACGGTAAAACCGTATACATGTACTATTGACAGTCTACATGTACTTTCAATAGCCTTTTCGCTATAGCTATCATTGGCCTGGGTTTTGAGAATAGCACAAGCACGGACTTTACTATGTAGACACAATATATGATGCATATAAGAATCCACATGTAGGCATCTGCCTTGTTCTAGCTCATACAGCGGCATCCTAGTAACGGGAAAACCTTGAGTATTTCCTGCCCCAGGCACAACCTCTATGGGAAAAAAACCTGCAGGGGTAGTGGTGTGTGGCAAGCCTGTATAGGCGTATCCATCTCCGAGCTGCTCTGATGTAGGGAGAGCAGCTCTATGTTATATATTACAACGAGCTACTCCAGACAGGAAAATCTCTGCCCTGACTCAAACTGAGCGATTGGGCTCCTGCTTTATAGAGCTGGGAACTGAGTAGGTTGGAGTATGTCGGGTGATTGGTGGTGTTTGTGATGTCGGCCAGTGAAAGAAGCTTTCCATGGGTGTTCTATACACCCAGATAGGTTTATCATCCAAACAAGCTGCCGGGTCATATTACCAGACTCATATAGCATCACTCATTCGCACACATTGTTATTCCGCCTGAAATACACACCATATATGTAATGAATCGAACCACATGAAAGGTAATCCATCCAAATGCATGGTACATTAAACGACCCCTCCATACATTCCTCCATACCATCACCGTGAACTATGAACCAACACTCTCCCTTACATGACACCAGCTAAAGATCCCACCTGCCACACATCACACAATCAACCACTCATCACACCATCACCCACCTCCCACTCATCACACCATCACTCACCTCCCACTCATCACACCATCACTCACCTCCCACTCATCACACCATTACCAACCTTCCACACACCACACCATCACACACCTCCTACTCACCACACCATCACCCACCTCCCACTCATCACACCATCACCCACCTCCTACTCACCACACCATCACTCACCTCCCACACATCACACCATCACTCACCTCCCCACTCATCACACCATCACTCACACCCCTCCATACATTCCTCCATACCATCACCGTGAACTATGAACCAACACTCTCCCTTACATGACACCAGCTAAAGATCCCACCTGCCACACATCACACAATCAACCACTCATCACACCATCACTCACATCCCACTCATCATACCATTACCAACCTTCCACCCATCACACCATCACTCACCTCGCACACATCACGCACCATCACTCATGTCCAACAGATCATATTTTATCATCCACAGAGCACACTTAATTCACCATATCACACCCAGACATGCACTCACGGGATCACCCATGGTGTACATGAGTTACCGCCAACACAAATCTCTAGAAATCTGACCTTAATAAAGGCAGGTGAAGCTGCCTCATGTGTCTTTATTAAATTGTCTTGGTTGTTCGTGGTGGGGAGCCAGTCTGTGTAAAATGGATTAGGTCTCATGTTCATTGCTGTGCTGCATGTAATTTCTCCATTTACCCTTAGATTCTTAATTGGATCTCCAGGAATTAATTTGTCATAGAGGACAGTGGATTTAGTTCCCGCACCTATTGTAATGATTTGCCTCCCCTTATATATATGCATTTTATTGTTATTTAAATGTACAGTCACTTTAAACCTTGCAAATGACAGAGATGTAGCAGTGCACAGCTTAAATATAAATGTATAAATTGTAGTAAAAACGAAATCGGATTGCATCTAAACGCGCCATTTCCAAAACTATACACTTCTATGATTTACCAGTAAGGAATATATTCCCTTCCTCACCTACCAGTACCACCACTAGAATCTGCCTCTCCAGAATCACGTTGTCTAATTAGTGGGGTGGGCACAGACTCACGATGCCCGCCATTCGGCACGTGTAGTATGCTCTTGATTACATTTCCCTAATAGATGTTTCTGCAGACAGAAAGTTGCCTACACCCCATTAAGTGTTCCGTGTAGAGTACTGCAGGGCATGGGGGAAGCCAAGTATTGTGTTCTGGGAATTTGTTGGTATATGGCGGAGGTGGAGGTGGGTATGTGGATCCATACATGGGGTGCCATGTTTAGAGGCATACTTATGCACATGTCCCAAATAAAGCCAGTTATACACAAAGGAATAACCATCGACCTATCGGGATTGGTTATGCATAAAGTGGCACACATGTATTACGCTTAAAAATGAATTGACTGCAGTGTATCTTATACACATTTCGTGTACCCCCCAAACAAATTAAGGTTCGAAAGCTATTGCATACTTTTGATATAATCCAGTTATTCATGATACATTTGTAATTTACATATTTTCTTAGCCCATAAAAATGTTTAGTCAAATATGTGGAATATCTAATTATCATTTGAGAGGGCTCCTCGGCATCGCATCACTCACCACCCACCAAATATGTTTATTTTCACAGCACATCTCTAGCATAGTTTCAGGTGGGAAACCATTGGAGCTCTTAGTGTGTCCTTCTCATATGTATCCATATACATATTTGCAAAGCAGGAGATAGATGAAACGTTCTCCAGTGAGGTATATGGTATACTATATATATATATATATATATATATATATATATATATATATATATATATATATATATATATATATATATATATATATATACCTACTTGTCCCAGTCAGGTCAGGACCCGTGTATATGTAAACACGGACACCGGCCTGTTGTCTGTGGTGTGTGGGATTCACCCTGACCATGTGGCCGGCATAGTTGTGGTCACTGTACCCATCACCCACCATACAACAACGGCTGCCGAAAATACTAATTATACCTCAGAGTGCGAAACTCTCAGACTCAGCGACTACCCCCGCCTTTGGAGGCAGCTGGGACACTGGAGGAAGTGTCACTCTTTAGTTCAATACAGGACGTACACGAGTCTGTAGGCGTTGTAGGTGATGGCATGAAGTGGCAGGAGGAGAGTGCACATTCTATTACTTCATGTGGGTTGTGTATCCTCAGCTCTCTTAATGCCCCTACCGTTTCAAATTAAACTTATCTCTATGTTCTTCCCTTTTGGCCTTTTTCGTATGGCTCTAGACCCCTAAATTCGATATGGCGACATGCGAGGCCTAGTCACATGCGACATGAGGCTTAGAAGGATAGTGACATGGGACATGGAGAGTTCTTAAAATCGACATGGGACATGAACATTATTAAGCGACATAAACATTCGACGTGGTCATTTCTTAAAATCGACATGCGACATGGGCACCCCCATCAAAGGCCCCATACGCTCTATCGACCGGTTCATGTTTATAATAATAACTATATAGTAGTAAAGGTACCATAATATTTCCGTGTATCTTCTCTCACCTTTCATCTCCATCCTATTACATGCATAGTAGGTCCACCCATCAACTGATATAACGCGTATAGAACCACATGAGTGCCCACAAAATCTAAGCCCATTTCCTTTGACCACTCTCAGCTACTCTCTGACCACTGGGCGAAGTCCTTCGGAAGCTGGTGGGTGGGTAGTGGCCCGCCCTTCAGGGCTTCTGGGACACACCATCGACTTAGGGCAAGTGTCACTCCCACTTACTGCCTGTGACGTTAGCCTGCCAACAAGATGAGTCCTAGTACATGTAAGCCACAACACTGGAAATTCCAGCCCCTCATATTTACCGAATAAGTGCAGTATCGAAACTAAATTACATTATAGACACATGGAGAATTATAGAATTCACGATTCACCTACACCAATGACAAAAGCGAGAAGGTTTTACAGCCTTTCAAGTTGTATTAAGCGAACCGGAGTAGGTGGTATTTCAATCGGTGGCCAGGGTTATTATATTGTTACATATAGATTCAGAGGACAACCACCCTTATGACATATATGACATTTATACCCTGAAGCTGTTGTTATCTTATGAACTAAAAATAGCAGGGACTGTCCTAGAAAATGACCTCAGTTGGAAATGAACATGTATAATACGCCACTCGATGGCAATGCAATCGGGACGTTGGTAGTGGTATAAACATGATTGAACCGATATGGAAGAGTTATACCAGAGATATCACATTGTAGCACATATATAAGGCCCTGGATATACGATTATATGTCTCTATACCCCAGAACAGACATCTACACACGGTCCTTGCAATCCTCACGCAAAGCTTACATCAACCTGCGTTCCCACCACACAAAGATACCTCTTTCCAAGGATTCTCACATGAAAAAGAGTACCCCTTTCCTTGGAAAAAAGACCTGGCGTTTCGAAGTAAATGCAGACATTTCACTCAACTCCCCACTCGCTTCAGGGGAAAACCCATATATCTGCATAAGAAAATGAAAGTCTACCAACTATTGACTAATAAGTGTAGCTAGATCCCGGGGAGCTAGATCCTATCTTCCATATTGGTTAACCCATAGATTTACCTGGGTATTTTCCATATCCATAGCTCTTCCCTTGGGAAGCTGGTATGACAGGCCGATAACCAATATAGGAGAAAACACTGAGCTCATTCTGGTATGATAATTGAATAGCAAAGAGGTTATTGGCTACCGATTGGAAGCTAATCGCTGTGCATACTATCAAATAACCCCTGCCTGATGCTATATTGATGATGATATTGATAACCAGCAATTCGAAGATGAAGCGCGAGAGAGAGAGAGAGAGAGAGAGAGAGAGAGAGAGAGAGAGAGAGAGAGAGGGAGAGTGGAGATTGAGAGAGACAGAGCGACAGGGAAAAAGAGACAGAGGGACAGAGGGACAGAGACAGACAGAGAGAAAGAGGGAGAGAGAGAGAGAGGGGGAGTAGAGATTAAGAGAGGCAGGGCGACAGAGAGCTACAGGG
Source organism: Harmothoe impar (assembly GCA_947462335.1). Classification (NCBI taxonomy): domain Eukaryota; kingdom Metazoa; phylum Annelida; class Polychaeta; order Phyllodocida; family Polynoidae; genus Harmothoe; species Harmothoe impar. Next base: position 29,342,989 of record OX381710.1, read on the forward strand.
AAAGAGAGGCAGAGAGACAGAGGGACAGAGACAGACAGAGAGAACGAAGGACAGACAGAGAGAGAGAGAGAGAGAGAGAGAGAGAGAGAGAGAGAGGGGGGGGGTAGAGGGAGAGTGGAGATTGAGGGAGACAGAGCGACAGAGAGCGACAGGCAGAGAGAGAGTGGCAGACAGAGAGACAGAGGGACAGAGACAGACAGACAGAGAGAAAGAGAGAGGGACAGAGAGGGGAGCATAGAAATAGAAGCATGTATTACAGTAATCCCATGTCCATACAAAAGAGTAGTAATATAGATGCAAAATAATCGATACCAAGTACACTTTCATCCCTATCTAGGGTGGCCACAGAATTTCATAATAGGATCCCATACAATGTCTACTGTTTGCTTCTCTATACACCCAATGTACACATCGATGTTAGAGATCAATTCCCTAACAGGTGTAGATATAGGGACCCATATCTTGGCCTTCCTCTAGAAATAGGCCTCGCTGAGAATCAGTTTGATGGATGTGTATGTGGAAAACAATAGACAATCGAGCTATTCATGCACACACTACATTGTTCTTTTGTTCTATATGCCTAAGGCCAAAAAAAAAAGAAGGTTTGTTTCAGGTCACCCGACCGACCCTATGTAAACAGGGCCGACCCTACGTTTTTTTATGCAATTTTGAAGAAATTTTTATATTATTACACTTTTTGGGGGTAAATTTTAGGTTTTCAAAAGTTTTGAAAAAAATCTTCCCATTTTCATACTTTTTTGGGTCAATTTTAGGGTTATGTAAAAAAAAAAAAAGTAAAAAAAAAAAAAAAATCCGACCTACCGACCTTAGAGTTTCATCCCATGTTACCTGAAACAAAACTTTTTTTTTATTTGGCCTAACCGGAGTTTGAGGTAGACGTCAACAACCATTGTATCTTTAACGTTAGTAACGACTATGTAAAAAGGTACCCACATACATTTTTTTGTATATGGAACTATTTCGATAAGGTCAATTCGAGCGATATGGTGATACAAGCTATTTATACACTAACTGGTACAACTGCCATTTTATTCATATTATCCAATGTAACAATACATTGGGCGTGCACACCTCCCACTTCTTTAGATGCCTGACACCTTTTATAGCAACCGTTTCATCCTCTATTGTTATAGATAGGCTGTACCACATGGTATATGATACATTATGGAAAGCTATATGATATCATATAAAGTATTTCTGTTGATGATTACTCTTGGTGTCCCATGGTAATAACAAAGATGTCCCTCTATGTGATGTATTGAATCATCCTCACATCCTCAACCTAAGAACTGGCATACATTCCACTTATCCATCACTTCAAAGTGATGGGATGCATTAACCAACATGGCAAATCTTGAGCCTTTCTTCATATCTAGGCTTATCATTCATCAATATACAAAGTGATGCATGATCCACTGGTGGAATGCCTTATCATAAAGAGTATTCGATGAATCAGATGGTAATTTCCTTACGTCATTATCATACCTGTAATCGTGAAGCTCGATATATATGTGTTAATGAAATAACGAGACATGCCACTGTCTCCATTATATTCATACGTTCATGTCACCATTTTTACTTTCAGATACCTGCATCAATGCTGATAGAGATGGCGAAGATGAACTCCACAAAGGAATTTATGCTACACATGGTTGTAAACCGCAACAGATCACGTAAGTTGATATACACTCTTTAAGTTATGTTGAATTCAAGGATATTTCCATACCTTAGTTTAAGATAATGATTATAACTGACCAATGTACATTAAAAATAGGCATTTTGTACATTGGTTGTAGTTATAACTAAACCAGTATAACTATACCCAATACAATAAACGAGAATATAAAATCTCCAGATGGTTAAACTGACTAAACTGTTACCACACTGATATTCTTTGGCTCCCTATACGTCACTATGGTGCTTAACCCTTCCTTTACCGTACACGCATTATTGCGAGTTTACTGTACAGGACCGTACACGCATTTATGCGAGTTACTCGCCGATTTTGGGCCGATTTTGGACAATTTTGACCCCCTGTGGTTCTCCAGAAGGTTGATAGAATCCTATGATTTTTTCTGACAGTGTTCTATGGCATGTTGTCTCTGCATATCTTAATTGGTTTGTACATACATTAATTATTCTAGAAATGCTGGGCATCTCAACTTGGACCAGATTTATCTCATTTTTGATATGATTTGAGCAATATTTAAGGGAAAAATCGTGGAGAATGTCAAATAAAATAGTTTTTTGGGTGAAAAATGGTTTTGCCCAATTTTTTATGCTGAAAAAGATGGTACTAAAAGTATAGGTCAATTCTAATGCATTATAGCCTAAATATAAGTTAACATGGCAAGATATACACTAAAATAAACCAAATTTAATTTAAAATAGGGCTTTATCTCCCTTATTGCAACACGTAGGGCGATTTAGGGTATCTTACTTTCTGTTTATTCAATACTGTTAATTTTGTCATAGATGTACTTCTAGTTTGAGCATTTACAAAATTCTTTCAGTTTCTAAAATGTTAGACCATCCCCTACGTCTTAGTATTCCATTTAAATTTTATCTGAAAAAATCTGGTCTTGGGAGAGGTGCCTTTATGTGGACCGTGGTAAAGGAAGAGTTAATTAACCAAGTTAGTTATTTTTGGCTCTCCATACGACAAATCTCTCAGTCACCATAGTGCCTAACCAAGTTAGTCATTTTTGGCTCCCTCTACAACCAACCTAGGTTAGTTGATAATGTCAGGTTGGTCAGTACTGACCAACTCACCTTAGTCTTCTCCATTTCAATGAGTTTTATCATATGTCCTTTTGGGTAGGCCTTAGGTATTAGTCATACCGCAAAACCTCGCTAATAAGCCTAACTCTTGCATAAGTCGCACCCCGACTTTAGGACAATCATATAAGCTGCACCAGCGACCTGATTTTGGTGACTTTTGTTCTTGATAGCAAAAACTTGCATATAAGCCACACTTTGACTCTGTGCTGATCCTATAAGCCTCACCAGCGATCTGGCTTGCGTACTAGCCGCGGGCTATACGCGAGGTTTTACGGTATGTTGTTTTGCCTCAGTCATTTGTGAATAGCACTTGGTCATGCCTGACCAATGTCTCTATGACCAACCTGGAACAACCGCTACAAACTAAGGGCCGGGGCTTTAAGATTATTTGGCTTGTAATGTCCTCAATTCAAATTGCATACAGGACTGCGACCAGGCCAACAAAAGAGGTTTTTCAGGTTACATAGTCTGAAAATCTAGGTGGGGTAGGTCGGATTTTTCTTTTTTAATTGTATAACAATTTATAGGGTCAGCCCTCTCTTGCTAGGTAGGGTCAAAAATTGACTTGCAAACTTCAGCTCTGACTCGCAAACCACAGCATCAAATTGACTCTGAAATAGACCAAAGATTACTTGAAATAGAATCTGTGTTTTTCAAAATTGAATAAAAAAGTTTTGCTAGGTGGGGTCGGGTAACCTGAAACACACTTTTTTTTGGCCCCATATCAAATACCCTTCAACTGTTCTGACTGAAGAACCAGGCTAGCTCTGTCTATACATCAACCTTTAAACATTAATAGCTATTAGGTTGAGCTAATAGCGTGTGTGTTAAAAAGGACATATTCAGTGCAGTCGCCACCCAGTCGATTCACAACTGCTAATATCGATTATTTATGATTCATGTAATTATCAAACCAACTGGCTTGATATCCCATCATCAGATGCCACCTTGGAGGGGCTTTACTGGATAAGGATCCACAATTAGGATTAGTGAATAACTGTATGGATTAGTCATGGATTTATGAGAGGATTTGTGTGCTGTGTCCCTTTAATACTTGAGGCGAATAACGATGGCTAGGATGCTGAGGTTGATATGAAAGTGTCTGCATGTTGGGATGCAACTTCGAGGGAATATTGTATAAATTTGCAAATAACTATGCCGATAATATTTTGGCGTAAACTGTCAACTGTGAGTACAGGTGTATAACATAATTATGAATTAGCTACTATAATCTTGATACTTGACACTAGTTTGGTTTATCCCATTTGCTAGCTCGTCGAAAACCATTAAAATGATTTCACAGGAATAACATGCAACCACTTAAAGTTTTGCGGATGTATATCCTATGTATAAGCTAATGTTTAACACATGTTTTATTTGCCAACATGTGTATAGTAACACGCTCATCTCACAAGACCTACTCATCAGATGCCACACATTAAGAAAGTATCCCATTATAATGAATCCGCCGACAGAGGTCTACTTGGTACATGCAATTCCAACCAAATAATGTATCAGGAGCACATTTCCGATAGAAGGGACAAACACAAGGATGCTAGTTATTATGCATTGTCAGCAACATGTTTATAAGACATATAGGGCTGTTAAAGTGTGCGCTGTGCTGAGGCTGTATCATACACCGAGAAAAATGTGAGCGTCAACTGGATCAGGGTCAAGCCTGTGAGAGAGTCTGCTGGACCTTCACTCCCCTTAAAAAACAGTCAGGCTGAGCCTCATTCAAAGTCACTCCCTTTCTATAGTCAGTGTGATTCTTGAATGATAATCGGGCAAGCAATTCTTTATACATTGTACCAGTCAACCTGATATCCCCAACCTAGGTGTTTTTGCGACACATGGTATGGGAGTCCAGCTGACTCTCACCTTTTCGTTGTGTAGTTATTGATATAACATGAGAGTAGGCCACTGGGAGAGGATGTGACACGGAGGTCTTTTAGCTAAAGGGGACATCTGCTCTATAGAGTTATAGCTAATTCCTGGTTCTACAGGAATAATGTGTTTCCACCCGTCGTTGTCTAGAATAGAAATCTGGGTTTCATGCCTTGTACGATGCTCAATACAGTCATGCATGAGCACCAATATGATACTAGATACAGAAAGTGAATAAGACTATAGGTCTACTAGTGTCAATCCAAAACTGGAGGCCTGATTTATAACGTTATATTTGACAAAATGTTAAGTTCACTAATACACAACGATTTTCTATAATATCTGGGGCATGGCATACTCTGTCATATTCTAATAAATATCCCCAATATTCCCTTCCAACCAATTCTGAAGACGAAAAGGAAGATCTCAGATGAGGTCCCCCCGGATTGTCTGCATGTGAAGTAATACGATAAGCATGCCAGAGAAAACCCCATTATTCAAACCTTATTAAACATTTTAAAAACTAATATCAAATTAAGCTCCCTTTGCGCGTAGGCGGACACGGGAATAAAGCCATGCGCTCCGCCTTGTGCGGTTGACTCTCGGCCCATGGGAGTAGGCCATAACATTCCCATAAAACTATAGAATAAACAAATAAATATGCCAAGGGGAGAAGAGGTTTTTAATGTACACGTCACAAATGATTAAGAACTGCATTATGAGGCGTCCACTGGACGCTGGTCCCTAAGCCCTCCGCCCACTTTCGCCTGATGCTAATTACCTCCATCTTGGTTGGCAACTGGCATCCACACAGCCCAGGCGGTTATCAGTAACGACAGGCTGTCGACACTTATCAAGTCCTACCTGTCACTGCCTTGGACAGCCCTGGAGGAATGGGACAATGGAGGAGGAGACTTTAGGGCCCCCTATGGGTATTACTATTAGTATATGAGGGGTATTATGAATTCCCTAATGTTGGGAATTAAAGGATAAACAGGATGTGGGATTTGAAAGGACAGTGCCTCGCCACTAAATTGTCTTCCATAGATATGTACTTAAAGAAAACCAAAAAGTATTACATAATCACTCATAGATGTGCTAAACAGGCTTAACTTGTAGGCCAGTTATCTAGACAGGCATGCAGTTACCCCACGATATATACACAGTAGATGCTGCTAGTCATCGCCTGGATGCAGGTATTGCAATGGTCACAAGGCAATTCCGCGCAAATGCTTTAATGGAAGTGCCCAGAGGGCCCTGGGCCAGAGTTCAGCAGAAGAGAGCGTTCTATAATGGAGGGTCACGTGGAAGTACAGGCACAGGTTAACATCTTTAGGGAAGACATCTGAAGAGTTATACGTGCACATTTATAGCAAATGGAAACATCAAAGAGATAGATTCTAATAATCAGACCCTTTCATAATAGTTTGAGGAGGCTACGTGTATGGAACCTATATAGTGATATCTACTTCAAAAATCCATCTAGATCCCCTTCTTACAAAAACTAACCTGAACCTAAATCTAACATAATTATATATGTGTCATAAAATTTGCTTCAATAATCATGATTGAAGCACATTATGCCTTGTGTGTAATACTTAGCTTCAAGGTAACATTTTATTAGAAGAGGAAGCAGATTCGTTATTGAGGTGTCACTGGGATTTCCTTTATCTCAAATATAGTCAGATGCCAAATATGTGTTTCACTATAGCATATCAGGGATATTTTGTGTGGGAACAGAAAAAACACATTAGAATCAAATGGGAATGTATAATCTATTTCCATTCTACATGTCTGATCATATTTTACCAAAGTATTGTATCTAAACCGTCACATACAGTATTGCAGTATGTTATCACCAGTATTCATGCTGCAATATCACCGCCTGTGGCCGATAGAAACATGCGTTATATCATAACACCATGGCTCGGCACAAGGATATTTTCAGAGCTGTAAAATGTAGGACCTCTTCTATGCTGACAATGCTGCATTCTAATTGGCTGTCCCACAACTGTGTTATCACTTCGGCATGTGAAGGGTATACTAGAATAAAGTGTGTGCTGTGCGGATGCTGATATAATTTGGTTTCATATCATTTTGGTCCAGAATCAGACAATCAGAGACAACTTCAACATGCACAACAGAATTCAATGAAATCAATCACTTCACATTCTGGTATTCCAACATAGACCTATCGAATACTGATTAATATAGACCCACTTCCCCTCAAATGTGTGTATTCATTATCTATGCAAACTGAACTATCATATTTCTACATACATCAAAGTACAAGACATTATGGCTGTACCCTTTATTTCAAAGGCTACCACGTTATGATTAGAGAGATTAGAAACAGTAGAAACACAATGTCATGTAGAAAGTGAACCCAGTATTGAGGCTAATTACATTAATTTTTAGCCTATACAGAGCATGTTTGCTAATGTACCAAAGAACCTAGCATTCAAACAAAATAGCTCTGTGAGTGGAGCTCTCAAGCCTGATTTATTAGTTGATCAATGTTTCTAACCCCCATGGGAATGCCAGTCCTCACTTAGTCTAAATTGACCCTCTTATCACATCTGTCCACCCTGTGGGTCCAAGAAACAAACGATTGTCTACTGGAGCCGATGAGTAGGCTGAAAGGAGGATGGAAGCCTGGAGATGGCAGTCGGAGACTGGGTTGATAGGAGGAATGGGATAGATGGAGGAGGCGTAGAGTCAGTGGTGATGACCTAAAAGTACTGATAAAGCAGTACACACATATTCACACCTATGTTAACCCACATCACGTCATGACACTACACCAAGGATGCCCAGGATACCAGGAATGAAACTGGTTGGAACAGGACAGAAAAAATACTTAGCAACAAAAGTAATAAAAGGGTAAAATGAAATGACTGCCATACAATTGGGGAAGCCATTGTCTCTAGGAAATGACAGATCTTAATTTAAAAGTCAATTTCAACTGGGTAAAATAAAATAAAACAGCACCAACAAAGGACTCCATACCCAATGGAATTGGTAAACGTCCTGTTTTGGGGGTCTGTGCATTTGTGAACTTGAAGTTCCCAATTTCCACATAACATTGGATGAGGGGGTATTGATCAGGTCTGAGGACTGGGTGCTTGCTTCAAATAAAAAGATCAATATTTGCTCCTGATATTTGCTTGGAATGTGATATAACCCCAAGCTAATCTAAACGAATCATGGAATTCGATCATCAGCAATTATAGCCCACTTTGAAGTTATTTCTGTGTTAGTCTTTTGTCTTTTAAAGCATTTATATGCACAAAACGCATGCACTATTTTCGTATTCATGCTCCATGAATACTATACTAGAACATAACCATATCAATAGTGAACAATATATAGTGACAGTTTGTGCTGTCAACAATAATTATCACTGGGAACTGTTATCGAGAGTTTAAACTATAAATGGAATGCATTCCCCGCTGTAAAATTCACTTTTTTGATAAGCTTAATGCCGTAGCCCAGTGGGCACAAAATTCAGTATAATGTTGAATCAACAGTGCATCAACATTGAATCAACATTGACAACTATTTATCAATGTTGATTCACTGTTCTGTGCCCACTGGGAGCCCCTATTTAGGATTAACTGCAGATACATGATATGAAATATTGAATGGCATTCCTAGTTCCATGAATGTATGATAGTCAATTTACAAGTATTACATTATCTCTCATATCTGTGTTAAAGGGTGGTGGTTAGGGCCTGACACATGAACCTGCTAGACAGGCAGTCACTGCTATATAGTATATATGTATATATAGTAGAGGCTGCTCATCACTACCTGGCTGCAGGTATTGTAATGGTCATAGGGCAATTCCCTTTTAATGTGGTAATGGACGTCCTCAGGCTCAGGGGTTCTGGAGAGGAGGCAGCTCAATAATGGAAGATTGTATGGGAATCCAGGCACAGGCTCACATTTTAAGTGAAGACATCTGAAGAGTTACACATTAACATAAGCGGAGGGAACAACATAGAACTGCCATTAATAGTCCGGCTATCAGATATGGCGGGGAGTGTCTATATATATTGTGTTGGGCTCGGAATATGTACAGATCTGCACTTCGTAAGTGTGATTGGAGAACTTGAGAATCTAGTATCACTGCTGGTTTACTATGTTAAGAAGTTTGATTTAAGGTATAATAAATGATATCTTCAATGATAATTATTGGAGAACAATTTTCATTATACTATGTATTTGGAGAAGAGATCCCCATCACACCCAGTATCTGCCGGATAATGAGTGCACTGGATTACTGAAGCCCGGACAAAGAAGATTGGATATTGTTTCGTTATAGACATATTATAGCATTTCCATAGAATATATAAGGTAGAAACAGGGTAAAGATGTCCATATTAATTATAAATGTATGCTTTATCTCTTATTGTAAATATATACTATATATGCCTATAGGTTTGCTGTTCTATTCCCAGTTCCTATATATATCATAAAAGTCTGTAGGCTACATCTTGACCATAGCAATTCAAGACTTAGGCACTGTTATCATATCTATCTACGGACTAGCTAAAGATGATATTTTGACAGTCACATATATCTTACAGCTATGTACATACACCCTACAGTAGCGACATCACCAGCTATTGTGCCCCAATGCCACCTCCTGCGGCCGCTAGATGCACAACAGGCCTTATATCCTGCCACTATTGGCAACGCACAGGGATATTTTGGACCTGTCGAATGTAGGACTGCTACTCTGAAAGCTTCTCTGAAAGCAGTACAGCACTATGTTGATGTGAAGATGCTGTGTTCTGATTGGCTGCCCTATAACTGTGTTATCACCTCGGAATGTGAAGGGTATAATGGAATGAAGTGTGTGTCGTGCTGATATAATTTTGGCATCATATCATTTTTGTACAGACACATACAATCAAAAGCAATTTGGATATACAGGTCATAATGGATAAGATGAGATCAATTAGTCTACACTCAATGGTATTTAATGATATTCCAACATCAGATACCCATTAATGTAATGCTTCTATAGACCCACATAGAAATAATGTGTCTACGTCTCTTTTGTCAATGACTAACATCGTCTGATCGCAACATAGTCTATAATATAATCATTTATATAATTTACATAAACAAAGAACTGAAGAAACATGTTAGTATATATTTTCACAAAACGTCTATGGATCATGATCAGAGAATATACCAATCAACAAAAAGGCATATTCCTAAATGCAGGAGAATTACACTTGTTTCTCTCACCAGGGTGTTGACTAATAGAACGTATTTAATATATGAATAGTTTGTATAGTTCCTTGCTTTAAATCCCTGCCACTAGTATTTAAACTTAATATCTTGGCAGAGAGAGTTCTCTCTCGAGTGATTTATCAGACGATCAATATTCTTCACCCCTACAGGAATAGCGATTCTCACATTGTCTTCTTCTGTACCTTTCCACCCCGGGGTTCAAGGAATAAGCCAGAGGCAATTGTTTACTATTAGGTTTGGGTGAATAAAGTAGCCAGGGGATGGCAGGCAGAAGCTGGATTTATAGTAGGAATAGAAAGGAGGACTGGGTAAAGTGTAAGGGCACTGGTGGTGACCTAAACAGCTGTTAACGCAGAGCAGACATGTTCACCCTCATGACATAACGCCAAGGATGCCCATCAGCAACGAAGCTGATGAGAACAGGACAAAAAGCCAAAGTGATAAAAACAGGAAAAAACTAAATGAATGCCACACAATAGGGTGGGCCAAGGTTCCTGGGGAAATAACAGACCTTGATTTAAAAGTCAATTTCAACAGGATGAAATTTAAAAACGGTTCCGACAAAGGGTTTCGTATCCAATGGAATTGGTAAACGTGGTGTTTTGGGGGCTCGTCTGTGAACTCAAACTTCCCAATTTCCACATAACATTGGAGGATGGAGTATTGACTATGTCTGGGGACTGGAGCATGCATCAAATCAAACAATCAATATTTACGCCTCATATTTGCTTATTATGTGATAGGACCCCAAGCTATGGGAGTAATTTTACATTGTAAAATTGCAGTCTAATATAAATGAGTCGTGGAACTTGATCCTCAACAATTAAAACCTACTTTGAAGTCAGATTATGTAAACAGACTTTTGTTGATTTATCAGTAATAATTAATATTTCTACATGTATATGCCTTCAGACCCCTTTCATGTCGATGAAATGTTCCATGCCTACGGCAGGGGACATTCTCCTCTCAATTTACCATTAAAGAAGGCAGAATTAAAACCAAAGTAAGATGAAAGATTTTGTTACAGATTACTAGAACTATTACCCTCAGAACCAACTCCCTCTCGTCCCCCTCGAGAATGTAATACCCCCGAGCAGTGCACGAGATGGTTTCTGGAGACGAGGGAAATACAAAAACCCTATTATCTTATAGTGGCCAGTAAACATCATTATAGCCCTTGTGTGGCGCCCATGACAAGCTTTGTTAGTCAGAGATGTCTACCCTCAGGGGCCAGCGACTCTTACATGGGTAATAGAAACCAGAAAAAAAAATACCCAATGGACTCCTTAGTCTTAATCGTGTGATGTCTCTCATTGAACCTTGATGACTTGTCCTTCATTAGGCTTTTCCTTTTAATTTCATTTCTCTTTAGTTTGGGAACTTGCAAACCTGTTTTTCATAGAGCAATTATCTATAATCGATGTCTTCTTAAAGACCATTTAGACAGGTAGAATGGACTGTTTACTTGGATCGATTTATGGGCTCCTGGTGGGGCACATCATTAGTTTGGTAGTCTTCATGTAAGCCCACTGTTACCAAAGCCCGTAAACACCATGTTTCATTTGCAATGGCAGACAATACGTATATACGCACCTAGATAATGAAGTTTATAATTTAATTTTGAATTTATAATGTAGTTTCCTCGGGTTTACCAACACCCTCTCAATCTGCCACTGCTAGTAATGGTGGCGACCGGTGGCGGATTTAGAAGAAGTGCAGGAAAATCTGCAGTTTTTAAATTGCAAAATCCTCCCCCCCCCCCCCACCCCTCCTAATCCTGAACGGACCAGTGGATAACCAAAAATTATTAACAAAATATAACGGCTTTCCAATAATCAGAGATGGTATACATTGCTCTGAATTGTGTACCCTCTGTATATAGTTTACTACTCAATACGTTATCATGATGCCAATTAACCCCCTGCTTCTCATTCCAGGTCACGTGAATCCAGGTTCTGTTGAGGATCTGCTCTTTACAGAAAAAGGTAAGGCGCCATATCAGTCATCCATTCTGTGACTCAAAGTCAGAAAAGGAAACACCACTAGTATATACCTCAGTTCCAAGAAACAGACTAATGCTAACCTAATGCATCGGTTTATCATTTTCTGCGCTGTGTGCCCTATCACATTGAAGACCGCGCGTGAGAAGATGTCAGCTTTTCTATGGGCAGGGTCAGGTCTAACAGTGTTATCCCCCGGGGAAAGATCAAGATACCTCCCGTGGTGTTGGCATGTCTTTACCCACAGCATCCCCACCAGAGGCCTCAGCAGGTGGCAGTTGACGATAACCAACGTCAACGCCAGGAGGCAGTCTCTGAGGAGGGAGACGCAGGCAGAAAGCCATCCAGGGTCTGCGGTGTGGGGATGGATTATCGTGGGCTGCTGCTGCTCATAGGATTTGAATAATCGTCCTTTCAGACAATTTAACTCCTCACTTAAATTATCCTCCTATCTCCTCAGATGTACTAGCTATAGCGAGCGCTGCATTTCGTTTCAAATAGGGCGTCCCTGCTTTCATCAGGGATAACACCATCTCCCTAATCAAATGCACTGAAATGACATTACTATATGCTAATGAGGTATTGTACTAGCACCTAATATATATATATATGAAGGATTAAAAATAGTATAGTGTTTTAGAAAGATTTATACATAATATATATAAAACCAAAAGGTTCGTAAGATAGTTGACATTATCTATAAAAGTAGCATCTAGGTTGATATCGATGTATTGCTATGTAGATTATATACATACATTTGTAAAACCTCTGCTTATATTCCAGGTGCTATTGATCCAGATGGAGTGGGTAAGTAAGACGTTCCTCTCTAACATTCCATTCGAATAGGTATGGTACTTGATATTCCTCATTCTGTCTACACGAACTCATATAGATCTGTGTTTAAAGGTAGTATCTAAATCGCTAGTTGGATTATTGATTTTTAGCACACATCTTACAGACTACCAGAGGGGGTCTACATCGTAATTGTACATCGATTCTGATATTCGGTAACAGGGCGCTCAGTCTATCAGGTCTGTCAATACCGTTTCTTTTATTGCTCTGGCTTTTCCAGTTGGACAGACAGAGAGGGAGGGGATTACACTCTATTCCTCCTTATGGTTCCTCCTTGTGGTACATGCTATCCTCTCAGATCCCAGCTGGGGTTATTGATGCAGCTAAAGCGTATGTTTATATAGGACCCTGTCTTTGTCTATACCCCTGAGCACACCACCCCCACCTGTGGACAGAGAAGAAGACTGAGCTGCTCGCTGAGCTGCTCGCTGAGCTGTGGGTGGGCAGGGTGGATGATTCATGAGCCTCTACTACTACCTTGTGTGTGTGACTAGTCCTAGCCCTGTAATGATACCCTTTAATAGCAGCATAGTCGTTTAATACACATGGCTTTTTGTCGGCATCATGCATGAATGCAGCTCATGTGCGTAACCCATCAGAGCTGCATTACATACCGACCCTACAGGGTTATACACTTCCAAAGCGTGGGCGTACTCATGTGAGATGCTCGCCAAAGTTCTGCTTTCAAGTACACCCTGCGCAAAATTAATAGGAGGAATTGATGCATCATGCTCTCCTTAAAGGGTTAATCCTGGAAGGCTCGCATGGTTCTTTAATGTATCATGCCTGTGCTATCGTCATGATGCATCAGTGCAGCCTTGGGAAGAAATTCGCAAATGCTGCATTAAAGGAAGTGATATGTTCCCGACGCCTTAACGTTCCGCCATACATGTGTGTAATTCACCAGAGCTACATTCACGCACTAAGCAGGTAAGGCTATATATAGCACAATAAAGCACTCTGCTGCCCTTAAAGGGTTAATGCGGGGGGACGACATGGGGGCACACAGAGATAACAGTCTACTGTGATAAATGTGGCGACGTGCGGCAGTGGTGGGATTACAGGCGGCGAGCAGCTCAAGAGAGGTGAGTGACTGATCGGCCCAGGGAGCAAAGGGACAAGAGCTGCTCACCAGCGGGGGCCAGAGACAAGGGCTCAGAGGGGCTCACTGGACTATCGGATAGAGCTTATGTACACAGAGAGGGCTACACACACGAGCATTTGGAACATGATGCATAGGGAAAATGCCACCCATTCATGGCTGAACGCTCGGGCTTTACTCACCGGAAGTAGGACAATTGTCACTTTCACATGTGGGCTTTCACTATGGAAACAAACAGAGAAGGTCCTTTGGAATAAATAGTTGTCGTCCTACACGATATCATCCTTGCATGTACACGAGTAGGCCCCTACCAGTCGACTAGATATCATGTATCTCAAATATTTCATAAATTCTCCATAGCTAGGTGAATAGTAAAAGAAGTAGTGTATCACTAAAAGCAGTCATTAATGGTTGAATGACATATATAATACAAAATATGTTAGATATAATTATATAAGGGATGCACCGGTGGGCTATATCACTATAGTCTTAAAGAGTTTCTCTCGCTGGCTGAATAGAATATTGTAGAGCCACGGAAGATCATGTGGAGGGGCAGTTATGCTAAAAAACAAAGATAAATGGTATTTTGATCATGTGCATTATGATTTTAGAAGATTTATTTGTTACTTTGGGAACTTAGGCCTATTCGGGTATATTTGTGTTGATTTGCCTACCAACGCATTGGATTTCATATTCTATTCTTCATCCACGTTATGCTTTCCTTTGCCTATTGGCATTAAAGATATAAACATTAGGCTGTGTCTCACGACCTTGGGCCAATGTTTTTGTCTCTGACTGGGTGCCAGCTGTGACCGGGTGCAAGCTGTGACCGGGTGCCAGCTCTGACCGGCCTGAATAAAAACGGGTTATTTAGGGCAGATGATGATAGAAATGGAGAACTAATGACTAGTTTAGAGAGTTATAACATCCATTGACCTTTTCAGCCAAAATCTCCATCTGCCCTAAATAACCCGATTTTATTCAGGCCGGTCAGAGCTGGCACCCGGTCAGAGCTGGCACCCGGTCAGAGCTGGCACCCGGTTAGAGCTGGCACCCGGTCAGAGACAAAAACATTGGCCCAAGGTCGTGAGAAACAGCCATTACAGTAAAACTCCCGGTGTATATCCTCTTCTCTCAATCCTTGTAGCACGCGCCTGGTTCAATGCCCACCCTCCATATACTACTTACTTGGATTGGTGTTCCCACAAGTGGGCCAAGGCAATGGCTTTGGTGTGGGGGCGGGTGTTAGTCTATATATAGGGACCTATCAGGTCTTGCTTGTGGAATGGATGCACAGCTTTACAGTGTGGAGACCGGCCCCCGGATTGCACACCTCCTTTGGTTATCTACAAGGGACAGATATAATGGGCTCGCCGCTGCAGAAGGGATCCAGCGCCACAACCAATTCCAGAAGTTATCAAAGTCATCTGCATCGAGAATAGCTTTATACACCCCTTAGTCCAAATACATCGTCATTACCAAATCCAGGAACTGCATGAAAGTATGGTGTGTGAAAGAAATCGGTCTAAAATATTATCATTCTCCAAGTTAAAGGTGGTATTTAGTTCACGCTAACACTCCGTCCCAGTTGTTTAGGGCAAATATGATCATGGTTCAGACCTAGGGCGGGAACATTGGTATCTGCTCTGACAACATAGACTGTGTACTGTGTTTACAAGCCAACCTTCAATCTCGTGCGAATGGAAATGCATTTAATGCAATGGTGGGTCGTGTGAAATGTAATTTATGCGTACTAGAACATGAATACAAGTTAATATTAATGTGAACATGGAATGGAAAGGGTCTCCTAATGGCATATATGTCCTTTCAGGAATGGTTTGAGTCCCATGCAAATATCAAGGTAGCCTTGAACATATCTATAGATACCTCTTCCATACATAACTTATACAGTGTAGATATTAAGGCTAATTTTAGGGTGCATACCCTTGTTACCAATCTCAGATCCGTGTTTATAAGTTACATAGGACCTACTACATGTGCGGTCAATCTATGACGTGCGACGTAACGTCTTGATATCGGTCCTATAACAGTGGCGCTCCCTGGCGACGTCTCAGTCGACCTCTGATGGATGGGGGCAGAAGTGACCATGACAGGTCACCCCCTCTGTCGGTGCTTAGATTAACCCTTTAAGGGTGGCATAGTACTCCAATGCGCTATGTCCTTTGTCGTCATGATATGACACATGAATGTAGCCCTGGTGAGTAACTCACCAGTGCTGCATCCATGCATCATGCCGACACTACAGGAACGATACAGTCCCAATTAAGGGTCGGCGTGATGCATCATGCAGTGCAACGGGTTACTCAATGCCACTGTGTGTGTACATAATACAGGCAGAGCAGCAGTATGGCGACAAAGCAAACCTTTTAGCGATAGGCTGTCTGTAGATGGTTAAGTGTGAGACCTCCATGGTAGAGCAGCACGATAACCAGGGGGTGAGGGATACAGGCACGGTCGTATTGACAGTCATGACAGTGGCTGGTCAGGATAACGGGGAGAAGGGCATTCCGCTGGTCTAAACTACTTTATACATCTACATGACGATTGCACAGCGATGATGGATATGAAATGGGGGATAATTCCAGCCCTGGGATATTGTTTAGTGCCGGGTGATACTGATATAAAACCTGGGATACAGCATGGGCCAAGATAGGGAGCACAATGTACCTCGACGAAAACAGATCAAGATGATATCATCTTATGATATAATATTCTTGTTCAGTTACCATCCTTTTCACTAGATGATGTTCCAGACATGCACATGTTAAATATGTCAATATATCTCACATAACAATATATCTCTACGTGTCCGTGGGCTTAATCATTAGCATGAAGCAGACGTGGAGAATGCGGTAGCCTTTTATTGAAATGTATTCATGTAATTATACAGTTTACTAGATGTGTGCATGCGTTTATAGTTAGATGAGCTGAAGCATCACAAAGAGGCAAAAGATAAGGAGCCTATCAGACTGCTGCTGGCTATCACTTATCTGGAGGGAGAAGGAGTATGCGAAGGCGTAATCAGGGGATTCAGGGAAGCTGATGATATGGGGCGGAGAGCAATAGATTAAAGATGGCTCCTGTTATATAAATTATAATAATAATAATAATAATAATAATAATAATAATAATAATAATAATAATAATAATAATAATAATAATAATAATAATAATAATAATAATAATAATAATAATAATAATAATAATAAAAACAAGTGTTTATAGATATCATGCAAAAAAGGTTTTAGTGATTTTATGCAACTCTATTTTATGCAACTCCTGTTCTTTAAATGGCATTGCCCCTTTCGTACAGAGCTAGAAAATATATATTTCTACCTATATGTTACTTTACATTTATGCTGAATCCTCAAATACCAGTGTAGGGCACCTATTACAATCATTGCTGTGATGAAAATTTCATCAAAATCCTAAGATGATTGACAAGTGTGACCCCAGGTCAGCAGATGACCTGAGGTCACGCCTGTCAATCACCCAAAAGTGCAATTGCCCTAAGAGGGCACAATCATTGGGAACAGAAAGCATTTGACCATACCTACCCCCGGTATACAAGCCATGGGGATTCTATTGGAACTATTGTCATGTTGCTAGGACCACTCTGTTACCTAGCAACAGCAATTCCAAACATTCCATGCCTAGTAACCAGCACAATAAGTGGGAATAGAAGGTATTTGACCATACCTACCCCAAGTATACAAGCCGTGGGGATTCTAATGGAACTATTGTCATGTTGCTAGGACCATTCTGTTACCTAGCAACAGCAATTCCAAACACTCCATGCTTAGCAACCAGCATAATAGGTGGGAATAGAAGGCACTAACAGTACCTACCCCTAGTATACAAGCCCTGGGGATTCTATTGGAACTATTGTCATGTTGCTAGGACCATTCTGCTACAACAGCAATTCCAAACATTCTATGCCTAGCAACTGGCATAATATCTGACCAACTGCCCTAAATTATTTGTCATCCCCCACTACCGTGGATGTCTTTAATTTCAGTTGATCACCATAATCTAAAGTTTATATTGAGAGATCAAGCCAGAACCAAACACTTGTGTTCGGTTCTGGCTTGTAATAATAATAATAATAATAATAATAATAATAATAATAATAATAATAATAATAATAATAATGATAATGATAATGATGATGATGATAATAATAATAATAATAATAATAATAATAATAATAATAATAATAATAATAATAATAATTATAATAATAATAATAATAATAATAATAATAATTATAATTATAATATTAATGTGACCGTGGTAATGAACTATAGATTATAGTTTATCCAGTTCCAACTGTTCTGAACTATAGATTCCAGTTTATTCAGTTCCAACTGTTCTGGTTGCAGATTCTGCCGCCAGTCAGGTGGCCGATCCGCAGGGGTGTGCGCCGACCATGCAGCCGGTGAACCTCCCGTCCGACCCAGACCCGACCGTGGTCTACTTCCCCTCCTGTGTGAGCCTCCAGCGCTGTGGGGGCTGCTGTGCCAGTGAGACCCTGGAGTGTGGGGCCACACAGGCATCTACTCAGACCATCTCTGTACGTTGTATTTATATGTGTAAAGCATGTATACCCATGGCAATTTCTTATATATGCTCGCTTATATGGCCTATTGGAAAATAGATTTAAAAACGTTGACTCTTTATAATCTCTTCCCGCCACTTAAACTGCTTCCACTCTCAACATTATTTCATCTTGAGCTATTCAATCAAACTATGAACTATTTGAATGATTATTGCCCATTATATAATAGAAGATGACCTAAATATTTAGCTTACAACTCTATCACTCGTTTAAAGCTGAAGAAAATAGTAGGTATACCATGCAGTCACAGTATGAGCGTACTACACATTACAATATCCACCATAAGTACTCACTAATTGGATAACCTTCATATTACAGGTAATCCGTACACGGTATCCTGGACAGAATGCAGAGTACCTGGAATATGACGGCATTCAGCAACACCTGTTAGCAGTCCATCTGGCCTGTGAATGTCGCTGCAAGGTTCAGCCCTACCACTGTAAGACAACGATACAGGTAGGTATAACCCCCTCTCCCCAAGTGTATAAAGCATACTGACCAGGACACTTAACTCTTTCTAGCATTCAGTATCGGTATTTATAGTGTAGCAGCACAAGGGAGCTAGGAGCTGTCTTTCCAGTTGCACCCATCACCAAAAATTACTAAAGCAGGACATACACCATATGAAAGCTGAGAATCTCAGGATTACAGATATGGTTTGAGTAAAAAAATATGTTAAGGGGGTTTTTGGCAGTAAAGGAATGAAATAATAAAGCTAATAATTATTTTTAAATAGGAGAAAATAACATCAATTCCAAATTTGGTCAATGGGGATTCTATTTTATTTAGATAAAGCTTTAGGAGAATTGATCCTTATGCATTTTTATCGAGAGAATCCAAATCTACCAAGGTACATCACAAATTTGCATATTAAAGGCCATAATTAGCATATTCTAATTAGATAGGCAAACTACCAGGTTGACTAGAAGCATTGTAAAATTAGGTCCTAGTCCAAAACCTCTAGAAATGATATGATGCCTTCAGATATGGCTGGTGGTCAAGAATGCTACTTATCATATTTTTTCAGTACAGCTCAATTAGCATAATTTATGCAAAACTGAAGATAATCTGCATAATTTCACTGTCAAAATGCCAGGTGATAGAAACACATGGTTCCATGCAGGGAAACATCTGGAAATTGGTAGGCACATCCCATAGGCCACACAAAGCAATTCTAATACAGAGTATGGCAGATATAGACTGTAGCCATTATGAGAGACAAAATGGCCGCCACTGAATATCTCTATATCATTTATCTCCTCTTCTAATTAACTTAGAATCATGATTCCAAATGCTAAATATACATTTTCAGGGGCAAGGAATGCAATGTTGATGCTTTTAAGGTGGTAAATAGCAGCTATCTTGCATTTACAAAATGGCCCCCACTGAATACCTCTATATCATTTCTCTCCTCTTCTAATCAACTTAGAACCATGATTCGAAATGCTAAATATACACAGGTGATAAATAGCAGCCATCTTGCATTTGCATGAGGTTATCCATAGAAAACCTATCAATTAGCTGCTTCTCTTAATGAATTCCTCCTAGTATTATAGATGTTATCATTCTGCCCGTATCACACTCTAACCTCTTACAAGTAGGATGTACAGAAAATCCATTGTTTATATGTAATTGGAGTACAGATCTCACACAATGTGGCTGGCAGAAAAGCCAAGAGTCAGGCATGCTGGAGCATATGAATTATGCATATTCTAGTTCAAGAGGACGTGCATCTGTTTAAAAAAAGTATGAATGTCTTTAAAAATGGGGTTAGTTTAAAAAGGGTGCCACTGACCCTCAAAAATTCTCAAAGTGACATATGGCTTATGGGTGGGGTTCTAAATTGTCAAAATAATCTCATAGAAGCTGATTTTTTTCTGCCTTAACTCATTTTCAGCTTATGGGTGGGGTCGGCATATAGAGTGGGGGGGGGGTTACGATAGTTTGATATAATTATTCCCTCTAAAATGTGAATGCTCCCTGTGTATTTCAAAACCAGATGAACTCCTACAACAGTGTTTCTGAAATGACACCGGCACATCAGCTTTTGCCAATGTAGAATTGTAATGCAGGTTATTCCTAATGGCACAGTTAGTCTAACAACCCAGCCTGGCTTGTTTCAATCCAGCCTAGATAGTAGAGGTCTCTACTGCCAGCAGCCTGCATACAAGGCAGGCTGTTGCCAGTTACTGGCAGTTCCCACTGGGAGCTCCTAGCTGTAGGTGCACTTATTGAATCTGACCTACAGTCATCAAGCTACTCAAGACTTCACCTGACTTCACCTGAGACTAGCCGGAGACCATCCACCCATTGGATAGAAGCACCTAGTACAAGCCCCACAGACAATGGCCTTGATTCACAAGAGTGCCTGTAAACAACAGAAATAAAGCCTGTGTTTTGTTCTTATACAAGTGAGCTGTGATTCATTCTTGGGTATAGTATCTGGAAGTCATATGATCCTTACAGTTACTAAAGAGTAATGCTGCAAGAAACGGTGACTTTTTAGAAAAGTTGTTGATAAAGTTTTTGAACAGTTCTGAAACATGAGCGATAAATATGTATATATAAATATGACCTATGATATATATAAATTTAACATTCTGATATTTACTATAAGAAAGATAATTGTGCTGTGAGTCTTCTGGTATAAGATAACCACAAACATGACAATGTTATGAGGATTCTGGGGCATTCTGGTAAAACCAACATAAACATATGTCACTTAGAGAATCTTTGAGGGTCAGTGGCACCCTTTTTAAACTAACCCCATTTTTGAAGACATTCATACTTTTTTAAACAGATGTACGTCCTCTTGAATTAGAATATGCATAATTCATATGCTCCAGCATGCCTGACTCTTGGCTTTTCTACCAGCCACATTGTGTGGGATCTGTACTACGATTACTCAGAGGTTAGACATATAAGCAATGGATTTTCTATGCATCCCACTTGTCAGAGGTTAGAGTGTGATATGGGCAGAATGATAACATCTATAATACTAGGAGGAATTCATTAAGAGAAGCAGCTAATTGATAGGTTTTCTATGGATAACCTCATGCAAATGCAAGATGGCTGCTATTTATCACCTGTGTATATTTAGCATTTCGAATCATGGTTCTAAGTTGATTAGAAGAGGAGAGAAATGATATAGAGGTATTCAGTGGCGGCTATTTTGTAAATGCAAGATGGCTGCTATTTACCACCTTAAAAGTATCAGCATTGCATTCCTTGCCCCTGAAAATGTATATTTAGCATTTGGAATCATGATTCTAAGTTGATTAGAAAAGGAGATAAATGATATAGAGATATTCAATGGCGGCCATTTTGTCTCTCATAATGGCTACAGTCTATATCTGCCATACTCTGTATTAGAATTGCTTTGTGTGGCCTATGGGATGTGCCTACCAATTTCCAGATGTTTCCCTGCATGGAACCATGTGTTTCTATCACCTGGCATTTTGACAGTGAAATTATGCAGATTATCTTCAGTTTTGCATAAATTATGCTAATTGAGCTGTACTGAAAAAATATGATAAGTAGCATTCTTGATCACCAGCCATATCTGAAGGCATCATACCATTTCTAGAGGTTTTGGACTAGGACTTAATTTTACAATGCTTCTAGTCAACCTGATATTTTGCCTATCTAATTAGAATATGCTTATTATGGCCCTTAATATGCAAATTTGTGATGTACCTTGGTAGATTTGGATTCTCTGGATAAAAATGCATAAGGATCAATTCTCCTAAAGCATTATCCAGATAAAATAGAATCCCCATTGACCAAATTTGGTATTGATGTTATTTTTCTCCTATTTAAAAATAGTTATTAACATTATTATTTCATTCCTTTACTGCCAAAAACCCATAACATATTTTTTTACTCAAACCATATCTGTAATCTACAGATTCAGGGCTTTCCAGTGGGGTATAGTGTATTTTAGTAATTTTTGGTGATGGGTGGTGATCTACTGTGGGGCCCTGTGCTGCTCTACTATTAAGCATTTACTCCATGTAAAGTAAATATATACCTTTTCAGGAACTTTACACAATATGTAAAGTGGGCTTATGAAAACTTTCAAGAAATCTTAAGGTATTCGATCATACTAATATTGGCAGTAGATGTCCCGGCATAGAATAAGTAGATTGAATCTGTTGGCTACCTTTCCCAAAGGAGAGTGAAATATGTGTTCTGACCAAAGTAAGTCATACTTTATGAAATAGTTCTGGGCGTTCATATATACATATCCGAACATCACATAAAAAGCATTAGTCTAACCAGCTGTAATACGAAGATTGCCCAAGGGCACTACAACGTCTATACACTTAGGATTTGGAGCTGTCCATAAATGACGAAACATGACAAGGGGGGGGGTCAGGTGGTGCATGATGTCATGTTTGATAAAAAGTGGGGGGAAAATAGAAAACAGAGGAAAGGAGAGAAAGCAAGGAAAGTGAATTGATAGGGAAACAGGTAATATTACTAATTAGTGAAGAATTTGCAATGTTAGATTTTCCAAAATGGTCAGCAGGGGGGGGGGGAGGACAGACACCATTTAACTTCTTATATTTTCCAGACCCCTACCCCCCTCCCCCTGGTAGCTGGGGTGAACATACTTTTACCCTACTTTGGAGAGCTCTTCCTCACTTTCCTGATAATTATACTACACAACTACACAATTGCCCCCCACCTAATTTACAAATGATTATGCTGTCACTGAGGGGATGATGTGGAATGCAATACAGGAGGAGGGGGTTATCAGTAAGAAGGGGACAGGAGGAGCGGGTAGATTTACCCTTGACTGGTGACAACAAAGGTGGGTGGATGTCTTAAATGCACCATACATGCTAGCCCCCCCCCCCCCTCAAGATTTCTGAAGCCTGTTGCAAAACAAAAAGTCAGTCAGGGTTTGGCTTTATACTCTCTAAAAGTATTTGGATATCCTGACATGCCTTACCTTTTCAGTACAGTATTTCAATTAAATTTTTTGGAAACAGTGTTATTGATCACGATGAGACTGTCTTATTGTCAATAGAGGTTGTTGCCCATTGAGGGAATTGTATTGTGCCCCTTCTCTATGATTCATGCTGATACAATACAATATTTGACATGTCTTAGTCTATATAGGGTGTTAGTCTATAAAGTCTTTCTCGAAAAGCACCCAATGCACCAGTTTACTTATTAATCGGTCAAAGAGTGATGGAATGGAATGCAGAAAAGTTAAGGGTTGGGGCACGAAAATGGCAGAATTATTTAAGGACGTCTTTAGGCTTAAGGATGGGGGAAAGATCTTTGATGTATCAAAACCATCATCCCTCTTCTGAAAATTGTTAAAACTAAAAGGTGGACACTGCTACAAATTTTTTGAAAAGACCTGTTGCTCTATTTAGGGCCATCCCATGTCATAATGCCTTTTGATAAGGCAAATAACTTTATTTGTAGTTAAATATGTCAAGGTGCCTTCCCTGTGATGTCCCCCACTACCTCTCACTCCTCCAGTCGCAGGAAATAAATGAACTCAAGTCCATTCCCTCAAACATTACATGTAGGCCTAGATATTGATACAGAGACACCCCAGGGGGAGTTTTGAACCTTTACTAATGTACTGTTTTTACGCTTGAGGGGGGGGGGGGGTCCTCTCTGTATGACGTCATATTTTGAGGGGGGTCAAGGGTTGCATGACGAAACATGACAAGGGGGGAGGGGGGGGGGGCAAAAATGGTCCAAAAAAGCATGACGTCATTCATGGACGGCCCCTTTAAACCATTTTATGATATATGTTTTGTCACAGGTCTATGCACCAGAGGAGTGCCGATGTAAGTGTAAGAACGAGGAGCAGGCCACTAACTGTCCTGTCAAACAGAGGTGGGACGAGAGTAAATGCTCCTGTGTCTGTGCCAAGACACCCGACTGTTTGCATGGTGAGGTGTTCCGCCCAGAAACATGCAGGTAAGAACATGGACTCTTGGCATGACTAAAAAAAAACTTCACTAAAATACCTGTAGATATCTACTTGCAATAATGTATCTATATGACGCCTACCTGGTTTTACATCTAACATCAATACCTCACTGGTATTAGATTGTACAATTGTATTGTTAAACCATATTATAATAGATCAGCTGAGTGTTTGGGTATTAAATTGCTGATGATATTATGTTGTCGAGCTGTATAAGTTCTTTATGTTGCCAGGATAAATAAACGGGATAGGGTAGACTGAACTAAAGGTAACCACGTACCATGAGATATCCACCTTGATTTTGTAGTTATTTATGTATGGTATTGTCTTTATTTGTCCTTTGATGGAAAGAATATCACTTATAGTGTACTATGATACACATAAACAGGGTTTATCATGCATGAATTACCTCAAAATTAAGGTGGACATCTCATGGTACGTGGTTACCTTTAGGTCAGTCTACCCTAGATGTGTTCACAGCTTCTCATACCAAAAAAATATCTATACACATAATGTATCTTCTCATCCCACAGCTGTGAGAACACCACACCAGCGCCACCTAGCAGCAATGTGTACGACCCGTGTGCCCGTAAGAACTGCCCGCCGGGTTACCAGAAACAGAAGGTGTCCGCCTACAGTTGCCGCTGTGAGTTTGCCTCCACTTTGCCGCGCCGCTCCCGCTCACTGGGACCCCGACCCCATCCCCGACAACACATCCCAGACAGGTTCCCTATGATGAGGGCTGGTGTCTTTGATCGACGCTAGTGGGCGGCATGACTCAGCATATTTGTGTGATTTTGTGTCAAGCACTCATGAGGTACATTTATAAAGTAAGATGACAAAGCCAGAGTTAGCACAGGTTCAAATGACACATAGCGACGCAACATCATGCAATGTAGAGTCTAAACGTATAGCAATGAATAAGAAGGGTAGGCTAATCACTCCTTTTCAGTGAAACTGCCTCAGCATTTAATATGACCATCCCTACAGAAACTGCCTCAGCATTTAATATGACCATCCCTACAGATTGGAACATAAGAAATATATATTACCAAACAAAGAGCCCTAGTCTGAGCTGGAGATAATGAACTTTTTAAACAGATATCAATGTTACAATGATATTTACTAATTTAGAGGGTAGATCGTTGTTATTCTCAAATTGATACATCTATATATATTCCGGTGATATTCCGTGAGTAAAATATCAACATTCACAAAAAGGATGACCAATAGTTCTTGTACAATCATAAATCTTGCATATTTGATACCAGTATATAAAAGGCTGTCGGTGCAATAGAGCATAAATCCCCTGTGTACATTGTGAATATTGCCAGTATTTGTGAAATGCATTTCCTGGTGACGGATTTTCACGATAGCGAAACGGGAAAATGTGTAAAGTCGGACCTGCTGATAGAATATAGGGCTTTTTGGGAACTATATTACCGGTAAGCATACATTGTATATACACGTTTGGAATGATAGTCACTTGTTGAAGACTGGTATCTTCACATAAATAATACCAGTATTTTCACATTGTATTTGCATAGAAATTGTTGTGTGATATGATATTTTGTATGGTTGTTATACATACTCGTCCTGGATATGTAGGCATGTACCTAGGCAGACCGCCACACTTTGAACCTAGTCATTGTTGGTGGATTTCATCATAAAAATATTCACATTTAAAAGGAAGGGGTTTCATGTAAATCTAACGTGTTGGACCTCATTGTAATTCTGAAGTGATGTGTAACATTGATTCCCGTTTATTTTTCCAATACCGCAATTTGTACAGTAGGTGCCCCCGACTGCTATAGAAAGATGGGAAGATTTTAGGTCTTAGATAAAGCTTATTTGGATCACTACTTGTATTAATGATTCGGATTCCCTGTTATGCCATATCTATGTTTACAAAGGATAACCCGCGACTCTCTGTAAAAGAATATAACCATGATATTGGTGCCCTCATAGGGCTTTGTGTTAGCCCTCCTGTGTGTGCGAAATAGTTATATGTTTGTATACCTACTGATTTCAGTGTCCTGTGTACATAAAGATTCCCATTACTTCCAACTCTGTTTAAACTGATCGTGTGGGGGTGACTACGCAGATATCATATCTGATAGCTATAGTTGCTCGAACTGAGATTTCGTTATTCACGGTATTTATGTAGAAATATGTATGGAACCCAGAAAACCCTGAACTTGGATGTTCAAAAGTATATATTTATTAGTCAATGGTGGGTGAAGATGTCTGCTATATATAATGCCCCTTCATATTACTGTTCGAGTAAATAGCAGCTTACAAATGTGAAACTTCATTACAGCTTGCTTTTGTCATAACAAACAGTGTTGTGTTCATTCTACCGTAGGCCAATGTAGAATTCCTAAAAGAAGCAATAAATTTGATAAACTTTATGGTTACTGTGTCATTTCTAAATGCGAAAAAAAGTGATTTACTCCCAGAAACTCCCATAAGGTGTGCCAGCTGGACATATCTATTAGTACCTACGCCTTGCATAGTTCTGTAACAAATTCCTGATTCAAACCTTACTTCATGTTATCACACCCGACACAGGCCCCACTCCCCATATACTACCCACTCCTGACACAGGTCCCACTCCCCATATATACTACCCACTCGACACAGGTCCCACTCCCTATATACTACCCACTCCTGACACAGGCCCCACTCCCCATATACTACCCACTCGACACAGGTCCCACTCCCTATATACTACCCACTCCTGACACAGGCCCCACTTCCCATATACTACCCACTCGACACAGGTCCCACTCCCTATATACTACCCACTCCTGACACAGGCCCCACTCCCCATATACTACTCACTCCTGACACAGGCCCCACTTCCCATATACTACTCACTCCTGACACAGGTCCCACTCCCTATATACTACTCACTCCTGACACAGGCCCCACTCCCCATATACTACTCACTCCTAACACAGGCCCCACTCCACATATACTCACTCCTGACACATGCCCCACTCCCCATGTACTATTCACTCCTGACACTGGCCCAACTTCCCATATACCGTATTTCCCCGTTTATAAGCCGGGCCACGAATATAAGCCGGGTCAGAGAGGGGATTAGGTTCAATATAAGCCGGGGCCCGAATGTAAGCCGGGGCAAGGACTCAAAAGTCATCAGGTAACACTTGTCTGGTCATAACTTTGAATCTAATTGGACTATTTATGTAATTCTTGCGGTCATATAAATCAGTTAAATGCATAAATTATAGAAATATTTATGAAGGTGATCAGCTTATGTTTTGATGAAGTTTTCGAGATTTATTCAAAGATGTTATCGAAAAGTACAGAATTTATCAGAAAATATGACTAGATGTCAGAGAAATTCCCCTTGCAAAATATTATAAGCCTGCCCCGTTTATAAGCCGGCCCCGTTTATAAGCCGGGTCATTATACCATTTGAAATCAATATAAGCCCGGGCTTATAAACGGGGAAATACGGTACTACTCACTCCTGATACTGGCCCCACTCCCCACATATAACTCCCTAGTGACACAGGCCCCTCCCCACATACTACTCACTCCTGACACAGGCCCCACTTCCCAGGGGCGGATCCAAGGGGTGGCCTGGGGAGCACGTGCCCCCCCTAGAAAAGGGACCATTGGTAAGACTCTTAACTATAGGAAATGTGGTACAGGACCCTGGCTGTGCCCCCCCTAGACCAAATTTTCTTGGCTGTGTCCCCCTAGACCACCCCTTCTAGATCCGCTCCTTCTTCCCATATACTACTCACTCCTGACACAGGCCCCATTCTTTACATACTACTCACTCCTGACACATGCCCCACTCCCCATATACTACTCACTCCTGACACATGCCCCACTCCCCATATACTACTCACTCCTGACACAGGCCCCACTCCCCATATACTGCTCACTCCTGACACAGGCCCCACTCCCCATATACTACTCACTCCTGACACAGGCCCCACTCCTCATATACTACTCACTCCTGAGACATGCCCCACTCCCTATATACTACTCACTCCTGACACAGGCCCCACTCCCCATATACTACTCACTCCTGACACAGGCCCCACTCCCTATATACTACTCACTCCTGACACAGGCCCCACTCCCCATATACTACTCACTCCTGACACATGCCCCACTCCCCATATACTACTCACTCCTGACACAGGCCCCACTCCCCATATACTACTCACTCCTGACACAGGCCCCACTCCCCATATACTACTCACTCCTGACACAGGCCCCACTCCCCATATACTACTCACTCCTGACATAGGCCCCACTCCCCATATACTACTCACTCCTGACACAGGCCCCACTCTCCATATACTACTCACTCCTGACATAGGCCCCACTCCCCATATACTACTCACTCCTGACACAGACCCCACTTCCCATATACTACTTACTCCTGACACAGGCCCCACTCCCCATATACTTGATTTTATTTTATTTTATTTTATTTGTTAAACTGGTACAGACATACTGCTCACTCCTGACTTACGTCCAACACACCCTTGACCCAGGACCCACTTCCAGTACCCTACTCGATCACTGCTGACCCAGGACCCACTTTCCACATACCACTTACTCCTGACTGAGTGACCCCTGTGTATACTACTCATCCACCTACACTCAGAGATGTACTCACTTAAAACGCAAGTGTTTTTAAATTTCATAACCTTTTATTATTCGTTTAAAACATTCCGTACAATGACGGAAATGACTCAATAACAATGTCGTTGTTTGAATCTCTCATACATATACGTAAGAAAGTAAGATTATTGTATTTAATCATTCCTTACTCACCAAAATCTGACATACTTTCAGTTCGTACTGGCATACAAATACACGAACTCATTCACACCATACATCTACAAATATATCACCATACTTTCATAGATTTAATACAGGTATTCACTGCTGTCGATGACAAAACTTCAATCCCGTAACAAATTTATTAGGTCTATCATACCTACTGAAGACAAAAATAAGTTTTTCCCCCATTGCAGCCCCTCGCCTCCCGAACCCCTTTGGCAAAGATCACCGCTTCTTGTATATACATGGGGTTAGTTCAAGATTTGGCCGCCGGTCTGGTGAGGGCACTTCTGACGTTTTGGTGAACTCGAACCAAATGAACATCTTATTGGAGTCGTCCTGTGAGAAACAAGCAAGCATTTAATGGTAAGACAGTAGCAGCAGAAAAAGTGGCTCAGTAAAGCCATAAGAAACGTGCCAATGTTGGGTAGTCATATAAATACCTTTGTTTGGTTGCCTGATACCTATTACCAGTATACTGATTGAGACATGGTCTATCAATACCGAAAGCCACCTGTGTAAGATACTCTAACACTGCTGCTATTTGATATTTCAAACGTAGATATTCAGTAAAGTAAAATTAAATGTATGTATAAACCCATGCATATATATAAGCACTGTGTGTGGACATGATGTGGAAGGGAGACTTGTGCCAGACTACTATAGTAGCAGTATCAGTGTTACCCTAAAAAACAGGTGGCCGTCGTCACTTCCTCTAACTCTCTGTTCCACAAGGTGATAAATCTTGACAGCTTGAAACCTTATCAAACCTTTAAGGATGGCATAGTCCCTTCAGATCAAGTTGTCATGATGCACCAATGGATGCACTAATGGTTCACAATGCCAATCCTTTATAGCATTGGTGACTTGCTAGGCAGGACTGCATCCATGCATCATGCCAATAAAAGGTATCAGACATCAACGCAGTATACCGTCCGTAAAGGGTTAACTGTTTCCCCAAGCCCAGTGGTGACCCACATGATGCTGCATGCGGATACCCGAGTGGTAGATATCTTTAGGAAAACACCGTTATAGAGAAGGATTTGGAATGTTCTTTTTTACCATTTCTAAAATAAAGATGTCAGGCATCTAGATATGCAAATTTAATTACTAAAGAAGAAATATTTCTATGCACTATGGGACTAAATGTGAGGTAGACCAAAAGTGACCAAAAGCAGAGTGGAATGAGGCAAATCACATTTTCATGATTTATAATGTTTTTAGCGACCCCCCCAAAAACATATTGCACATGATACAGGGTTATAGGTAAAGTTAACACATGGTCTAGAAAGAATTACAAAAGACCATTTACAGGAGAAACTATGGCCATTTAACCATGAAAAACGGGTGGGTCCCCAGGGATTATAAACTTAGCCATGTTGGAATTGAGCATAGTATGCTTGAGTACAATGGAGCCACAAACCCAACATTGGCACGTTAATAAAGAACGCAAGTATAAGTATGCTATCAATCATGCTTGTGACAAATAATATGTTGAAGCAAGTATGTTCCTGACCTAACTATTATCTTATGCAAATAATCTTCATGAACTTAAGATCGTGGAAAGAATTATGTGAATAACATTTACGTTTTCTAATTTAAAGGCGGCGGTTCTTACCTTTTTGCTGAGTTCGAAGCCCAGCTTCCTCATTTTGCGTACGAATGCACCCACTTTTTCAAAGCGGCTCACTACCTCAGCAATGATCAATGTCCCTCTGAAACAAGAAGCATTCCTTGACATCTGTCATAATATAAGTGCACACGTACACCATAATGGGCACATCAGCCATGGGATCGACCTTTAATTTTAGATACCACTGTCTATTTAACATGCTCACTTATAATTCAATACAGAAATGCCTGGGGAAGAAATCAGAAATATTGACCCAACTTAAATCTTTAAGGGCAGTATATTGCTCTAATGCCCTATGCCCATGTGTCTGCACGATGTACCAATGCAGCGCCGGCGAGTTACTCACTAACACTACGTTGGTACATCATGACGACAAGTGAACATGAAACCTGAGGCATCATCCGGTCTTTAAATGGTTAGAGGTACTCACCCAGTTTTGAGGGTTCTGTTGGCCTCACAGATGAAGTCCACCAAGTTGGTCCCCATGAGGGCGAGACAGAAAACAGCCACGTCGATACTGTCATCGGCAAGAGGCAGCTGGTGGCAGAAAGGTGAACTAATTTTAGATCCTGCCACAGAGTATCTGAGTAACATGAGTCGGTCCATAATACCACGGCGCTTCGAGTAGGGGTGTAGCAGAACCGGCCAAGGTAGATCACCAGCCCCATCATGCCATACATGTGAATATCCTCTACCCTAGGTCGGATTGATGTTCACTTTATGAGAATAGTCACCTCTTTAAGATAGCTTGAAATTGGTACTCCATGAATGGACTAATACATATGAACTGCCTAGCAGATTATGAAATACCAGGGGCGGACCCAGGAATTTGAAAAGGGGGGGTCCACCAAACACCAAAGTACTGAAAAGTGACGCGCCGCGACTCGCGGCGGATCAAATTATCATTAAAAAAAATTAATTTTTTTTCCAAAAGGGGGGGGGGGTCCTGACCCCCAGAACCCCCCCCTCTGGATCCGCCCCTGAATACCCATACCATAATTTAGGTGGGAATGGAACTGATTACTTTATACTTACTTGTGCTATGTCACAGACCGTGATATGTTCGTTAACAGCTACCAGGTCAAACGAGTGGACTGTGTTCTTGACGCTCTGTGCCAGCTTGGCGTCACCACATCCCATGTCAGCTACCACTGCATTAGGCCTGAGTGTAGCAGCATAATGAAACAGGCTTAGCTTTAGTATATTGAGTCTCTATGATAGCCCACTGTCTAGGGTTATAAAGGGGTGGTACTTTTGGTATGACAATTTATCGTCATTGCAATAGGTATTCATGAAATAACAAACCCAATGTTAAACCAAATATTTCCATGTAAATAGTAAGATTGGATTATCCTGCAGCCCATAGTGAATTATGTTTTTTGCATGGAAATGAATACATGTTGATTAATGGTCGAACAGATACTTTGCCTAACGAGATGTCCATTTCTTTTATTAAATGTGTTTATGTAGTTGGTTTTAGTAATAGCCATAGGAAGGGATATCAAGACACATCATCTCACCTTGCTTTTACAAATTTGATGACCCTATTCACGGGGTTCTCCGGCCACTTCTCCACCTGGGACGTGAAACCATCGTGGTAAACCTGAAGAATCGCAAAGGTATTGATTCATTAAAACATTTATTAGATAAGTCTAAAATCCTAGGTCTATCGATTTTAGTGTTTTCTATTTCAGACACCATAGCCACTTTCTCGCCCTATATTCATATATTCCAAACATGACATACTTTATCAACATAATGATATCTTCTACAAGTCGCATTCACGTGTCAGAAGGCATCATATTTTACAGGATTTTTAAATTTCTCCTACACTAACCTTAAATGCGTCTGGGTCGGTCCGCATGAGTTGTAGCGCCTCCTCACCGGTACACGTATAGAGCTGCTCATTGATGAACCGGAAACGCGCCCCACTCAGCTGGGCCTGCATCCGGTCACGCAGAGACAGCGGTTCACTCTTCTTCGCCTTAGCTTTCGGTGATCCCTCCACGGCTTCACTCTTCCGTTTCTTGCCAGATACGGCTTCGTCTTCGGTAGGTTTTCTATCTAAAGCGTGTTTCAGCTTGCCAATGTTGAAAGGCGATTTTGTTTGTGGAGACGGATGGTCGGATTTAACATTTTCTTCCTCTGAGTCTTCATTCTTTTGCTTTTTGTTTTTTAATTTTTTGGTACTGTCTACATTATCTTCTAAAATATCTTTATCTACATTGCCAGCGTTTTCTGTATTCAACGTCTTCTTTTTCTTCTTCTTAGCTGGTTCATCTGTGTCTTCTATTGGCGGCGGTATCAATTTTTGTTTCTTCTTCTTTTGTTTACTCTGCTCTGGTTGCGTATCTTCCGATGAAGAATCATCACTATCACAGTCTCTTACTTTTGTGAACAGACCTTCAGATAAAGCTTCCGTTGTTTTCTTTTTCTTTTTCTTCGACTCCACTGGTGTACATGCTAGAACAGAAGGGGTTTCTTGCTTCTTCTTGGTCTTCTTCTTCTGTTGAGCTGAGTCATTAACAGATTCGGTTTCATCATTGCTAATCTCTTCTTCCGCGATGACTTTGATTTTATTCCTTTTCGCTTTCTTCTTTCCCAGCTCGGCTGGCTCAGGTGTGTCACTTATTTCTAGTAGTAGTGTATTGATCCTACTTTTCTCCACTGGTTCAGGCTCTGGCAACGTTTCCTCCTGTGGATTTTCTGTTTTACTCAAGTCAATACGACTTTCTGTGTCGTTACTAGAGTTCCGCTGTTGCTCTCTCATGACAGCCAGATGTTTATATTTATTACGTGGTGATTTACCAGCGGGAAGTATTACCTTTCCTTGTTTCATCTTCATCTTCAACTTTAACTTCTTTTTACGTTCAGCAGCTTCGGTTTGATCTGCTTCTGAATCTTTTATTGGCTCGCCATCCTCTCCTCTTTTCTTCCATGTGTTGTTACCTCGTTTTCCTCTCTTGTGCTTGCCTGGCGGTCTCCCTGCTCTCTCTGCTTTCTGCTGGGCATCATTTGCTTTACCTTTTGCGTCTTTGTTTTTCCATTTCTTGGACCTCTCTGTTGGACCTTTCTGTCCTCGCTGGCCTCTTCTGAGCTTAGGAGTCTCTACCTCTTCCGTCTTGTTCTGTTAAACAGGGGTAAATCAGAAGGAATATTTCAAGAAGGAAGTCCATGTTCAATTTTCTCCATACCTCATGTAAATCATGACACTTTGAAACAAAAGAGACATCAATATGTTGTGTCTTAGGATGACACAATCTCTCATGTTTTAACAACGATAAATATCTTTTATTTACATAAACAATGCTCAAGAGGTAGCAGTGGCTTAAATGATGTCCAAGGACTATCGTAAAGTCCAACTTTAATTTGAAACCAAACCGTTAACGGTCATATTTAGGGTGCGGCTTCTATAGGGCTTTAAAAGGAGGAATACTTCAGTACTAAAACCTCCATAATCACACCCCTTTGCGGCAGTTAGGATTGTCTCAAATTAGTGGTGTGGCTTATCTGTATGTGGGTTCGGCTTATAAGCAAAACTTCACAGTATCCTACATAGATATTTAACGTGCACACCCGGTACTGACACTATTGTTCAATACAAAGACTTCACTACATGACAAGTATCTCTACTTACATCACTTCGAACTTTCCCAAAGAGTCCATCATCTAGTTTGTTAACGTCTGGAGCCGCGTCCCACGTCGCCTCCTCAAACATGGACATGGCAACCTGACAACAAGGAAATACATGTATATCAACTGTAAAACTATAAACGAAATTGAATTAGGAACTTAATCCTGGGGGGGGGGGGTGACTACAGTAGTATATGGTAAGCACAATAACGATAAAGCCCCTACCCCGGAATAAGGGACTGATCATTTCTTAACAACAGGAGGGGGTTTGCTTGGAGCGTGCGAAATTTTTGACACCATCCACCCCCCCCTCCCGGTCAATGGGTCGACATTCTTTACCCCCCCCCCCTTTACGGGCCGAAAATCGGTGCGCATGTGGTGCCTTTGAAACATAGTAACGCGCAGCCTTTTTGGCCCAAAGCAGCTTAAGTTTTGTTGGAGACTGCTTAAAGTGGCATTCTCACCGAGCGTTTCCCACTCACAATTCTAGTACTGTTCTAGTCTGCTATGTGGTAAGTGCGAGTGGTGAGAATGTCCCTTTAAAAGAATGCTCACTGCTTAAAAGAATGCTCACTGCTTAAAAGAATGCTCACCCCCCCCCCCAATCCACCAAGCCCCAGTTGTTAAAAAATTAGCACTAGATGCATGCACCTGTATATTTAAATGGACCATATTTAGTTTTGCCCCCCCCCCCCCCGGCATGGAGGCTTTTCAACTTTAGCCCTCCCCCCGCGGGCCGTTGTTTCTTTTTCCCATTATGACCCCCCCCCCCCCCCCCCCCCCGTATCCACCAAGGCCAGTGTGTGACTGACAAGTGTGAGACTTGGCTTAGAGAGGCGGGCGGACTCTCCCAGGCACTTACTGGGTTCACTGGTACACAGGGCAGCCTCTCTTAGGGAGGATTCATTATTTATGGCAGGGGTGGGGGTGAGCGTTTAGAAAATCGAATAATTGGAAAAAAAAGCCCCCCCCCCCCTCGGAATAGGTTGAAAAAAAAGCGCCCCCCCCCCTCACATTAGATCGTTTTTAACTTTATTACAAAAACGACATTGGTGTATACTGATAATGCTGGGCACTTTTTTAACCTACAATTTACTACCTTGTAAGGTGTTTTAGTGTAAAAGTCTCGAAATACTTGCTGGTGAGTGATAATAGTCAAACCTCTATACTTCAGACACTCGATCAATGTTTTTCGACTTACATACTGTTGAGTTTAAAGGCGCACTCAACACAGGACCTATACCTGCCGAGTTTTGTATGCAAATGACGTTGTGGGTTCAGGGCCCCATTGCTTATAAATTGGAAGCTTCCGTACCCCCAGTGCTTTCATGAGGCGGGCGATTTTTTGAAGACTGGCAAAATGGTGGGCGATTCTGAGTTTCAAAAGTGATGCAGTGAGAAATTTGCTGGGAGTTTGAGAAAAATTTCCGAAAATTTTGAAAATATTGACATAATTTGGTAGAATATAATACAGGCTGTAAACAAAAATCGCGACATTTCAACATACTAAATTCGCGACATTTTAAGGAATACCGTATTCGACCTAATAAGCGCCCTCCCCCTAATAAGCCCCCCTCCTTTTTAAGATTTTCCCCCCAGATTTTTTAACAGGTTCCTCCGATTTTGTTACTGTTTTTCACACTTTGTATGACTTGAAACACTTCACACCTGAGCAGGTGTTAAGGCAAAGCCAGGTATGAAGGCATAGGGCTGAGTAGAACCCTTGTAGAGGCTACTGAGGTGGAAAAAATACAGCCATGGGGGGCGCTTATTAAAATGAATATTCGAGGTTGATTTTTCCACTTAAAATAATATTTCAAGCGCCCAGGGCCGCTGGCGCTTATTACGTCGAATACGGTACCCCTAATAAAAAAGCCCCCCCCCCTAAGAATAGGGTAGAAAAAAAAGGCCCCCCCTTTGAATACCCCTAAAAAAATTGCCTCCCCCCTCAAATGCTCACCCCCACCCCGGCCATAAATAATGAACCCTCCCTTAGTGTCTATAGTGTGGCTGAGCCCCGGGGGCTTTCAAGTTTCAGCCCTTTGGGTTTGGCTGCATCATGTGCATGTGTCACTGTGTCCCACTGCCAGAGCTCGGAGGCAGTGTGGTGGGTGAGTGTCTTTTTTTTTTTTTTTTTTTTTTTTTTTTTTTTTTTTTTTTTTTTGCTATGACTCATAACAAGTTTATTGCCATGATTTTCAGTACATTTTTGGGTCCTGTTTCTTGCTTGGTGTCGCTTACTCAAGACAAGATTGCCGTCGGAATTTTATAGATTTGGGTATATACAGGGTGATACTTCATGAATGTACAATGTGAATGTGATCTATATACATCATAATATAATTAATACAGAGTGGATGTGATCTATATACATCATAATACAGCTAACACAGTAAGCGTCGGATTTGAGTTTGTAATGACCACAGCTTGGAATTCATTTTGACATGTTAGTCTGGGGTTTAATATACCTTCGCAACCATTTTCTATGCATGCTTTGTCCGTTTTGCTTATCTATCAGTATTCCGGGGGGGGGTGATCAATTTTTATTCTTTTTCTTCTTTTTCTTTCTTGGTTTTGGTTTCTTTAGGTAGGTCCCCAAATGTTTTTTAAGTTGCAACTTAAAGCTAGCTTTATCAGAGCATGTTTGTAGATGAGACGGGAGCTTGTGTCACGTCTTTTAGTTTTAACGTGTCTGCAATGGAACTACGACATGCCAATTATTACTGCCTCACAGTTATACAGAAATACCTGTGACGATAGTCACATAGTAAGAGTTCACAAATACTTACTGTTTTGTTTTAAAACGGCCAAATAGTGTGCAATCTCTGCGCTCACATGTGTTTTTACATGGGCGCTGACATCTTGACTGTGGAATCATGGGTGCGCAGTTCAGGCTGCGCATCAAAAGTAGGTCAAACATAGAAATTGGTTCATGCGGGAGAAATGCAAAGTTTCGCTACTTTGGAATCAAGTTTACGGGTCTAATACCAACTCTATTTTGAAGAGAGTTGGGCTCCAGCGGTAGTGAAGCTAGGTCTTTTATTTGATAGATTGTGTGGTTTCTACGAACTCAGATTTTGCCAAGTGCCGTGAGTTTAACACGAACTCATCAAGACACGGGACTTCCTCACCCTCCAAAGAAGATGGGGGCAGGGCACTTTTGATCACCCCTGAACTCCTCTTGTGGTTACGGATTGTGTATCGCGGATACTTCACCTGTGTATACATCACAATGGATGATATTTTCACACATGTCAGGGAGGGAAATGCCTTCCAAGTTCGGATATGGTTGGACAATACAGAAAATGACCTCAACCAAGGGTGAGTTTCAAAATCTTGACTTTAATCTAAGGGAGTGCTCATTTTTTAACAACAGGGGGGGGGGGGCGGTGAGATTTCGCGCGGAGCGCGCGAAATTTTTTCACCCCCCCCCGCTAGAGGGGTCGCAATTTTTTACCCCCCCCCCCCCCGGCAGGCCGAAAATCGCGCGCGTTCGCGCCCCTTTGTAGCATAGTCTATCAGGGTTGCCACTGTCAGGGAAAATGTCAGGGAAAATATTTTTCGTTCCAGGTCAGGGAAATGTCAGGGAATTTCAGATTTTTTGGCAAAATGTCAGGGAATATCATCAATATGATATTTTCTGAAAATGTCAGGGAAAATAATGTTTTGTCAGGGAAAATCTCGGAAATACAAGAAAAGTCACCTGTTTTCTTTTGAAAAAAGCCTGTATTTTGCTAAAATTTTAAGGGAGAAAAATATCTTAGTCCTCAAAAAGGAGGGGGGTAAAATTTTGTGCGCAGGCGATACACAAAACCCGTTGTTAAATAATGACCACTCGCTAAGTAGAAGATAACTTTAAAAAGAGTGCATATTCATAGTTGGAGGGCATTTCAAAACATTGGGTTTATGTCGCGATTGTCAGGGAAATTTAATATAACGCCAGGGAAATGTCAGGGAAAAGTCAGGGAATTCAAAACTACCTTGTCAGTGGCAACCCTGATAGTAACGCGCGGCCTTTTTCCCTCAAAACAGGTTGAATTTTTTTTACCCCCCCCCAAGAGGGGTCTAAATTTTTTTACCCCCCCCCCCGGTCAAGGGGTCCAAATTTTTTACCCCCCCCCCCCAAATCCACCACCCCCCCCCCTGTTGTTAAAAAATGAGCACTCCCTAAGTTTGATAGGCTTAGGCGGCCGGTGATATAGCCTACGCACATCCTCGAGGTGCGAATAAGCAGGGCTCGACAAATCGTTCAGCATGTGTGTGTCCGATGGGCACAGACACAAAAATATGTTGTGTCCGGTCGCTGAAATCTGTGCCCGACCGAACCATGAAAACTTGGAGATATTTCTCTTTAATTAGGATGATATATTTAAAGATCTTGTATTGGGATATTGACCTCCATATTAAGAATCCTGTTAATGCAAGCTTTCCAACGATGTATAACACTTCATTATTTGTCTGGTGGTTTTTGCTCATGGAAATATAGTCCAAATTTTGCTCAGTTTCAGTTGTGTCCACTGGGCACAACTGTCAAATATTTCTGTGTCCAGTGTAATTTTTCTGTGTCACGGGCACTGGACACAGCGATTTGTCGAGCCCTGGAATAAGGATTTCTATTCGCACCTCGAGGAGGTGTAGGCTGGTTTCACTATTCGGACCTCAAGGAGGTGTAGATATCACACAGTAGGAAGAGCCTGCTATTCACACATCCTCGAGGTGTGGATAAAAATTCTTATTCGCACCTCGAGGAGGTATGGCTGGTATTTCTTATTCACACATCCAGGAGGTGTCAGCAAGGATTCTTATTCACACCTCAAGATGGGAGGGGGGGGCTTTAAAAAAATTAAAATATACTATTTTTTTTGTCATTCTCTCTCTCCACCCCCCCCCCCAACCCCAGGAATTCGGCCAAAAGGGGGGGGGGGGCGGGCATGATATTAGAATGGGTACCTGTCTCTAAGGGGTTAGAACCTGTCTCTACTGACGTGAGAGGATCGGGAGGCTTAGTAGGGGTACGGGAGTGGCTAGCATGATATAGGCCTAGGGCTAGGCCCTAGCCAATGTCAATTACAGCCAATTACAGCCCCCCCCCCCAATATTTTGTTACCCCCCCCCCCTAGCCTAGAGCCTGGCCCTAGGAGTCAAATTATTGACCCTCCTCTACCCTCCCCCTCCCCCTCCAGGTCAGAAATAGTGCCCCCTGTATAGGCTGTAGCATAGTATAAAATGTCAAAACATATGTGGAATTTTGACCCCCCCCCCCAAAAAAAGGGAGTCTAAATCAAAATCCCCCCTCCAAAAATGTATCTAAATCCCCCCCCCCAAAAAAAAGTATCTAAACCCCCCCCCCCCCTGCTAAACCTCCCTGAGGTGTGAATAAGAATTTAGCTCACACCTCCTCGAGGTCCGAATAGTGAAACCCAGCCTACACCTCCTCGAGGTGCGAATAAGAATCCTTATCCGCACCTCAAGGATGTGCGAGTAAGGAACGCTATACGCACATCGTAGAGGTGCGAATATCACCGCCCGGCTTAGGCCCAGGGAGTGATCAATTTTTAAGAACAGGGGGGATGTTGGTTTTCGCACGGAGCGTGAAAAATTTGTTACACCTCCCCCTCCCCCGGTCGAGGAGTCAACATTTTTTACTCCTCCTTTTCTAAGGGAGTGCTCATTTTTTAACAACAGGGGGGGGGGTGGTGGATTTGGGGGGGGGGGGGTAAAAAATTTGGACCCCTTGACCGGGGGGGGGGGGTAAAAAATTTAGACCCCTCTTGGGGGGGGGTTGGGAAATTCAACCTGTTTTGAGGGAAAAAGCCCGCGCGTTACTATGCTACAAAGGGGGGGGGTGAAAAAATTTCGCACGCAGCCCGCGAAATCTCACCGCCCCCCCTGTTGTTAAAAAATGAGCACTCCCTAAGGGCAGAGGGAATTTTTTTTTTTAAAAAGCTTCGCTACGGGAGGGGCCGGATCAAAAAATTCCCCGAAGGGCAGAGGAATAAAAAATTAAAAAAAGGCATCGAAAACATCATTTTTGGGTAATCTAAGGCAGAAATAAGATATGTTGAGTAATATCCCCAATCTGAAAGGCCTCTTTCTACCTTTTACTGGTCAACATGTAGCCTACTTTTCTTTTTCTTTTTTAGGAAAATTCTCAAAAAATCTCAGGGGAAAGGTAAAAAAAAAAAAAAAAAAATTTTTTGTGCAAAATTCCAAAAATCTCGGAGGCGGATCCGTAATCCAAGTAGGCCCTAATCAAAATAAAACGGCCTTAGGGTCGAAAATCGGCTCGCGCACGGGCACTTAAGGATAGTCTTAGTTATTGACTCAGGGTTACCACCCAGTCTTATGCGACGCCTCAAGGCGAAAACAAACAGGACGCGTTTTCTACGCGTGGACGGAAAGTGCCATGGTGACGGGCGCGTAGAGCGTAAGAAATGCCCTGTGAGGCGTTGTCTATGCGACTACGCACAGACGTTTACGCTCCCTGTATGTTTCCGCCTTCATGAGGGGTTGCATCAAGATAGTGAAAGTCCAATTTCACATATCGATTATAACATGAAATACTACTTCAATCAATCCAAAAATGTAACAATAGATAGATTGAACACCCATCTACTTATCACAATGACAAACATTACTGAAATCCTACTTTAACCATGTGAGAAATTGAAAATAAAAAAAGTCACAAAATAACACAAAAAAGTTCACTTGCAAAATTAAACTCTTAAGTACTGAATATGAACCAGAGGCCCCCAAACAGAGGCTAACCCTAACCCTAACCCTAACCCTAACCCTAACCCTAACCCTAACCCTAAAAAATGATGGTAATTTGCTTCAGCATAGAGCTCTATGGGAGCGTGAAGATGGGGGGACTGATTTATAAATGGGGGGAGGAGGTCCAATTTGATGAGAAAATCCACCGCAGCACCTTCGCTCCAGGGAAGGGTCGCAGCACTTCACCTGAAAATAACCCTTCCCTATAGGGCATAGGCCGGACTGGAGCTAGTTGCGGCGGCCTGCACTGGTAAGAGCTGATAGGCTGGGTACCAGCATGTCCCTGGAAGTGATTGTTACCCAGGGACAAGATACCAGTCAGTGTGTTTCTTATCAGTGATGGTAACCGGACCCAGCGAAATTTTAAATGGCTGACCCACTGGGTATGGGTCTTCAGGCCTATACTGAAACTGGCACTAGCTGGCGAGGCAGAAAAG
The DNA here is from genome assembly GCA_947462335.1 of Harmothoe impar. NCBI lineage: Eukaryota > Metazoa > Annelida > Polychaeta > Phyllodocida > Polynoidae > Harmothoe > Harmothoe impar. The sequence continues at coordinate 29,384,811 of OX381710.1, forward strand.
AGCATCCCTAATGAGCTCACAGCTCGATCAGGATAGCCCATAATCTTTAATAAATTAGCAGGGCACCAGGAGGACGGAATTTTATTGATAGTGCCTGTAAATGACATTTAGATTAGATGTTGTATAGATTTTAATTGATATCATCGATATCATCATGGGCTTGCCTGCAGGTCACAGATTCGGTATGCATCTTTGGCTTCCTTCATCTGAACTTGCTTTGCAGTTAGTTGTTACCCCCAGGTATGACCCCAATGCACTTTCTATCACTGAGCCCCTTTAATTATCAATTATTAAAGTAATAGCTCAAGTCAAGTTACTTCCAATACCCTTGCAGTCCCTATTAATATGCTTTTGTCTTGTCATCCTTCCCTTCGCACAGAGATGACCACCGGTTTAGCCTGCTCCACTGGGCAGCGCGTGAAGGCCGGACTAACATCGTGGAGATGTTGATCCAAAGAGGAGCGAGGATCAATGCCACCAACATGGGTGACGACACGGCCCTGCACTTAGCAAGTAGCCATGGCCACAGAGACATCGTCCTGATTGTAAGTTAACGTCTTCCCTTCAATATAATTCGGAGGCAGCTTTGATCAGAGGTTCAATCTGAATTATTATTAACCTCGGCCTACCATGTACAAATCCCCTAATTATATGTGTCAGTTAGTGGTCTATATTAAGTATATTAACAGATCTGTATTTACATGCATGCAGTAACCTCTTTATTATTTGTTTACTATTCTCTCTGGGATCAGATGACTTTTGCAGCAATGTAAATGACACTTTTACACTTTTGTACTTTTCCCCAACGACCATTCACAATTGACTCAGAGTAATTGTACCAGCCAGCAAACCCCAAGGCATTGCTTTGGCACCTGCACCACCGTAGAATATTATCCCTCCGACCTGCCCTGTTCCACGCCTCACCCCCTGGTTCTCACCGTGCGGTTATTATTTGCACGTGTGAGTGTGTGCAGTAGTGCCGACCCTCTGGGGTGGGGTTTGGGGGGAGCAGGGTGTGTGTGTGTGTGTGGAGGGGGGGGGGGGGGGTAACATGTGTGGGTGGAGGGCAGCCCTTATACTACAGCCCATCTGGCAGGAGGCTGGAAGAACTGCTACATTCCATGGTAACCATAACGATCAGGTCTCACTGCCCCAAGTAAAGCTCATTGGGGCGGGGGGGGGGGGGGGGTCTAGACACATCCCAGGACTACTACTATAACATATATATATATGTACCGGTATATGTATAATGGAAGTGGAGTCCGCCCCCCCCCCCCCCCCCTTCAATGGGTATGCTGTGACTTGGCTGTGACTTGACGTTTCAGGTCATTTCTTTTTATAGCAACACTATACAATATGTAACCTGACTGAACCATACTTTACACCTTTCATCTCAGCTTCTTCACAATAAGGCAAACATCAACGCTATCAACGAGCATGGCAATACTCCTCTACACTACTCCGTCTTCTGGTCCCACGATCAGATCGCTGAGGTGAGTCCCTAGCATACACTACCAGATTTGATTAGAAAATGATATCAAATTTGACCATAGACGTTGATATAATAAGTTGGATTAATATGCATATGATCGTGTGATAGGCATTAATTATGCCAGCCTTAGATACATAGGCCTACTCAAACTGTTCAAATAAATATCTTGCGAAATTTTAACTCTATATTAGCAGTATGTGTGGTGGGTGTATTAATGTTTTTCTCAGCTCATATGATAGCTGATATGAATAAATGAATGTGAAATGAGAGGAAATATATTGGTTTTAATTTGACCCTGTAGGATCTTGTTAATTATGGGGCGATCGTATCCTTGGCGAACAAGTTCGGGGAGACCCCAGTGGACAAAGCCAAACCCAGCGTCTATAAACTATTACGAGGTATGAATTCTTTCTCATAGATCTATGCGTGAAATTCCAATACATTACAGCGGTGAAATTTTGCATATATTAGAAAACTCGAATGTCTCAAAACATATGTTTAAGAATCTAAAGGAAATAATGAGATCAAAGGAAAATATGATCAATAGATATATGCTGCTCGGCTGTATTTAATTAATTTCATATTTATACAATAGTCAAAGTTCCAACACTGTATCTTGATTATAGGATAGGAGTCGATGGGCTCTATTCATTCTATCCCCACTTACTTATTACACTGACTTCTATTTCAGAGCGGGCTGGCGCCATGGGACAGGACCTCAAAACTATTCCCTTCAAAGACCGCAGCTGGCTGGGTTTCAAAACACGCAGTCGTAAGTATCTTAATCTTAAACAATCAAGTGGACCATGCATAGGGTCTCCCGCCTAATACTAACTAAACACCATATCAAAGCCTCGGTTTATGGCAACGATCCTTCGCCATAATTTGTCAACAATGTCAAACTTAAAATTATAAAAACAAAGTATTGTTATTAAAGGTGTTATATGTTTTTATCCACTAGGGGATGCTACGCTCTCCCGACACTCCGGCATCGACATATCACACTTGAAGTTGCAGGTACAACTGGAATCAAGTCACTCAGGAAATGTAAGTACCCCAATACTAAAACTATTAAAGGGGGTTGAATATCATATCCGCGTATTGGGCCGAAATCTTCCTACTTCTATAGGAATTCCCACATTTTTCCTGGGATTTCAAGAACAAATTTACTAATTTCCCATAAAGGGGTAACTGAAATGTTAAGATATTATACTTTTTCTCAACCATTTAAGTGGCATCTCTGAGTAAGCAAAACTGTAATCAATTAGACATACAACCATTAGTATGCTTAATTCAACATGTAGCTGTATATTTTCCTGTATGCACATCCATTACTTGTTACAGATATGGCGCGGGACGTGGCAGGATAACGATATTGTAGCCAAGATTCTCCACCTGAGGGAGTGCACACAGAGGAATGCACGCGACTTTAAGGAAGAATATCCTCGTCTCAGGTATTTGTTAATTTTGTTTCCACCTATATAGAAAGAAGTAAAGAGATATAATGTGTCCTCAAGATTGTCCAATGCCAATGTAGCAAGTTTAAATGAATTGAGATATGTGTATTGGGGTGCTATTGCAAAATTAATTGCTTTTTGACAGTGTGATTTAGTAGTAAAGCCTCTTGTCCCATACTAAATAGCAAATTTCCAGTCGAAAACAAATACCAATCAGGTTTGTGGATAACGCTAAATGTATGATTAAGACTGAAAAGTCAAAACAGAAATGTCATGTACCAAGTCTTCTTTCATTGACCTGACTTGTTCTCCCTTACAGAATCTTCAACCACCCTAACATCCTGCCGGTACTGGGTGCATGTGCCAAGCCCCCTAACCTGGTCATCATTAGTCAGTACATGCAGTTCGGCTCCCTCTATAACGTCCTACACGCAGAGACAGGTAAGCCTTCCACATAAACATCCTCTTCTGGGCCTAATGTATGAAAGGAGAAAGAGGAAAATATGATGAAAAAAGTAACACTTGGGACCGGTAATTGCGTTGTGGCTCCAAGCAGTCTACATGTATCTACAGGTGGCAGCACTAGCCCAATGACACGACCCTCAAGTACTTATCCACCAGAGCCCGTCATGACCCTAACATCTTATTTGTTGGGCACCAGTTGTCTCCAATATGTTAATCAGAACAGCCACTTAAGACCTAAACTAAAGAACCATCCATGTAAATGCATTCAGTGTAGTTGTCCTGGTTCACACCTACTGTAAAAACAATAGACACTTGCAGAAACTCCCAAATCAGATCCCTAACCTCTCGAAGGGGCAGGCCCTACCCTCCAATTAGGGCCTTCAGTACAGCGCCATAGGTATACAGATTGCGTTGGTGTTGGCTAGAACCCTGTTTTTACGTCAACAACACCCATGTTCTAAATCTCTTTATTTGAATTGTTGGTAAATATCTGGATGGCTTTCAGGTATTGTGGTGGACCAAAACCAAGCGCTGCGGTTTGCTGTTGACATTGCACGGGGGATGGAGTTTTTACACACAATGGAACCGCTTGTCCCAAACCTGGTGCTCTCATCTAAACATGTTATGGTGAGTCTAAATACATAGACCTTGATGATATAATAATAAAACTGCATGGACAGAGAACATAATTAGTCAAGAGCAAAAGAAATCATCAAATATTTAAGTGGAAAAGAAACGAAGGGTTATTCAATGGACCGAGATCGCTGACCCACTGTCTATTTAGTAGACCTGCTTATTAGATGTACCCAAGTGTAGCCCTAAATGTGTCCTTTCTGGTACCCAAATTCAACACGAGAATATTATCATTAATCAGTTAATAATGTCCTCTGTTATAGGTTTGATATTAGGCTTATCTTCCAGAAAAGACTGCATGCAACTGAGTTGAGGGTTTAAGCTATTATGGAGAAAATTCCTTTCTAATCTGAAAAATAATAGAATTAAAGAATATAAATTTGAGTAAACCTATGATTATCATACCTGATTTTTCTTTGTGCGGGGAATCTGAGATCATATCAACTCCCCCGAAATGAGATAAATCGGCTTGACGGCCGACCCCGTGGATGTTAACCTGATGGTACGTGTGTAGCGTAACACCACTCGATGCTTTCAGATCGACGAAGACCTGGCCAAGATTAACATAGATGACCCGAAGTACCAAATGAAGGAAAAGGAAGGCGCGCTCATTAGTGGGGTACTGGCGCCACATCCCTAACCTCACTCTCATATTGAGGCCCCCTCTTCTCCTCACCTCCTCACATGGGGGCTCTACTTCCCTGCCTTGACACCAGGGGGCGTTGTAGCACTGGCACGCCCCCTGGTGTGGTTTTGCCCAACTCTTCCAAGCACTGACACCCAATGTTCAGCCAACCCTAGACTCCTGCAATTTAATTACTTATAATTAACATATCTAAAATACCGGGTAATTAATTTCCAGCTAGCAAAAATTGGACAACTCATAGATATGTATTTTTTATTACCTCCTGGTAAACCAATATTTGTTTTGCTCGAGGAGAGATCAGTTTGGCCGAGGGTTGGCACTAACTTGTTTCTGCGTTACTAATAATGACTTGTACTTGGTCGATCAAGTTTCAGATATAGGTGACAGTGTAGAGTGCCTTGACCTTCAGATTCACATTGAATGTGCCCATGACCTCCAGCTGACCTTGATCTGACCTTGAAGAGCAGCTTGCCGAGGGCTGTGACCTAGTTCCACTCACTGGCTGCACGGCTCGTTTTGTGACCCTGATATGACCTCTGTTGTGACCTCTCGACGACCTTGAACCACCAGGCTGTCCTGACCGCTGTGAATGTCCTTTGCATCAATGACCTTTTGAGTTTGTTTGCCAGTTCGGTTTACTTGTATATGTCCTCGTCCTTGTTTGTGTGGTCTTAGGGAGTGCTCATATCTGAACAATATGGCCTTTAGGGGATTTTTAGGGGTGGGTTAAAAATGTTATCCCCATGAATGGGGACAAGGGGCAAAACATAAACAGCGCGTTACTAATGTGTTACCGCTAAATTTCACCAACCTCGCCAACCTGCGGTTAAAAAATGAGCACTCCCTCAGAATTTGTTACCGTATACAAGAGAATACCTAGGGCTAGGAACCTCACTTTTCTCACGTTAAAAGCATTTATCACAGTCACTTGTTAACAATACACTCTGACGATTGTCGTCTACACACCCACATTATGTACCGCAAGAATAAACATCACTTTGTATATATGGAAGAGCGTAAAACGACACACTAATTGACACGTCCCAGATTTTATCCAAAAAAAAAAATTGTTGCTGATACAGCCTTCATCCATACCTTGCACAGATCACGCCAGCTGCAACACATGTAGTTCACATAGCCAATAGTAATTGACACGTGCACCACTGACTGGCATTCATATATTATAAGAACTTAGTAATGACTTATATAGAGTTGTGCAAAAGTAGGACATAGCCAAAACAGTACCACCGGTATTTAAACGGGCGTCTCGTCTACTATATTATTATAGATCCGACATCAAATGAGAGGTTTAGTGTTGATATTGATATGTATGTTTTTATTCATGATACTCCTATTGCGTGAAAACTCTCGACCTCATTAGCTCTTAACGTAGAGTACAGACTTGAGAATGGTGTAGGTGAAGAAACAAGCCTTTTGTGGATGCATCTGTTAATGTTATATAGGCGCAACCTATGCCGAGTTACTGCATGGGCATGCACAGTTACGTCTTCATTTGAATTAATCCATACCTGTGTATATAGCAACAAACACCATATCATTGCAATTATAATTTGTGTTTCAACATTAAATATATGTTTTAATCACAAGATTACAAAATTTGTCAACGACAATTGTCCATTATTTCCCACCTATTCTTATATGGTTTTTACACTTCACATTTCTCTATAGTTTCTGATTTGATAAAGCAGTGACTATTAATGACATGTTTTGATGTGATATGATAACATTATATTAAGTCTACCGATCTCTGCTTTCAGATTGATGAAGACTTATCGGCAAAGATCAACATGGCTGATTACCGGTTCTCATTTCATGAGCGCGGAAAAGAATACAACCCGGCTTGTCTGGCTCCAGAGGGTAGGTTTTCATATGGGTACTGTCATCCTATGTAAAGTACAACTAGAGAAACTACTTGAGGTATTTGACAGATTTACACTGGAACTGTTAGACTGTCCAACGAAAACCCTCTATGATACTGAAAATTAAACCATTTAGACCAATGATTTAATTTGTCTAAATGGGTTCTTGCCACTCCTGCTCATGTTGACATTTGTAAGTTGTTGTCTTGTCCAGATATAATATAAAAGTAATGTCAAATACATTCATTAAAAAAGAAAAAGCCAGATAACTCTTAGTTACACATGCATGTTTCTTTTCCTTATAGCTCTCAATAAGAAGCCATCAGAGATCAACCAGCGTGCTGCCGACATGTGGAGCTACGCTGTACTAATGTGGGAGTTGGCCACTCGGGAAGTGCCTTTTGCTGACATGTCACCTATGGAGATAGGCATGAAGGTATGGTCAACATTACCATTTTTGTCATGAGAGTATTTTTAACATAATCTTCACAAAATGTCAGTGTCATCCAAAGGCATTAAAGTTTACTGTTCCAAGCAGTCATGGCTGAAGTTGAACTGAGCTTATTGTATCTACACGTATATGATCATCTGGCTTTTTTTGTTGGAATTGTTTATTTGCAACGTCAATAATGATGCATCGCATCAATACAGATACATGTACATACAGGCAGTGGTGTAGATCACCCAATATTGTGTTTTAGAAAGGCTTACAGTTATGGGCTAATTGCAAATGTGATCTCATCATCTTTGACCTTCATTACTCTATCACCTGATACTCCCTATCCTATTGCAGATTGCCCTGGAGGGTTTGAGAATCACCATACCACCAGGTACGTCAGCACACATGTCGCGACTCATCAACATCTGTATGAACGAAGACCCCGGTAAGAGACCCCGCTTCGACATGGTCATCCCCATCCTAGAGAAGATGAAGGCTGCAAGCTAAATGTTAAAACCTAACCAAAGTTCACACGTTTAAAGGGGCTAAAAGTCCTCTACTGTTGGCCACATGGAGGTTGTTACTAATACTATTTAACTATGTTAAAAAATTATGAAATTATTAGGTCCTAGTGGTGTTGCTATGTTACAGAGTGACTCCTTTTGCATTCTATATCAGACATAGAATATTACAACAAATTGTTCTGTAGATGGGTCAATGTAGTCAGTGGCTATCAAATACGCGAAATACGCCTTTATAAACGTATCTAACCTTTTCCCTGAAAGTTCTGTGGAAATGACATGACACAATATATTGCATCGTATATGGTCATGGCCTTCCCATGAATTATAAACTAGTTTGACATTCTAAGTTCCCTTGTGCTAGATCACATGGGTCACGATACCAGTCACAACTCTGGTAACATAATTCTACAAATAACTTCTGAAACGCATTCATTGTGCAATTTCTCTAATACATGCACTAAGAAAGACACCACTAGAGCGGTACGCCAACCCTCATCATGGAACTAATGAACACGAATGCTATATTGTTAATAAGAGGTGGATTATGGTGTTGATATGACAAAAGTTAATCTATGTTATAGTCATTATTGTTAGAATTCGATCAAAAATTATCCCGGAGAAAAATACATAAACATCGGTCTACCTCTAAACTCAGCCGATGGAAAGTTTCAAATGTACTTGCACCGCAATATCATTATAATTATTTAAACATGATATGATGTACGCAGTAGCCTTAAATATTGATATTCACTGTAGAATGAAATTTTGAACTGAGATATCAGAATTGACAGCCACATCCATGCCTTATAGTCTTGGAAGCACTGCTAGTGTATAGCTGTAAGGACTATTCTCTGATGAAGTCTCCATCCTTTCACCCTCCATGTTAGAATCTTTCACTGTCCATGTTAGAATCTATGCATGATAGTTCTGTGGCTCATATAATAATGTATTACCATGTGTCATTTCTGTAGGGTATTATAACACTTGAAATAATAGTTTACATTTTGATATGGGATGTGTTCAGCGGATAGCCATACTGCATAGATACCGGTAAATGTTGAAGAATCTCTGGTTAGTTGCCCACAGCGGGCTATTTTGCTACTACAAATGTAATGTATTAAAATATATTCCTATACTAGTGCTATTGACTGTCAGTATAGATGAGTATAAACCTAAAAACGTCCTCTGTGCCATGCCTTGGAACCTGCATTCGCATATCCAAACGGTTTCTACTTTTATTCATATGAAACCACGTTCAAATCCAGTAACTCTTCTAAATCACTTTTAGTTCCACTACTCGCGTCCTTCAATACTTCCATTGTATTTTCTATGAACGCTAGTTCCAGATGGCATAACCTTTTATATTCTTCATAGGTGCCTTTTTCGCATAGTGTCATTGGCCAATATTTGATTATTACTTGAATTCTGTAGTCAATGCATGGTGCATGTAATTGCAATGCTGGTCAGAAGTGCTATATTTGTTCTTACTATCATTTTTGTGGTGTCAATGACATTGAGAATCTAACTATTGATGTCTTCCTGATTTATTATGGTCACAACTCACTTATACATAGGTTAAGTATTGCCCCTTCGTGGCCGAAGCAGCAACTTGTAGGATGTATAGTCCTTTATTTTTATAATCAGATGTAATGCATAATACAACTCAGACTATATATATCTTCCCATAATTGTGAGTCCGGCTACCCTATTACATTGTTTGGTTTTACTGTGAGTTTGTTGTAGGCTATTCTCATAACAATATGAGTAATCGCATAATATATAAATTGTAGGCTACAATTTACAAGACACTAGTATTATATGGACCAGACGTTGGCACACACATGTACTGCTTAATACTACATTGTACGTAGGCGTGTGTATATGGCAGGTGGACCTAATTTATGTATAATCTTATCAGTGACCCATCTTGCCCCAGCTGTGGCGGTATCCTTGTCATAGATGCATAATACAGGGCTACAGAGCGTAACATATCTGGTCGATTTAATGTTGGACTAGGGGCCCCAAGCACAATACCAAGAATAGTAGAGTGTAAGCTATACGCTATTTAGGCTCGTTGACAATACTACGAGATAGATCCCATAATTGGCTACGTGGTGGATCCAATGATTGGCGACGTGGTAGGTTATATATCGAGTGATGCCAAGAAAATAATAATGAATTGAGAATTATCATGTGCTGGTTGATTGAGGATGAATCGATTAAAATTGAGGAAAGTGAATCAATCTATTTAAATCATAAATTATACGTTTTAAAAGGAATTGATGCTTCCTTCCTGTATCCACAGAGCATTGATTATAACTAAATTATACTTAAAACATGGTCACACTGCCTATTTATAATATTGATGATCCTATTGCATGATCGCCTTGTGTACAGGCAAATCATATCTCAAATCAAATTTGCATGAAGCATGAAATAACTCAAATACAATGTTATAATCATCATCCATCGGAACACAAGAGTTGCCTAGAATGTGAGTCGCTGTGTGTATAGTATACATAGGGGTAGATTATTAATAGAGAATTATTCTGGTTTTGTTGAAATATACTATATGTTCTATAGAAGATAACTCAACTCAACTACTCCTATCAGATGTAACGGTCTTTCATTCTATTAACTTGCTTCCGTCTCCAGGGAGTCTTACCCTAGACTTGCATGGCTGCTATGAATTCTGGTAGGGTTAGGCCTAGGGTTATAGACAAAGGCATAATAAGGATATTACACCAATGAATGATTGGAATAATTGGCGCTAGTAAGAGCATAATAGTGATCAGATGAATTGATTTGAAATAATTGTATTATACTATTTTAGAATGGTGCTATTTTGACAGTCGCCTAGAACTGTATCATATTTGTAACGATATTCAATAAAGAAAGGTTTGTATGAAATAGAAAAATATTGTTGTTTTCATTAGGTAAATTTATGCAAATGGGCACGAATGAAATTGAACATGACGCAGTGTCCGCACTCATTGTTTATTTATTATATCCACAAAAACGCGGAAGACAAAATCTCGACATAAAATGCTTTTCGATATGATAGCTCGCAAATTCAGCTACTTATTGTTCCAAATGATTTCTACCAACTCCGAATATTATGATCGATGCATTCCTCATCATCGACAGTTGGCCTATGCGTAGTACTTAATCTGACCTTTGCGTCCGTTCATGCTGGTATCACAATCCATGGTTAATCACTACATGTTATTCTATCAGTCTGTTTACCCAAGATGGAACTATGCTTTCTTGTGCTAGTTATGTGCAGTGCAACCCCCGATACATGATGTTAGCTAATATAAGCCCCATGGGTGCCTCTAGGAGTCGGTCTAACGATGTAGACTTCAGGGGTAGAGGCAGGGTGAGATTAGGACCCCATTGACAGCAGCCTTTAGCGTCTCATTCCTCATTGACAGCAGCCTTTAGTGCCTCATTGACAGCAGCCTTTCTCTTGACAGCAGGCATTGTTGGCACCATCCTTGCCCCCGCAGGAGGAGTCACACTTGCAGTTGTCCCCACACTTGCACTTGTCGCCACATCCGCAGTTGGCTCCACACTTGTTGCTAGCGCAGCACTGCGGGAAGAAATAGCGTTCGGTATCAATGTCGATAGCATATATATAGCATTGAGTTAATCAAGTTGGACTTTGAACGTATATTAAAGTGAAAGGAAAACCGTGGTGTCCTGCAATTGAAGCAAGTGGAAAGTCAAAGAAAATTGCTTATGGAGCTCTACTTGCAAAATAAAGGGCTCTCATCCCCCATTCCAAAATGCCGAGGTACGCTAGAGGAAAGTACAGGAAATCTCGATTTCCTTATCATTGATACATGTCTAGGCTCACGTTGATAAGAACATAGAGGGTATAAGAAGTAAGGAGGAAGCTCTCTATGAAAGCCAATACTAGTATTAGGTCTTTATCAGTATTATGTAAAATGTTCCTTACGTCTGGGCCGCACTTGCAGGCGCCGGGACCACAGTCCTTGCAGCAGTCTTTGGTATCTGTAAAGGAACAATGTTAAAGAGATAAGGTAGATGTAGACATAGGAATACAACAAATAAAAAGGAAAGAATCGTGAGTGTAATGGTTTTCAAGCCTTATCGATAGTTAAAGGGCATGCCTACTACCTCTTACAATCCTAATCGCTAGCCTTGTGGATAAGAGCTGGCTCTATATATCTTACCTCCAGGTGCTATACCCTGTCATCTGCCACTTATACTACCACTATAATACTATTGTACACTCCCATATGCTTCCTGGTACTGATAAGCACGAGTGGTAACGATAAGGAGGGGGGAGGGGGGTGAAAAACGTTGAATTATCAGTGTCCCATCCGGTCTTGATCCCAAATGCCACCTACTCGGGTGGAAAAAAATCAATGATACCAGAGGCTATTTCCGTCACTAGACCTTAAAATACCCTTAAAGCCCCAGCTCTCCTATAAATAGGGCTGAGTACCTGTCCCGACTGCGCCCTGACTGTCGGTGGAGGGGTACCGAGACCTGCGGGTTTAAGTAATTTTCACAAATGGCGTCACCTATTTTGTGACTTCTTTCTAGCCCTCCATCCCCTTGCCACTCACTATTTTGGGCACGATGTCCTGTAAAAATATTTTGACGGGGTAACGTTTCGTCACTAAGCCCAAAGACCCCTCCACGTCCTATACTAGTAGCTGGTGATGTAATTTGTGAAGGTTCCCTTACTACGGGTATACGTAAACCCCCGGATGTAGACACCCCACACCTTTATTTAGGATCTTCTTACATTTGTCCGTGTGGCACACCTGGATACATATACCTGCCAAACCTCCTCAGGTAGCCAAGGGTGTAAGTTGCCAATGGTAGAGCTGAGTCACCGTCAGGTGTGGCACACAAGGTACATAACACAGGCACCACAATAGTATGGTGAACATGATAGCATCCTTTGTAACCAACCACAGAGGGAATCCATATTAAAGATTAAAGTGAAATACGGCTACGGTCAATAATGCATTAGGTTCATGCAGTAGTTTATTATCTGAACAGTATTAAGAAAATAAGTATATAATAAATAAGCTCCATCGCTTTGGGAAAACGATATCACTCTTTAGCACAAATAACCTTGCTATATAAACATCTTTATACTTTGATACATTCCAGGGGGGGGGGTCTCTTCAGCTGAGTAAACACCATGTATGTTGTGTCCATAGTAATGGAGTTTAAACAACTGTACTGTCAACATGTGGCATGGGGTGGCATGACCTAATACATGCAGGTGGTATATTGTACCTGTTGTGTGCCCACATGCTATATCTGACACAATATGGCATGTGTAGAACTATGTCCTAGACGTAATACTAATTAAAGAGTATAGCTATGGGTCCTCATAGGGAGTAGATGAAGGGAATATTTACAGAGGACGTCACCTATTTTGGGACCTTAATCCCCCATCCCGTGTCACAATTTTAGGCAGTTTGGATGCCCTGATCACTGATCACGTTTCCTCACTAAACCCAAAGACCCCCTCCCCACCCTACATAATTATAAATCAGCAAAGTGTGTATTTTCAAATTGAAAAACCAGTCCTCACCACTACCCCAGGCCTGTTAAATAATTACTAAACATCTACAAAACAACCTCCATCAGGCTTATAAACACACGTCCGGAGCCACGATGTATTTTTATATACCCTAACACGATTATTTAGGGCCTGTTTTTTGTATAGTTGTTATTGAATACAAATTTAATCTATTCATATTCTTAGGATTGAGCCATGGGGCCCAACATTGAATAGTAATTTCAGAATACCCTAGCATAAAGGGTATAAAAATATCATCCTTTATGACCACCGTCCACTGAGCTCACATCGGCCGAAGGTATATAGGAAATGTATGGGTTTAGTCGGCCGAAGTTCCCCAATGGACGGTGGCCATCAGCAGGTTTCCCGGGCAGGTTTCTCTTCAGTAGTAGAATACTAAGGCTTCTCTCCTTTGAGAAGAGCACCTACTATATGTAGCCTCTTCCTGCATGTTCCTCTTCAAGGTGCTACTAACAAATTAAACTTCAAACAACTACTTGGGTCTTCACTCTCACCATGCAATGAAGACTTCTACTTCTAACCTCACACTAAAGTGAACTCTTTTTCATAAAGGTCGACGCCATATTTCCCTGAATGTACAAACTTCTTTCTAAGGGAGTGATCATTTATTATCAACAGGGGGGGGGGGTAGTGGGTTTGGGGGGGGGGGCAAAAAAATTTGGACCCCTTGACCGGGGGGGGGGGGCAAAAAAATTTGGACCCCTCTTGGGGGGGGGGCAAAAAAATTTAACCTGTTTTGAGCCAAAAAGCCCGCGCGTTACTATGCTTCAAAGGGCCCGCGCGCGAGCCGATTTTCGACCCTAAGGGGGGGGGGTTAAAAAATGTTGACCCCCTTGACCGGGGGGGGGGGGTGTAAAAAATTTCGCCAAGATGGCCACCGTCCACTGAGCTTACATCGGCCAAAGTTATGTATGGGCTTAGTCGGCCGAAGTTTCCCAGTGACGGTGGCCATAAGGAACGAATTTGGGAAAACTCCACCGACCACTGTTGTTAGGATTAAATAATATCACTTGAATTATTCAGAATAGGATATGCATACGTCAATGCCATCACACTGATACTCCTAGGCTCCCTATACGACCAATCTCTCAGTCACTAGTGCCTAACCTAGTTAGTCATTTTTTGGCTCCCTATACGACCAACCTAGGTAAGTTATTATTGTCAGGTTGGTCAGTACTGACCAATCCACCTTAGTCTTTTCATTCCCAGGGGGAGCCACTGAGTGGTCATCAGTGTATCTTACAGGTGGCACCAACTAGTGGTATACAAATACAACACACCAATTGTGAACCTAGGTAAGCCACTACTGACTGACCCCTCAGTCATTTTTGAATATAATTTTGCCATTATGACTAACACACATATGACGAACCTAGGATAGTCTGTACTGACTAACCCTTTCAACCTATGGATTTTTAGTGCATCCATTTGACAAAGTAATAGGCTGTGTCTCAATGCCTTGACCAGGGGTCAGGAAAAAGGTGTTTTAAACAGAGTTACACTCATAAGCCTATATATAAGCCAAGCTGGTCAGAGACGGCACGTGGTCAGAGACGGCACGTGGTCAGAGACGGCACGTGGTCAGAGACGGCACCCGGTCAGAGACAAACACATTGGCCCAAGGTCGTGAACAGACAATAGCTTTTGCCAAAGGCACACCTTGTCACACTATGCCCGTATCACCCATAGTTTACATGTAACCATTTATAACGATCCTCCTAATTAGTAATATATATTAATAATAATACTTACCTGGTAGGCTATATAGCACACCACATTATTTCATAATGGAGTTAGATGATATAACAAAGTATTCAGTTGCTATTTATTTCAATCTGCACGTCTGCTCGCTTCTCGCTCTTCATCCTCTATTTCCCTCCATCTCCCTCTCATGCCCGTGTTCAATTTCAATTATTAATTGCTTAGCAGTTAAACCAGTAAACAAAGAAACGTTATTTTACGTTATAATAACGTTTTAGAACGTTAGTATAACGTTACACCATAGTAAGGAGCCATAGAGAAACGTTATATAGGCTAACGTTATAAAATGTTGTATAACGTTTTTTTGTTTACTGGGTAATGCTATAGCCACTAATACTACGGTGATTTAGTTGCTTAAATATTTCCCACAGACCACATCCTGCAACATCATTATTATCATCAAAATGCCAACAAAACTTCGCAACCTCTCTCTGCCTGCGGCTGCCCCCAGTGTACTGCGGGGTGGGCGGGGGTTGCTTTGATCATAACAATACACTGACGCACAGGACTCACGGGGGGGGGGGGGGCCCGGGGGGGGCACTTGGTATATTTTGTATACACAGGTGTGCGGCTGGCAAGGGTCGTTTTTGAGCAAAATCCCTCTAGCCAAGGGTCTGTTGTCACCAAAATCCCTCTAGCCAAGGGTCTGTTTTTACCAAAATCCCTCTAGCCAAGGGTCTGTTTTCACTAAAATCCCTCTAGCCAAGGGTCACTTTTTCGAATTTTCACCAAAATTCATGCAAAAACGGTCACTTTTGACTGAAATCCCTCCAATTTCGGCAAATTTCTCTAAACAGAAGCACTTTTGACCAAAATTGCTTTAAACAAGAGGCACGTGTCCGCGAAATTTACGAAAACATAGGCCCTTTTTACCAAAATCCCTCTAGCCAAGGGTAAGGGTTTGTCAGAGGCTCAGCCGCACACCCGTGTCAAAATAAATTTGAGTACCCCCCCCGGGGGGGGGGGGCGGGGGGCCCTATCTGTGGTACACGTATTCACACTGGGCAGCTGCATTGAAGCAGGCTACCATAGAGCAGCTCCAATAGGGCGTAGATCTAGAGCAATCTATATTTAGAATTAAGTAGAATACTAACCTGGGTTGGTATCAGCCATTGTATTTTGGTGAGGATTCTGAATTGATCAGGAGTCTGTTTTGTGACAGTGTTTGGGCTGGAGCTTCACGTCTCTCTGCTACTGCTGCGTCGCTGCTTCTGCCTGCCTCCGTCCTTCCGCCCCTGTATTTCCACAGAGCCGCTAGACTCTAGTGCCGTGCGCAAAACACATGCAGCAGCAGATGAATATTTAATATGATGATCACGAGGCCCACTGCCGTGTGGGGAGGGAAGTACAAGGTCATGTGTACCACACAACGGTATTCGGGAGTTATAAAAGAAAGAAAAAAACCGTTTTATATATAAAATAGAAGTGATATAAAAACACAGAGATCAATGATGAGGGAAGGGAGGCTAGGGAAATGGATGGGCAGAATTATACAGCGCAATGTATTGGCATACTAGTAGGGCAAACACTATTTTAGATGAAGAGAAGACAGTGCACATGAGACAAACTATGCCATGTCTATAATTGGTGTTTCCATTGAAGTTATTACATTACAGTAAAAAGTGGTTATAGTAGCCTGTAGATTCATTGTGTAGTATGCTTTTACAAAACTAGCTAGTGACATGTGTAAATCGACAAGAACCTGTATATAAGGAACATAGTTGGTCGGTCCCGTTTCTCCCACAGCCATACAGCCTAAGGCTGTGTCTTAACAGATCAGGCCGATGTGAACGTCTTTGAGTGGGTGCCATCTTTGGGTGGGTGCCATCTTTGACCTCCTGACAGAAAACGGTTTATTTAGGGTATGTGAAGATATATATGGAGATATAATCACCATCATTTCTTTGTTTTATCTCTCACATATATCAAAGAAGAAATTAATTTCTTTTAAATCTTTTTTCAGTGGTGGCCGATCAAAGATAGCACCTGGTCAAAGATTGCACCCAGTCAAATACGTTCACATTGGCCTGATCTGGTGAGACACAGCCATAATACATTGGCGGATAGGGGGGGGGGCGACGGGCCTTGCCCCCTCCCCCCCAAAAAAAAAACAAAAGAGGGGAAGAAAAGAGGAGAAGGGTCGGGGAGAGAGTCCAACCCCCCTAGTTTGTCTGCTGCGCTGCGCTGCGTGCGGGAATAGACAGTAACTCCATGGTTGGCCAGGTTATATGTATACATATATCTATACTATAGTATGCTATATATTCACTACAGGTCTATATTCTACAAACTAAGTATAGGAAAAAAGGGCCTTGTTCTCTATTCTCTAGACACTGTACATGTATGTATGTATATGGACGGTTAATGTCCAAATGTCTGCTACCCCTACTCGGACGCAGTCTTCTCAGATGTTTACCTAACATACGTTATCATGATCACAATATATAATTTAACAGGTGCGGATCCAGGAATTTGGGAAAGGATACGTCGTGTATGTGCCGGGCCGGGGTGCCGGGTACTTTCTCGGCTCAAATGGTTGAGTGCTCCCCTTTACAACGGCATTCTCCATATAATTGGGGGGCCAGGCTGAAAATGTGAAGGGGGGTTGATGTGGAGGCTAATATTTTGTCTGAATGTTGTATTAGGGTATTTTGAGGGTACTGATTCCAAATCTGCTCTGTGTAAAGTGATATCTGTGTCGCAACAAGGTCAAATACAAGGTGAAAGGTCACAAGTTGGTATACGAATGAGACTGCAATTTAATCAGGCTAATAGCTATAAAGTAAATAGTTCATTCTATTTTATTTGCAATCACTTGTACTTGTACTACATCAACAGTATGACTAAGACATATGTGAGTCCCATGTGCAAGAAGAATAAGCTTCACTTTTAAAATGTTTGTAGAGTCTATTGTTTCAAAATGTGTTTCCTCATTTCAGTCTCATTTTTGTATCAAATTGTGACCTTTGACCTTGGATTTGACCTTGTTGCGACACAGATATCACTTTACACAGAGCAGATTCGGAATCAGCACCCTCAAAATACACTAATACAACATTCAGACAAAGTATTGGTCAACACCAACCTAAAGTTAAATATCAACGTTTGGTCTCCTTGGCCCCCCATACAAGGCTTAGGGACTACATTTTCTTAGTACTGTTTTAGCGAAATAGCGATTGGCATGTTTGTGCTTAATATTCAGTTTTACTTGGTATCTATATATAGTGGATGCTAAAACACTACAACCTTGGCATTCATATATGTAAACACCCATATTTACATGCAATATACTATATTGATTTATGCATTATATATATATACAAAGGCTTTGTTCTAGATAGACCATATAATGTCTTCTTGTGATATGAAGCTCTTATTACATAGGGGCTTTCTGTTGATGTCCATACGGTTGATACATTTCTATGACGTCAGATTTTAGGTACATGAGAGGTCCTTTATAATATATATGGCGTAATCTGATACATATATCATGCATTTGCTAAGTGATAGTGATACTAAACTCACGACGTTGTTTTTAGATATCCGTTGACAATGGAAATGGTTTCTTTCTGTCAAAACTCCAAGCAGATACATCATGTACATGTATAATGCACACTACCTATACAATACTAAAGCTTGCTGTGTGACTTAATGCGCAGACTTTAAAATAGACCATGCATTATTAGTCCTAGAGTTCATATGATTATTTAAGTTTATCTCTGATTTCAAGGTCAATCTTTTTATGTCGCGAAGACATAGAGGACCTTTATTCAGGGGACACTTCAAGTGTTTTTTGTATGTATGTGTATGTTGAAAAAACCCGGGGGGCCACTCCCTCAGCTTTGGTTACTATGTGTGAACACGATTTCAAGGGAAAGGGTCTGTTTTTGGACCCTAGGCACGGACCCGCGAGGGCCCTTGATAAGGGGTGCATTTTAGGTGATTTTGGAGGAAAAGGGGTACAGTTTAAGGCCTTATTCGTCCCAAAAACTTTTGAGATAACATTTTATACTATTTTGCCTCAAATTAGAAATATTAGGGTACGGTTTTGGGCATATCTTTCCCGTTATTCTCTCATGTAATTCCTTGATAAGGGTACCTTTATGTTGGTCTTCCTTAATAAGGGTATATTTTGAGCTCAATATCCCGTGAAAAGAGTGATATTTTGTTGATTTGCTTCCCGTGATAAGGGTACAAAATTTGACATGATGTTCACACATAGCTATACCATAGAAAAGGTAGGGAGTGGCCCCCCGGGTGAAAAAAATAGAGAGGCACTAAAACCAAGAGCGACGTCCTTGTTAGCCGACTATAACAGTCACTATCGTAGTTATAATTATACCAGTTATGTACCCTTGATGAAAGGCCGCTTTTAATAAAGCGCGTTATTTTCCATGACTTAAGACCAGGGTACAAAGGTATACTATTTAGAGCTCAGACTCTGAAGCGTTCCGGGTGGAAAATGTGAAGCGTGCCATGTGCAAAAGATCGATAGAACAAGTCGGCCAAGGTGAAGGCTGCTACGTGAATCACATGCAATACCCTCCCGCTGCCATACGCAGCAGACCCGAGTGCTGCGGCCACAGACTGCTCTATCTACCTCTCTTGTGGTAGTCCCCAACACTAGGACTGCTCAGGACTAGGACTGTAGTTCTCAGCACTACAAATATAGTCCTCAGCACTACACCTGTCGTCCTCAGGACTATGAATTTACCTTTAATGTAATTTGATATTGAAACTTCGATAGCAAATTTTCAAACGTTGACTTCAAACACCGACATTAAAGTAAAGGTGAACATTTGGCTTCCCACACACACTGCCCCCGTTGGATGTAAGGACATCCTCCTTTACACACACACATATATATATATATATATATATATATATATATATATATATATATATATACATATATATATATATATATATATATATATATATATATATATATATATAGATATATATATAGATATATATATATATATAGATATATATATATATATATATATATATATATATATATATATATATATATATATATATTTACGCGGTGCATCACGGTGCATATAAAATGCTATTACAATGTAGTACTAGTAGAATAACCCAGGCATGTCTTGCACTAGGACAGTTGACTGGAAATGAGAGCGGATTTAAAGTCGAATTTAGCCATCTACCACATTGGGCTCAATTGGAACAATTGAGCTTAATGATAAATAGAGTAAAAAGTCTCTACATCCAAGGCGGCAAAAGACTCAACCATCTGGTGGCGCCACCTACGGGACGCTGACTAACTACAAAACTTCAACATTCCGCCATATTGTTTTATCATCATCCGCGGCCCTCAACACGGGTAGGATTAGACTTTTAATTTTGTAGATTAGTAGTAGTTAGGGTAGGGATTAACCTCCAAAAACAATCATGCCTCCACCTAGGAAGGCTCCAGCACCCGCAGGCCCGGTTCCAGCGCCCACGCGTAAGTCGACACGCGGGGTAAAGCGAAAGGAGCCTCACGACCCCACTGACCCGGCACGAGGCAAGAAAAAACAGCCGGAGACGCCGGCCCTCTCCACGCTGGCTGATCATCAGTCGCTGGTCGGCCGTGTCGGAGACCTCGAGATTCAAGTCGGTCAGATCAACGGGAAGGTAAAGGGCATAGAGGCTAACTCTGTGGAAATTTTAGCAACCGTTCAGTCCCTAAAAGTCCTGATCCCGGGGCCCTCTGCTGCTGCCGGCGCCCCGGTTACTCAGCCACCGTCAGCGACAGCGCCGGCTGCTACTGTCACCGCCCTGTCAACCGTCGCTACCCCGGCTGTCGTCCCGGTGAGCACGGCTGTCACGACCGGCCCGCAGGCGGCTGTCACTACTGTCAGCGCCCCGGCTGCGGTCGCTCCGCCCGTCATAGACCTCTCGGCGTACAGCAACAACAAGCCGTCCGCTCCAGCTTCGGACTACTCCCTCCTCACGGCTCCTGTTCCCTCAGCGACCTACATGGGGGCACTTCCACTCTCATTCGGGGATACTCATGACCCGCTTCTCAACCGCCAGGTGCAGGTCCTGCTCTCCAGTGCTCAGCAGATCTCGACCCTCAAAGGTAGGCCGGTACATGCCCATGAGTACGTCCGCAGAGGATCGGCCCAGGTAAAAATGGGCCTAGCCTCAATTGAATCAGAAGAGTACATATATGGCCTATATCAACTCATGAAAGACCCCCGTACCCCCGTCCCAGATCGCCCCCACATAGCTAAACATATGTATCAGGTTGTGTGTGATGCTAAAGAGTACAAATGGCCCCAGGTGAGGGCGTGGTCGGAGGAAATCCTCACCCACGTCGGCTCTGGCCACTACACCTGGGCCGACAATGCTGATGACATTCAGCATCGCCGCTCAGAAAAATCGAGGGTAGAGGCTGGCGTCAGGTTCCCTACAGCTGCAGCCACTACTACCTCAGCTCAGGCCGCTTCGTCCCACACCTCCCAGCAGGGACAAGGTCAGGGTAGAAAGAGGTTCCGCTCAGCATTGGGTCGCACAGACGCCCCCTGCCCAGACTTCAATGCTCATGGCTGCCAGAGGCCAGATGGACATGTGGAGGGTGGCGTAGCTCAGGGCCATCACTGCAGATACTGCCGGAAGCACCTGACAGCCATCTACTATCACTCCAAGTCTGGCTGCAGGAACAGGGTGGGTTTCAGCTCCCAGTACACCCACTCCCATCCTCAGCAATTTCAGCAGCAGGCCGGGCAAGACCGGCCAGCGAACCGGCACTAATCCCTCTGTTGTCACATGTGACCCCCCGACCTCGGCCCGCCCAATGGACTCTCTCAGCCATGATATAGCATTTGCAGACAAGGCTCTACGCCTCCAAAGAAAAGACATTGACGCTAGGTTAGGCCAGGCCGCTAGCCCAGTCAAAAAGCATGTGTATGACGCCAGGTTAGGCCCAGCCTCGAGCCTAGTCATTAACACTCAGCCTACAGCACAAACCGGCCCAGCTGTGATCCTCACCAGCTGTGTTGATGAAAATGTGTGTGTAACAGCCAACCCTGACACCTGCTACGCAGTGGAGGGTACTCACTCAGTGCCTCTAGGCCCCACTCCGGATCAGTCGGCCCCGATAAGGGCCACGTACTGGCCGGTACTAGTACATGAACAGTGGAAGGATTGGCCCCAGTACGCCAAGGTTACCATGACAACGACATCTGTGCATACATACGGTATGGTTGGCCGGTTGGTTACACAGCCTCTTCCCCGCCGGCCCACACTGATGGCAACCACTCTTCGGCCACACAATACCCTCAGCATGTCCGTGACTTTATACAGAAGGAACTCTCACTGGGTGGGCTCATAGGGCCATTCACGGCCCCGCCCTTCTCTCCATGGTTTCACACAGCCCCAGTCATGACTAGGCCTAAGTCAGACTCTACTCAGAGGCGAGTGATTTTAGACCTGTCATACCCGGATGGGGGGGTCAATGCCGGCATCACAAAAAACTGCCTGGAGGGCAAGACGGTGGCATACACCCTCCCCTCTATTGATGACCTCATGGCTCGTGTCCAACAGCTAGGTCAGGACTCCTTCCTGTGGAAGGCGGATCTCACACGTGCTTATAGGCAGCTACGGTGTGACCCAGGAGACCTCCCCCTCCAGGGTTTTGTTTTCGATGACAGTTATTATGTAGAAGTCTCCCCCTCCTTCGGCTGCCGCCTCTCAGGTGCGGCGTGTCAGCGCACTACAATGGCCGTGGTCTACTTGATGCGCCGTGCCGGTTACTGGTCTCTCTCCTACCTTGACGATTTTTGTGGGGCGGCCCACACCCTGGAGGAGGCTCAGAAGGCATATGCATATTTCCATACTCTGGCGGCCGACCTGGGACTAGCCCTGGCGCCAGACAAGTGTATGCCCCCGGTTAAGGCGCTAGTATGGCTAGGCTTCCATGTAGACACAGCTCTGATGACAGTGGCTGTCCCCCATCAGAAGCTAGTAGAACTCCTACAGGACTGTACACCCTGGATGGCGGCGACCAGTGCTACAAAAAAGCAGGTTCAATCCCTGGCAGGTCGCCTCATCCACGTCTCCAAGTGCATCCCCCATGCTCGGCGCTTCATGTGTCGTATCCTACAAGCCCTCCGTGATGCACACCACACATCCATTGTGCAAGTCAGCAAGTCCTTCAGGGCTGATGTGAAATGGTTCCTCTCCTATGCAGACCGATCAAATGGCGTCCATCTCCTCCAGCCCGACCTGTCTGAGTACCACATCACATGCGACTCCTCTGACACAGGGGGAGGTGCCCACTCGGACTCTGAATATTACTCACAGGAGTATGGGCCAGTGCACATCGCAAAGTACCCATATACCCACCAGAGGGAGGCTGTAAATCTACTAGTGGCCTACAGGACCCTGCAGCCAAGATCCTCGGTGGGGATGTGCATTGTAATGCATACGGACAACTTGTCTTCAAAACATGCATTACAGACGGGTCGCACAAAGGACCCAGTTCTCGCCGCCTGTGCGAGGCAGCTGTGGCTGGACGCCACTCTGGCGGACCATGAAATCAGCATCCTCCACCAACCAGGAGTTGACATTCCTCTGGCCGACGCCCTGAGCAGGATGGCTGAGCCCCTCAAAAAGGCTTATGCACTGGCACAAGTCAAAGCCAGGTCCCTACTCCGCCGTGACCCAAAGAGCCCAACCCCAACTTTTGCTGTTATATGATGTTCTTAGACTTAAGCCCTTTCACATCTATACTACTTGGTCTTACAGGTACCGCATTAGGCCAACAGGCCATAGCCTCGTTCAATGCCTCCCTGTCATCTAGGACCCATGCTAACAGGCTACGCCAGGCAACCATGTACTTAACTTTCTCTATACTATATGGTGCAGACATTTTCAACCCCTCGGTAACAGACTCCTGTCTGTACCAGCAATTTTTGGCCAACAGCATGAAATCCCCAGCATCACGAGACAATTATATTAGTGGAGCAAAACTGTGGATCGAAGAAAGAGGCGGGAATGGAATCAACCTGAGATCCCACCAGGCCCAATGCGTTGCTAAAGGCGCACAGAGACTCTCTCCACACACTCCTAAACCAGCCCCAGCACTCGCACCTTCAGATCTAATTCAGGTGTGTTTATACCTAGACAGGATAGGACTACCGGTAGTCAAGGCAGCCCTGTGCCTAGGCTACTTCGGCTTCCTCAGGTGCTCAAATCTACTCACTCCCACAGCCGTCTTGTGGGGAGGCCCTCATACCCTTCAGAGAAGGGACATCATATCCACCCCTACGGGGTTACAAGTTGTGATAAGATCCTCAAAAACAATAGCCCCAGGGACTCTCCCAACTGTACTCTCCTTGCCTCGCATACACTCATCTCCAGCATGCCCTGCGGCGGCGTGGGACAGTTACACTCGTGTGGTGCGGGGCGCAGGCAGCGACCCAGCCCTTGTCCTGCCGGATGGATCGCCTCTAACCACCCTCCAGATGGTGACTGTACTCCAGGAGGCTTTAATCTCCTTCGGGTGTCCATACGCCAGGGACGTAAGATCTCATTCCCTACGCCGAGGAGGTGCCCAAGCAGCCGTAGCTGCAGGTTGTGATAAACAGGATGTTGCCCTACATGGCACCTGGTCATCACCAACTGGACTCAGGGCCTACGTCCCCTCTCAGTCCTCCCAGCGGGTATCGGCATCGCTCTCCACCCTCTTTGCACCTTAAAATACAGACTACTCGGGGACTTATAGTATTACTCCATAAAATGTTTCACTGTATTACATTCATCGTTCACATACACCCTCATTGTTTAAAGGGTAACTTATATCATTTACATTTTCTCCAGGATTTACCTGTAACTGTATAATGTGTCAATTTTCACAGGATAAAAATCCAATATATCAAAAACTTTGTCTTAGTGTTCATTGGGCTCAATTGGAACAATTGAGCTTAATGATAAATAGAGTAAAAAGTCTCTACATCCAAGGCGGCAAAAGACTCAACCATCTGGTGGCGCCACCTACGGGACGCTGACTAACTACAAAACTTCAACATTCCGCCATATTGTTTTATCATCATCCGCGGCCCTCAACACGGGTAGGATTAGACTTTTAATTTCCCACCCTCCCACAACCTTTTTATAAGTAGTCAAATTTATGTAAAATTTGGTCAAACATAGACCTTAAAATACAGACTACTCGGGGACTTATAGTATTACTCCATAAAATGTTTCACTGTATTACATTCATCGTTCACATACACCCTCATTGTTTAAAGGGTAACTTATATCATTTACATTTTCTCCAGGATTTACCTGTAACTGTATAATGTGTCAATTTTCACAGGATAAAAATCCAATATATCAAAAACTTTGTCTTAGTGTTCATTATGGCATATAGGCACTATTAGGGGTAGCGGTTTCGGCGGGAAGGCAGTAACCCTCGCCACGGGGGTCAGTGGTCCGTAATTCTGGGTGCCCGCCCGCAGTTTTGCCTTTGCAAAATAACCTTCCCAGGTGCCCGGGTGGCCCACAGGAGGATTTGCAATACATTTAAAGAATAGTGTGGTAGAAATGGTGCTTAATACTATTTATCGTGCACAAATAACCCAACGAGGCCACAAGTCAGTTTGCCATGGTTATTTTAGCATACACTCAGTTACTCGAAGGGTATCTACTACATAACCTATATAAAAACACCATTTGCCATCTCAAGTAAATTAGTGTCAGGGAAAGCATACACAGTACTGCAACCTATGTCACAGCCTTCACCTATATCTGGGCTCTCTTAGGGGAGTCACATAGCTCCCTTTTGAAGGAGTCAGGTACCAACTCCCTTCACCAACACTGTAAACAATTTCCGTTGAAATTACGGAGAATCAATGCTAAATTTGACGGTGTATCACCGTAATTGCGATTTATGGTGAGACACTGTAAAACTTATTACTTTTACATTGAACATCCGTAAACCAGTACAGTGAAACAAAGTTTTTTCATTTACGGTGAATCTCACATTAAAAGTTTGCTCACCAGGTGGCAGCTTTGTTTGATAGAGAGACTTTAGTGGAAGCTATTGTGTTAGATTTATAAAGATATCCAACTATCTCATTAATTACACAATCAAAATTGAAGCCTTTGGCATATTAAAGATAAAAAGTATATAATTTCCTTTTTTGAGACCCTGGACACTAGTACGAATAGTATAAACACCCATGTTGTGGTAATTAGAATTATACATATTGAGACTGTTGTCAGAGTTTCTTTGTAACAATCCTAGAGTACCTTATGCTCATGGATTGTAATTGTATATTGCTATGAGGCATTCAATTGTGCTTCTCAGGCCTAATATATATATATATATATATACAGGCCTGGAATTAAGATGATGTGGATAAAGACAAGGCGGTGAAGCTTCGCTGCTTTGCGACCACGATATGAGCTCTCAGTATTAGCCCACCATCCCATTTTGAATCTACCGCCCAGGGGGAGGTAGTTCAGCAGAGAGGTACCCTTTCTCTTATTGGTCCATTTCCACAGGACCTAGGGATCTGCAGTGTGATTGGCTTAGCACTGTAGATCCCCCCGGCAACCCCTGAATGCATCCCACTGATTGGTGGAACTCCAGGTCCATTCCAACAGCCCTCACCCTCCCCCTGTATGGGGGTGGTAAGAGCCCCAGAGAGCTGGTCTCTGATTGGATGGCGTCGGATTCAGGTCTCACCACTCTGATTCCCTCTTGGGAATTATTATGAGTGTAGAGTTACCCACTAGGTGGACAAAAATTAAAAACATAACTGGAATTAAGATGATGTTATGAAATATACAACAATGAATCCAGAAACAATTATTATAATCATCATTGAATAGGAGAGAATCATCGTATAATAATGATGAATCACCGTAAAAATACAACGGGAAAGGCCTGTAACATTTACGGGGGAAAGGAAAATACGGTGACCGTAAAAAAAACAGGAAACGGTCGGCATTCAGTGATGCCAGTGATTCACCGTAATTTTTACGGGATATTTTTTACAGTGAAGAGAGGCAAAAAGAGAGTCAGAAAAGGGATTCATTCTGGAGGCAAACCTGGACACCCTTTTGACTCTGTTTCTTTTCTTTGTGCAGGTTACCCTACTAATTGGGTGATTGAGTATGCTAATACATGACAGCTACTGCATGGATGGGTGTGTCCACCTAATCATAACTACACAATATTGACCATATCTGCGGCACCTTGTTATAGTCATATGCTGATTCTCAGTGAGTAGCTGATGAGGATAACATGGTGAAGCTTATTATTTAATGGGTGTGACAACTAATTTTCATTCTGTTGAATCACGAAGTACATCACTCACTGCTGACAAATCCAGGTAGTTCTGCAGTCACATGATTCCCACGGAACGGCACGGACAGGCCAGGAGTGGATGCAATTTCAGGTTGGTTTTAATCAATTTGCTCAATGACATTATTATGATCTACCTGTGTTCAAGGGTCGTGATCGTCAAGGAATCTTGGAGATGTGGTAAAGGTAGAAATCTTCTCGTGTGGGTTAAATGTATTGTCTTAGCGATTATGGTTTTATGGGTATAGGTTAGGCTGGAATGCTGAGAGTTCTTTCACATGCATCAGTTATTCTCTTTATGTCTAGGTATGTGGAATCATCTCTCCATTCCAATATCAAGCCTGCATAGGGTTAGGGTTAGGTTAGGGCTCGGCTGGTAAACTGAGCTTCCTATCTCATAACAGCTTTCTGTACATTACTTACCAGGAATGATTTTGGTTTTAATTTTAGTGGAGATAAGCACACACACTCTTAGAAATATCCTGTAATATTACGGTGATTCACTGGCATCAATTAATGCCAAGCTTTCACCGTTTTTTTTACGGTCACCGTATTCTCCTAATCCCCGTAATTTTACGGAGCTTAGCCGCTGTCATTTTACGTTGATTCATCATTATTATATGATGATTCTCTGCTATTCATTGATGATTCTCTTTTTTCTTGATTCATTGGTATATTTCATAATATCAACTTAATTTCGGGCCTGTAAATATTAGGCCGTAAGAGACATAATTGAATGCCTCACAGTAATATGGAAGTATAATCCATGAGCAAAGGGTACTCTAGGATTGTTACAAAGCAACTCTGACAGTGGTGTGATCATGTATAATTCTAATTACCACAAAATAGGTGTTTTTACAATCCCTGCTTGTTCCCACTGATATAGAAAAGGAAATCATTTTTCTATTATCTATAATGTACCATAGGCTTAAAGGTTGACCCTGTGATTGATGAGGTAATTGGATATTGTTATCATTTTAACACATTTAGATACGTTTTAAAGTGAGAGGTTCCACTAAAGTCCTCATAACTCCCAAGCTGCCACCTGGTGGGCAAATATTTAACTTGAGATTCACCGTAAATGAAAATAAGGTGTTTCACTGTACAGGTTTACGGATGTTTAGTGTAAAAGTGTTGAATTTGACACTGTCTCACCGTAAATCACATTACGGTGATAAACTGTAAAATTTTACACTGATTCCCCGTAATTTCAACGGGAATTTTTTACAGTGCACGATTCATAAGAAGCAAATCAAATCGACACAAGGAGATATAACTATTCATGTATTTTGTGCCCAAATGCCAAATCAAAATGTCAAACGTTGTCCCGGGGGAGGGAGGCCTTTTCCCCAACCTCGAAGGGGGGGGGGGGTAGTTCTAGTTTTGAAGAGGATGATAAAACAGTGACAAATAGGCCTCATAATTATCTATAGGGTACTTGAATATGAGCCCTTTTTAAATACAATTAATTCTATGTTTGGTGCAAGTGTTCTATATTTGGAATGTAAATGGAACGTTTTCTACTGGAAAATAGCACATCTATAACTTTCTGGCTGTCATGGAAACCATTTCAATAATCTAAAAGGTGTGCTATTGGTCCTTATCTCTTGGACATTTCATCAGTTACTCTAAACTGAAAACGTACCTTGGAAATTCACCCTAGAACAGATTTTATATGAAAAAGACAATTTTCCAAAGTTATTTTTCAATAAAACCGTATTTTCTTTTTGGTAATTTTGAATTAATATTATGGGAATGATGTATTTAGAGCGTATTTACCATTTTCATTTATACATTTCAACTCATGTTTGAGAAGCGATTCTGCCAATACTTGCAGAACTATGTCAGCCCATGATATCTCATTTTAAAGATCCTGAAACCAGCCTCAATTCCCGATTCCTCCTCGGATAGCTGTCTTCGCCTGCCTGCTCACACATCATCATTTCTATAACAGAGAAGAAAGAAAATAATAGACTGGTTATCCCCTTTTCAGAAGAGGACAAAGCCTTTGATCCAATCACGATGTCTGAAAGACATTTACTTGCTGGTATAATAGATATACTCGCCATTCTGGTATCAGTCAATGCATTGCATCTCAATGCATTCCCTGAACGGAGGGATTCATGTCAAATCTGGACCAAACCAAGTTCTCTAACTAACAGAATATACACTGACAATATCTTGCAAGTGTTTCTCAAGCAGACCATACTCAAGCCATTCCTCAAGCCTAGCAATATACACCACATACTGGCAAACCTTCCAGGCCGAGTTGGGCGGATCAGTAAGTTATGTGAGCCAGTGGAAGGTGATGTGCTCTCAGAAAACACCCCGGTGCCCCCCTGGCAGGTGCTGTATGCACCATGTGGACAGGTTTCATTTTCCGGCTGGGAGGGTGAGTTTGTGTGGATGGTTCTGGCACCAGACCTCTCCAGCATCAACATGACTGTATACAACCTGCACCTGGACTGCTCATGGACATGTGGGGCCCAGTCTGTAACCATATACGACAGGCCTGCTGGACATCAGACCCAGAGGTTTGCATTACTGGCTGGTCCATCTTGTTGCCGCCTTCCACCCTTTGTTGTTTACAGCAAGTTTAATCTTGTTCTTGTAATTGGACACTTGGAAATATCTCTTCAGGAAAGTTACTTTAATGTGGTCTATGAATATCTTGATGCTGGTCATGTCATGACGCTCTGGTCTCCTTCTCGATATGAGGAACCACAAGATATTATCAAGTGGAATCAGCCAATACTTCAATATAGGCAACTTTTTGTTTATAAATGTCTGATTTCCTTGAATCAGTTGAATCAGAGGATTACCAAGACTGGTCGAACAAGGATGATTATACACATTAAAACAACAAATACCTGCAAAAGAAGTACAAATAGTGTGTTGACCATTTATGATGGGCCTGCTGATTTTAGCCCTGTGCTCTACAGCGATTGCATAATCTCTGGTTGTAAAGTTGTGGATGTGCAGACAAAAACAGTCATTTCCTCATCTCTGCAGGTCTATATTATAACTGCAGGAAATGGTCCCATACCATTCAACATATCATATAAGGAAGACACAACCTCTATAACAACCATGTGTAGGACAAACCAATCATGTATTCATGTTTATTCCCAAAGTCCACCATTCCACATTCAAGTATCACAATATCCACGGTATGCCGACATGAAGTGCACCTATGGCGGTTACATACTTCAAAACATGTTGATTTACTATGATGAAATAGTCAACTGTGGACAGACAAAACGCATGGTATCCTTGGAACATGTTTCATTTAAATGCTGGTATCGCTTTGCTCTTCATTTTTATCCTCCCTTTTCAGTCATCAAAATAGATGTAAAAAGACGGCCTAAAGCTCGTGAGGGTCCCACGTGTAGGATACTCGGAAAATATCACATTGGTGGCTCTGTGACCTCGATTATAAACTCATTTAGTGCGAATCATGTGGTGTCTTTGATATTCACAAGTCTTAAACAAGCCAAAGTGCTTGTCAAATTTCTTCACTTTGTGGACACTACAGATTGTGTGGCTTCAGTTAAAATTGTGGATCCCCTCAGCCGAACTAATATTACATTCTTTGTTAATGAGGTAGAATCAAGTCACTCCCTCTACCTTCTTCGGTCCACCTTTTCCTTTATCACCAATTGTAATCAAAATATATTATATTATTTTCGAATTCGATTAATAATTGCTAAACAGTGTAGTATCATAAATGCTGAAACAGAATCATTTGTTGATCTTATAGCAGGACATAGAAGACAGGGATCCTTGTGTCAGATGTTTCACATTAAAAATCATATTGAGTCATACAGATTTAGGGTTTTGTCATATAGAACCCAATTTAATTCAAGAGTTCCATTTCTGGCTGAGATGCACATTAAGGTATTTAGTAAATCGCCTATATATGACAATAGGACTGGTGAGGTATCCATTAGTCTTACACAGACAGCGACATATTGTCTACTCCATAAACAACATCCTATACGGCGGCTTCTTTACATGGTTGACACCAGACAAGCTGAGATCTATCTTCCTAGTCTTAATCTCTGTGTTCTAGAATTTGAGATTGAGCGGCAAGACATGGAAAGGGCACATTCACAAACGATACAGACAGGACGTAGGGGATTCATTCTAACAATATCCATAATACGCACAAACATAAAGTCACTTTTAACCTTGTCCTATAGATTGAAATATTTCTCAACCTACAGGCTTAGGGGTGGCGGCTGCTCAAATGGTAAAGGCGGACGGGCATTGTTTCCCTGGTGTTTCACTGCACACAATGCATTTAATATTTCCTGGAATGAAGCAAACCATTTCTGCCAATCCCACAGCCAAACCTTGGCCAGTTTTGATTTTTATGATCAAATAAATGATATATCTCCTCCAGGGTTATTCACAGGTTATATCACTTTCATTGGATTGATATCTGAAAAGGTAAGTTTATGCACAGGAGCTGTCCATAAATGACGTCATCCTGGAGGGGCAGCGGGTGGGGGTACCATGTACCATGACCAGACATGACAAGGGGGGTAGGGTGCTCATGTGGTGCATGACGTCATGTTTGAAAAAAAGTGTTTGCTGAGGAAAGGAGAGATAGCAAGGAAAGGAAAGACACAGGGAACTCCACGCCATTGACATACATGTACATCATACTTCACGAGTTGAAGCAGGGTCATGTCACACAATGCCGAAGCCTGAGTGTGATATGACCCAGCTTCAACGAGTGAGGTATGATGTACATGTATGTAAATAAGTGTGGTTTTGTGTTTATTACATGTTTCTACTGTCTTAAAATGAAGAAAATCAACAAATTTGGAGGCCATGGAGTAGGCTACACTGTACTCCATGGGGGCATGGAGTACGGAGGTCCCATAGGATTAAATGGAATAAATAGGAAATATCAGAATTTGGCATTATAGATTTTTCAAATTTGTCTTCAGTGGGGGGGGGGGGGGGGGGCAGGGTGTTGGGCACCATTTAGCGTTACTTCCTAAATTTTAGAACTTAAAACAAAACAATTTCTTCGATGGGCAATAAGAGGGTCCCATGGGTCATTTCCAGAAATAGCAAATTGAGCATAAAACTGTGGTGGTGGACCAAGGATTTTGAAAAGGGGTTGTTCAGTTAAGACCAAAGTACTGTTCAAAAATGTAAGGCAATCCAAACGTCATTAGAAATATAAATCCATACTCTAGAGATCCGCCTAACACACTGTTTCTATACTCCAAAAAAGCATGACATCATTTATGGACGGCCCCACATATTGATTTTTAAAACATAATTATGGCACGATGGATGCAGAATTTCCTACAGAAGCGGGCCTTTAAGAAGTTATATGCTGAGGGTTTGCTGAAATTGGATGCACCTTTCATATCAAGACGCACCCCTTAATGTGAAAGTGAATGCTGCACAATTGAGTGATCTATAAGCTTGTGTTTTGTGTGATAGAAGAGGAAAGAATTCCTTCATAATATCATTATCATTAACATTTTAAGATCTTACATCCTTGATATATGGCGCATGCATCTCAGACACTAATACAGGCTTTATTTTATTTGCAACAAACTCCTGCATGCTTTTAAACATCATAATTAAAGAGAAAATGTCAAATACCTATCTGCAGTCATAAAATGTCCAAAGAAACAAGCTTTATCCCTGGACAGTGGACAGCATTAACGTGTTTCCTTCTCATTGTTATTACTGCACTTGCCAAAATATTTTAACCGGGTCATTATTTCAGCATAACCAGGATGTGTGGACTGATGGGTCGCCTGTCACATTCAAACCTTTCATTTCAAAGAGACATAATGAACCATTGGAAATACAATTGCCTGATCACAATGTGACAATTAATCGAAGTCAAGAGTTGAACATTCAGAAAGTACAGTTGAATATTCAAACAGGCAAAAAGGTCTGTTATGCCATAATCAATATTGGGTTCGGCCCTGAATGGAAAAAATTCAACTGTAATGCACGATTTCAATATGGAACAATCATGTGCAAGAGCCTTCATCCGAGTGTTTATACATCCATACATGAACCAGAGTGCCTGGTTCCAGGACAGAATGTGTTTGGCATCATGTTAAACTACAGGGACTGGGAACTGCATCATCTCCATACAAAGTGTTCCCCTAGCTGGGTCAAGTTTCACCGTCTGAAAGAACCAGAATGTTCCGTTTGTTTTAAAGAACTATTTCACTATGGTAGGGTCAGTATCAATCAGGCTAATTCTCTGTGTGTCCAGCATGGTGGTGCACTATGGCAACGTTCCGACATTTTAATACTTACCCATCTGATATCAACTTACTCGTTCCCAGAGGCAAAATATGGATTGTGGGCAGTGTCTCACCCAGACTGTTATTACATTAAGGACCATGCAAGACCAGTATCGTGTAATACCTCATCTAAGTTTATGGTAATCTGCAAAGCTTTACCTGTGGTGGCTAACATTACATGTTTACCACATCTTTTCATGTGCACCGATCTGACATGCATCCTGCGCCATCATCAGTGTGATGGTGTGCTGCACTGTCCAGATGGATCTGATGAAGTTGACTGTATGAGAAGGAAAGGTTTTCACTTAACAGGTGGTAGGGAACACTGTGATTCTAGTAAATGTAGTTGTGGCCACTTCTCGTATGTGTGTAAGGACTTGGGGTGTATACCATACTCAACAGTGAATGACGGGTACTGTGACTGCTCAGATTGTACTGATGAGTTTTTAATTACGGCTAAAAGCAAACATCTTGGGATAACCAACCACTCAGTGTTAGACATCCCCTTCAATAACTCCATGTTCGTGTGTAAAGACACCCATGGGCCAGAATTAATTTCCAGGGAGGACCTTTGCATTTACCAACCTGGTGTCACTGTTTGTTCCAATGGTTTTCATCTCCGCTATTGTAAGTTCTTTGCGTGTCCTGGTCGATACAAATGTCTCTATGCATATTGCATTGACATGATGAGAGTATGTGATGGGACTAAGGACTGCCCACTTGGAGAAGATGAGCAGTCTTGTGGTAATTTGACATGTCCCGGGATGTTACTGTGCCGGTACCAAACAACCTGTGTCCCGCTTCACCAACTTTGTGATGGTATTAATCACTGCTCTGTGACCAACGATGATGAAATTCTCTGCCATTTTGGAAGTTGCCCTACAGGCTGCTACTGCCAAGGATATGCATATAACTGCCCTTATGCTAATCTAACTACTATACATCATCTGGTTAGTAGCCATGCACGATTGCTTCTGTTGCTGGGAAATACAGTGGAAATAACATTTGCAAACCTGCAATTTAGTCATGCACATATTCTGGACTTGTCTTATAATGAAATCACTGAATTGAATGGCAGACCATTTAGATCAATGATATCACTTATATTTCTAAACCTCTCAGGGAACAGACTTACTAACATTGCTCTGGATTCATTCCATGGTCTGATTAGTCTTCAGAGACTAATTATAAACTCTTGTCTCTTGATGAAAACAGATTATCACATCTTCACTCACATCCCGTTATTAGAACATTTAGACCTCAGCAACAGTAGCTTATATTCTGTAAGTCAGAGCTTGCTTCTTGGATTGCCAAAACTTAAAATCTTAAACATTACTTTAAATCCTATATCACAAGTTCCCCGCAGCTCCCATGGTTTCCTATTGAAAGAGCAAGCAGTGTTCACCAGCAATGCTGCAGTCTGTTGTTTCCTGGAGAAATCAGGCAGCTCTTGCTATGTTTGGCCTTCAATCTAGAATGTTGAAACTAACTGTGCAAAAGTGTTAAAGTCTAACTTTGATGTATGGCTCGTTCGATTCAGTGGAGTGGCAACTGTAATTATAAGCATTGTTGTTATAGTCTTCAAAGCTTTCCAGTATAAAGTTTACAAAGGTAGTCAAATATTACTCATTGACATCTGCACTGCAGTAGCTGAAAGCTTCTATGGTGCATACACCTTGATTCTGGTTGCTGGTGATGTACTTGTCAGAAATGAGGAGGAAATACCTATACAGGGTGAAGCAATGGAATATTGGACACATAGCTTTCTATGTAAAGTGTCAGCCATGTTCTTGATTGCAGGCATCTTTGCTTCATTCTCCATATGTGCTGCGCGATTCATCCTAATGTACAGAGAGATAGGATCCATGCATATTGCTGCACATCTGGGTGTCTGTAAAGTAGTCTACACTGTCGCCATTTGTTGCATTCTTGCTGTAGTTTGTATTGCACCCCTTCTTGCTGTTTCCCATGTTTGTGGAAATGCGGCTCTGAGTAACGACTGTTTTATCCTCAACACATCCCAACAATGCCCCTACATGTGGTGGTACTTGTTATCTCTCATGTTTGTACTGTTATCATGCACAGTATGCATCATGTACTTCTTCATCAGTAGCATTAACATGATGAAAGAGAGTGCAGTAAAGAGTGGTCGTGCAGCACAAAGTGTATATCAGGAAGTGTTCTTTAAGGAAGGCATCATGCAGGTGCTTTCTCGAGTGGTTGTATGCGCGGGTTGCGGAACACTCTGGTTACTTGGCCTCATTGGTACCTCACTCTACTCAAATGTACATCTTTGGATGGCTGCAGTCATTTTGCCTCTACCACTGATACTAACATTTGCTAGAATAATTGGACTGAGGATATACAGTTTTAACAGAGGATGTGAAACGTTTTTGATGAACTAGTGGCGTATATAAAATAATGTAAAAATTCGAATCTAATCTAGATGAAAACGCGAAACATAAAACCGAATTGGGATTCTATAGTTGTGTTGTATATTATTGTAAAACATAAAAACTATAACTATTTTGAAAAAAAGGAAAGAAAGACCTGAAATTTAATTCGTTTATGGAGACCATGCAGGTGTTCACTTACACTGAATTTAACATGATGAAATTCAAAGAGCTTAATGATTTGAAAGCAGTCTAATGATAATCAATTATTGGTTGTCGCTGTTTTACTATCGAAGCCAAATTACACATATGTAGTGAATGAAACCAACAGCGTTACAGTGTATTCCGCACGTAGTATGCAATCCCTAGTAGCAAGCCCGCACGTGGCCAATTTGGTTTTAGCTCGGATTGGCTGTTTGAAGTCGGGCAAAACTGAGCTGGGTTTCATGTTGGGCAGATGGCTGGACTGAAGTGTGGCCCCGATCGGGCTGCCCATTTTGGGCTCAGATCAGTTTCAAAGCGGGCTGCCCGATTTAGGCTCAGATCAGTTTCAAAGAGGGCTACCCGCTTTGGGATCATGTTGGCCAGATGACAGGAAACCCGTCCAAAACCCGTTCTGAGCCCAATTCGGGCAGCCCACTTGGGGCCACACCAAAACCCAGTGCCCTAAACCAACGGGCGCCCGTCGGTTAGCCCACTCCGGGCCGATGAGGGCTGAGGTTGGGTTTGGACAGGGCAACTGGTCTAATAGTTCTGATGATTGACACCAGATGTCACTACTATACAATATCTAGAGTTTTCCAACAAAGCCGGATGAAATTGACATTATATGATAATACAATAAAATGTTAAAGTGATGTAGAATAGGAAACAATAAATAGATGTTCTCACAGTTTGGAAATAAGATAGAATATATATTTGAATGATGAAAAGGAGGTTCTCTAAGCAGCTATCCAGTGTAAACACTATTTCTGTGGCATTACAATCTTAATACAAGACTCATGTGCCCCATGTAGGTATGAACTATGGCTTTGAAGGCCAATGTGCACCATAGACACTTGTCTATGCTGCATGTGGCTCAAACCTGATGATAATCGGTCTGCTTGATACTTCCATTATTGGGTAGGAAGAGTATGATTATGCCTTGGGTTGATTAGCAAGACCTAGGATATCTGGTTCAACAAATACAACAAATCATTGGAGAATGATTGAATAGATTCTAAAAACCCATAATTATCCGATCTTAGCCCGCTTTCAACACATCCAAAAACCGATCTAAGCCCGCTTTCAACCCGACCAAAAACCGATCTGAACCCACTTTCAGCCCGTCCAAAAACCAATCTGAGCCCAAAGTGGGAAGCCCGTCCAAAAACTGATCTGAGCCCAAAGTGGGCTTCCCGTCCAAAACCCGATCTGTGCCCAACATGGGAAGCCCGCACGGGGCCAGACCAAAGCCCAGTGCCCTAAACCGACGGGAGCCCGTCGGTTAGCCCACTCCGGGCCAGACTTGCAAACACAGTCTGGCCCCGTCCGGGGCCGCAGTGTGTTTGCTACTAGGGATGACCTTTATGCCATATATGACTCAGTGTTTTAACATACGTTGTAGCATACGTCATGTTTGCCTATCATGCCCATGTCTGGGTGTGCCGTCATTTTCAATAATAGTATTATGATTGTCTCTATGACTCTGAGATGAAATAAATCTGATATATGAGCTTTAAATCTTGAAAGAATTTATTTATATCACACAGAATCTCCATCACCATGGATACTGAGGAAATTACTGTGTCTGTATAGATCTATACTTATCACATATGGGTGAGACCATCCATAAATGTACAATTCAGGCATTTTGACAGGTACATTATGCTGCAAAATGCTGCAGAAATACTAGATCTATTTAGTAAAATCCTTTATTTGTGACAGGGAATAGTTGCAACTTTCAGAAAAAAAAGACTTTTGGTGTGTTTGGTGAGAATTTTTTGATTTATGGTCTGTCAAACATGAGATTCACATAAATGTAACGTCCGTCAGATGTATTTGAGGTGGCCAAATGGCTGGTTAATAAAGTGAGTTTAATAGCCATGTTATCACCCACCTTGAGGGTTATTATGAGTTTTACATTGACAGAAAAAAAATTGAGAATTTATTAATTTTTCTCAGCTCAGGGTCCGAAAAACCTATTGTGGACAAAATAGATCTTCGGACGTTACACACACATTAGTGTCTCTACAGCATAAATTTATGAACTTGTACACATTAAATGTGTCCTACAACCATGGCTGACCACACATTGATCAATCTTGAGCAATAGTTCCCTCCAAATGTTGCTCCTGTGCAATGTACACCCTATTTAGCTCCAATTTGCCCCATGTAACATCCGTCAGATCTATTTATGTAACATCCGTCACATAAATATGAAACTTATCAAATAAGCATCAAAGTACATGCTTCTGTGGTAAACATTCTACCTATAGCCCCAATCTATCAATTTGATGGGCTAAACATGTCCAGGCATTATTCAATTTGCCTTTCAAACAGATTATTAAGTACTTGGGAATAGATTTGACGGATGTTACACCGGAAAATTGATATCAGCCCAGGGATGTTAATATCAACTAGCTTAGAGTTATCACTGGATAATATCTTAAAGGGGTATCTTGTCTAATATCCTGAACCCTCAATACGTTATTTTCACCCCCTGTTCATTAATTTAGGGCACATTTTATTTATCTGACGGACGTTAGGGAGTGGTCATTTTTTAACAACAGGGGGGGGGTCGGTGGAATTTTTTTGGTCCCCCCCGCTAGAGAGGTCAAAATTTTTTCAGTCCCCCCCTCCAGGCAGGTTGAAATTGAGCACGTTCGACCCCTTTGAGCTATAGTAACACGCGGGCTTTTCCGCTAAAAAAGGGTGTAATTTTTTTGGTCCCCCCCTCAGAAGGGGTCCAAATTCTTTTGGTCCCCCCCTTCAAGGGGTTCAAATTTTTTTGGTCCCCCCCCAAATCCACCAACCCCCCCCTGTTGTTAAAAAATGACCACTCCCTTACATTATCAGATTATTCTTCAAAAGTCCCATTTCTGCTAACTGCAACCTCTTCATATTGTAACATAGTATGCCCCTATGGTACTTTTATTACACCAAACACTCATTAAGATCATAGCGGATACTTCAATTTTTTACAAAAAAAATCACAAGTGTGAAAATACGGATATTTTTGTTCTCAAACAGCCTGTGGAGACCCTAAATGGGTGTTTTAAAATGGTTTGGCCACCTAGGACAAACATCAAATCTGTTTTATACAAGGAGAGTCAAGGTGAACAGGTCTTAGTAGTGTTTGGTGATATTTGGTGCTCATTGAACTGGGTTTATCCTAAGTAATATGACAAATGTAACAACCGTCAGATCTATTGCGATTCAACACCTTATATATGGGTTTACCATGCAAATACTGTGTATATGGTTGCAAAAGTATACCTTATTTTGAAAGTATACATGGTGGGGATAATACTAAGAGAATTTAATGATAAAAATAGTAACTTTAAGCAAAATAGAGTAAAGTTGGAGTTATGTTATGAAAAGTTCCACAATTTTGACTACTTCAAAAAGCTTGCCAACACATTGCAAAAAAAATCTTCCTCTCTGGGTTCTGGAAATTTTCATGCATGTTCTTATATGTCAAGCCTACCTGCCCATGCAATTTGGAATGACTATGGCATTTGTTTGTCTAGGGCTAGGACCTCGGGGGGGGGGGGCACTCTCTCAGTATTAGTGACTATGTGTGAACACGATTCCAAGGGAAAGGGTATGTTTTTGGACCCTGGGCAAGGGCCCGTGAGGGTCCTTGGAAAGGGGTGCTTTTCAGGCAATTTTGGTGGAAAAGGGGTACATTTTAAGGCTGAAACTGTTAGTTGGCACATTAATCCAGCTTTTTTCAAAATTAAAGACACACACTTTAGGTATAGGGTAAGGGTAAGCCCTTACTTTTGGGGGACATTTTAAAAATCACACTTCATAAGGGTATTTCTCCTTAGTCCCTCTCGATTAGGCTATGCAATTTTGTTCAGTTTCCCCTGAAAAGGGTGCTATTTTGCTGAATTAGCTCCCGTTATAGGGGTCCTAAATTTGAGGTGATGTTCATACAAAGTTACTATAGAAAAGACGGGGAGTTGCCCCCCCGGGGCTAGGACATGCCTGGATCTCAGGGATTGTGCTTGGGCGATTCTAAATTTAACTGAGGTGTTATATAAACTCAACAACCCTGGGGGTGCAGAGGGGTCCCCCCTCAGGTCGGAAAGTCGCCGAAATTAAGGGCTCCAGGTCCAAAAGTCGCCAGGTCTTTTTAATTATTGTACCAGGTTGCCCAGTCGCCTGGAAAACAGCCCAGGTCGCCGGGACGCTTTTGACCCATCTGGACCCACAACCCTGGCAAAGGATTTTACGATTTGGTTTGAGAAGCCCTAGCCTTTAATGTTAAGTTTCTTGATTTTTGCTTTTGGGACCACAATTGTACATTTACAGATGGTCTCACCCATATAGAGAAGGGTTCCAATTGCCTATAAATGGTGGTGGCAGATCCCCATGGTAAGCTAAATAACCGTAGTCTAGACTATAATATAAGCGCAGATGGGCCCACAATTCACACCATCACCGTCATCGTGTTAGTAGGCTACCTCTAATATGTTTCCAAATAACTGGACACAGCTATCGAAAAGTACGCCGCTGGCAACTGTACACATATTATATGGACCAACATAATTAGGGTTCTGTGGGGCTTTATATGGTAATACTGTGACACACATATTTGGCGACACTCCCCATATTTTGCACGCGGGCCTCATTCAGCTTCCCATATCACGAGGAGGAAAGAGATGAGAGACGTGTGCAGCTAACCCCGCCCCCTGGTGGCCTGGTGCTAAGGTCAATGGGGGGGGGGGGGGGGGGGGGGGAGGAGGGGACGGGGAGGGGAGGGGCCTATTTACCACCACCCCTGGCCACACACTACCCACTCTCAGCACCAGCCTCCCGGGGGGGGGGGGGGGGGCACTTGGTATATTTTGTATACACATGTGTGCGGCTGGCAAGGGTACTTTTTCAGCAAATTCTCCCTAGCAAGGGTCCTGTTTTGAAGGAAAAGTGTCCCTAGCAAGGGTCTACTTTCAACAAAAACGCCCTAGCAAGGGTCACTTTTTCGCAAAAATGACATGTTTTTCACCAAAATGTACCACTTTATCCCATTTTCCCCAAAAATTTCCCGGACATGAGTCAAATTTCTCCGTAAAATGACCCATTAAGTATATGTTTCGTGTTTTTTCTCGTCAAAACTAGGATTTTTGGGCCAAAAGTGCCCTAGCAAGAGTACGTTTTGGACGCAAAAGCTCCCTAGCAAGGGTAAGGGTTGTCATAGGTCCAGCCGCACACCCGTATCAGAAAAAATTCAAGTACCCCCCCCCCCCGGGACCAGCCTCCAACGGAAGCTGGGTTTATTAGCTCTTTAAAGGCAGCAGAGTGGCTTTAATGTGCTACGCCATTTGTCGGAATGATGTTAGGTCTACTCACCATGGCTCCATTCATGCATCATGTCGACTCCTCAGGTGTGCACAGATTCTATAGATTCGGCTTGATGCTTGGATACAGCTCTGACGAGTTGCTTCAATGCCAGGGCTGCATTCATGCATTATGCTGATACAGTGCATCAACGTACTATGTGGCCTTTAAGGGGTTAATCCATCCGGACGCGGCGTCATATCTCTATCTCCATAAGGAGTGTGATGAGCCCTTAGTAATATAGATAATCCACACTCAGCTAGATCTGGTTGTAGCTTTACATGAGTGTTTGTGCGTTTTGAACATTCTAGCAAAGATGTCATACCCTTAGAAATAAAATCATGGCAATAAACTTGTTATAAGTCATAATAAAAGAAACCTTATTAATACACCTAGCCTGCCTATTGCGTTGGATATTTTTTTTCGTTTTTTTTGCTCGTTTCGTCATCTAATCTATATACTGAGTGAATATAGGAGGTTGTGGTGCTGCTTGCCCACTCCAGCCGTCATGAAATCTGAATAGGGGTTAAAAATGTATATATAATGTACTAGGAAAGAGGAAAAAAAGGAAGAGATACTTCTTATTAATGGTGCATACTTCTTACTAATAATGCAGAAGACTAGACATGTCTGAATTTGTTCAGTATGCGAGGATAATGGGAGGGGGGGAAGTTATCATGAGATAGATCTCCATTTCCTTATACTACTTATGATACTTAAGCCGCCTGTTATACTTTTAAAGACATAGACATACCTCTACTATACTGGTAAATACTGCCCTCCAAGTTTATCCTGCAAGTCTGTGATGATGTTACAAATCATAACTTTACAATAAATGATTTATATGCAAAAGGGCTGCTTCAAGACCCTAGGGTAACTGTCCATTCTTTTCATACATAGCTTTTTTTCTAGTTAGCTTCTTAGCTTTTGGCAAATCTTTCCACCGACACACATGATTATATTCGAACAATTCAAGTGGTCTTGGCTGACAACCCTATTCTTAGATGTTATGCAACATCCTCCGTATGCCCCTGGGCAAATATGGTTATTATATACATTTTGATAAAGATTACACTTTTTCTGATAGGTACTCACATCCACACTAACCAGTCAAATTAAGGCGCTTACCTTCTCATACACAACATGTATACACATTACACAGACCGACCTAGTATTTTCAGCTCGCCTCTCTCAAATTCCTGTCAAGATTCAGGTCGCTCCAAAAAACACCAGGCCAGACAGTCTACTTCATAAGCAGCGTACAGATATGATCAAACAATGTTCTAGTCTCTAACCTCGCCTACTCGCGGTTCTAAGTAGCTTATTCCAGTCAATGTTTAGCTAACCCTTTAATG
Source organism: Harmothoe impar (assembly GCA_947462335.1). Lineage (NCBI taxonomy): Eukaryota > Metazoa > Annelida > Polychaeta > Phyllodocida > Polynoidae > Harmothoe > Harmothoe impar. Next base: position 29,427,617 of record OX381710.1, read on the forward strand.
ACGGCATGATGCCTCAGATGTTCACTTGTCATCATGATGCATCAATGCAGCGCCGGTTGGCAACTTGCATTGGTACATGTATTATAATGCCGACCAATCGAGAATGTAAACGTGTATCAACCCATAGGGTCGGCATGATGCATGAATGCAGCACCGTCATGGTGTATAGTACAGCGTTACGCTTCCCGTAAAGGGTTAGTGTCACTGCTCCCCGGTATGCTGCATGGTATGTAACATCAGAGTTGTGTAGACTACATCATGTTTACCTTTATCTTGGCGTGCACCCAAGCTGCAGCGACATGTGTGGATACACTGATGGCAGAGATGCCACTCCCTGGTTGACAAAAAGTAGGAACGTTGGAGATTTTGGTCAATGTTCTGTAGGGAATGTATATAATTTAGTATGGAACTGCCTTCTAAAAAGTAGGAATAGCATGGGTTATATGTCATGGAGTTGATACACGTCAACATGTGAAAGGAAAAGTACATCTGCCTTATAAATCAGAATGGAGAGCAAGAAATGATGGAAGTGGGTGTGCGGGAAGCCTGATTACTATGAACACGATTCCAAGGGAAAGGGTATGTTTTTGGGCCCTGGGCAAGGGCCCGCGAGGGTCCTTGATAAGGGGTGCATTTTAGGCAATTTTGTAGGAAAAGGGGTACATTTTAGGGCTGAATGACTGGGAAATTTCTTAAATGACACAATAATCCACTTTTTTCAACATTAAAGACACATATTTATGTACAGTCTTAGGGTAAGGGGTACCCTTTATGGACTATTTCTTTTATTAGCCTGCAGTATTCTTCTTTATCGTTCCCCCTTGATTAAGGTATGTCTTTTCGCCCAGTTACCCGTAAAAGGGGTGCTTCTTTTGTTGAATTACCTCCCGTGATAAGGGTCCTAAATTTGAGGTGATGTTCACACATAGTTACTATAGAAAAGATAGGGAGTGGCCCCCCGGGGCGGGAAGGGAGAGAAATACAGGAGTATGGGGAGAGTGACTGACTGGGAGATGGGGGTAAGAGAGGCAGGAACAAGGGTGAGTGAAGACCGAAAGTTCCCACAGAAATATCAGATTGAAATCACCAGACCAAAAAGGTCTATTCGCCCTGGGAACATTTACCATAAACTTTGCGCTCTTCAACAGGGTTGCCACCGACAAGGTACTTTTAAATTCCCTGACTTTTCCCTGACGTTAAAACAAATTTCCCTGACAATCGCGACATAAACCCTGTTTTTAAATGCCCTCCCACTATGAATACGCACAGTTTTTAAAGTCATCTTTTACTTAGCATGGGGTCATTATCTGACAACAGGGGTTTTGAGAATCGTGTGCTTGCAAAATTTTGAACCCCTCTGTTTGAGGATTCAGATAATTTTCTCCCTTACCAGGGTTGCCACTGTCAGGGAAAATATTTTTTGTTCCGGGTCAGGGAAATGTCAGGGAATTTCTGATTTTTTGGCAAAAAAAGTCATCTGTTTTCTCTGAAAAAAAAAAGCCTTTATTTTACTTAAGATTTTAGGGGAGAAAAATATCTAGATCCTCAAAAATGAGGGGGTAAAATTTTGCGCGCATGTGATAGACAAAGCTCCTGTTGTTAAATAATGAACACTCGCTAAGTAGAAGATAACTTAAAAAGAGTGCATATTCATAGTTGAAGGGCATTTAAAAACATTGGGGTTATGTCGCAATTGTCAGGGAAAATTTGATATAACGTCAGGGAAATGTCAGGGAAAAGTCAGGGAATTCAAAACTACCTTGTCAGTGGCAACCCTGCGTACAATCGTAGTAAAATACAGGGGTTTTCAAAGAAAATGGGTGATATTTTTGGGTATTTCAAGGATTTTCCCTGACAAAATATTATTTTCCCTGACATTTTCAGAAAATATCATTTTCCCTGACATTTTGCAAAAATATACAGCAGTCCAACATTATAGCACTCCAATGCACTATATGGATATATATCTAAAACTGGACATCGACATCCATGTAACAGAAAGCTATATTTATTAGAAGTAGAAATCCATGAATATCTATATGAAGGAGAACACCATGTTCATGCCTATATGTCTGTGTGTATGTTCATTTCGAAATTCAAGATTGCAACCATTGATTGAATGCCACCATGCTTTCAATGTAATCTCGAATTGCAGTTGCAGTAGTTTGATACTAATAAAAAAAAATCTATTCTATTTTTCTTTCATGAACAGTTGGCATCCCATAGATTCAAGATGGCTATCACTTATTGAATGTCCCGATGCTTGAAATGCAATCTTGACTTGTAGTTGCATTAATTTGATACTATAAAAAAAACAAATCCTATTTGATTTTTCCTTCATTCAACCCATTCAAGATGGCTACCATTTACTAAATGCCACAATGCTTTCAGTGCAATGAAGAATTGTAGTTGCATTAATTTGATATCTATATAAGAACATTTCTATTTGATACCTTTTTCAAACACAGTTGGCACCCCATAGGTTTAGGATGGCCACCATTCATTGAATGCCACAATGCTTTAAATGCAATCTTGAAATGTAGTTGCATTAATTTTAAACTGTTAAAAACATCCAATTTAGTTGTTTTTTTCATGAAGAGTTGGCACCCCATAGGTTCAAGATGGCCACCAATCATTGAATGCCATAATACTTAAATGCAATCTTGAGTTGCTGTTGCATTAATTTGATTCTTAAAAAAAAAACTTTCTTTTTTTTCTTTCATGAACAGTTGGCACCCCATACATTCAAGGTGGCTACCAGTCATTGCATGCCACAATGCTTTAAGTGCAATCACAAATTGTAGTTGCATTAATCTGATACTAATAAAAAAACTAATTCTATTCTTTTTTTTATTTATGAACAGTTGGCACCCCATATATTTAAGATGACTACCATTCATTGAATGCCCCGATGCTTGAAATGCAATCTCGAATTGTAGTTGCATCAATTTAATGCTAATAAAAACAAATTCTTATCAATTTTTCTTTCATGAATATTTGGCACCCCATAAGGTGGCCACCATTCATATTAATGCAAATAGAATGCTTTAAGTGCTATCACGACTTGTAGTTGCATTAATCTGATACTAAAAAAAAAAAAATCTATTTGAATTTTCTTTCATGAACAGTTGGCACCCCATAAATTAAAAATGCACCCAGCACCCAGGTCAACAGCTATATACAGACACGTGTACCTCCCCTGCCTGTTCTCCCTCAATGCACAGTGAAGAGGGTGGGAGGGGGTGACCATCAACAGTGCATAAACACTTTGATTGGATGACAATGCAGTTTTTATATTACAACCTAAATTTGTGCAACGAAAATCATCAAGAAATACTAAGTATTTTTTCCAAAGAATAGCTTTTCTAGAATGGCTCGGTATTCAGGAATCCTACTGCGAATAAAATAATGTCAAATTCTAATTCTAAATACCTGAAAATTGAGAAATGCTGACGTTCACGGGTTATGTAGGAAATGTACTAAAAACAGCAAAAAAGGGCAACAAAACCCTAATTTTCTCAAAAACTGTTCAGTAGGATTTTTTCTAACTGAGGTTCCACTGTTTTCTACCCTCATATTACACATTGGCATAGAGAATATATTGACACCTAGTCAGGATTTTGCGCTAGGAGCAATCTGTGAGGCGAAAAACAGCCAAAATGAGCCACTGGTCTGAAGTATAAAACTGGGCATCGATCACTATAGAGCTACAAAGAGACAGAGAATCGATGTCCAGTAAAAATCTTAAATTCCCTGACATTTCCCTGACCTGGAACGAAAAATATTTTCCCTGACAGTGGCAACCCTGTTCAATTTGACAGCACTTAACCCCGCGCTACTACCATCAATCCCCGCGTATATATCCCGCACCCAGACTTTTGGTCTATGAATAATTGCTTCGTTAGTATTCTAACATACTCCAAAGCTCTTTTATTACTCGTGGGTATCCCAGAAACAATAGAAATCACAAATCTGCAATAAATCTAATTGAACTCTTTTATTTCACACCTCGGAAGATGTAGGTTTTCACATAGTGCTTCTATAACCCAGTTGTCAAGAAGGCCTATTTTGCACATTTTAAATATATGGATATATCTAGTGTCCCACATATTATTTACTGCTTTGTTATTCCCCGATGAACATTTCTGGAGAAAATACACAAGTATCGGGTCGGTAGTCTATACATTCTTTATCACAAAGTGCATTATCACGTGGCTTCTTTCTACAGTACATAACATGGCATATTTGCCAGTTCTGATGTATCAACATACAATTATGGGACATTATTATTTCTATTTCAGGTGTTTCATATATTTGAGGACTTGGTATTGGTAAGGTTTTTTTAATCCCAGGATAAATCTCAGGTGACCGTGACTACAGAAGCTTACGCTATTTAGAGGTAAGCGTCCAACCATAGACATATGCTCCAGTGGAGGAATGGACCCTTATCCTTATCGAAATATCAAGTGGCCAAAAATATGCCATAGTGCCACACACTAACCCATCGACTACGTGTTGAAAATACAGGAATCTATTTTTCAATATTTCATATTGCCATTGGTCTAGAAGAAAACTTGGATCACTGTTTCTTAACACTACATTACTTGTGAATATGCTTGGAGTGACACACTTAAGGCATATGAAATATGCGTTTCTTGCAGCGACATGCATATATACCGCCATTCCTTTTGTGGCGGTGACTACAGAATAATAATTCATTTTCATTTTCTATAGTAACTATCATAACGGCACTTATAACGGCACTTATAACGGCACATTGTACTATTCTGAGGACCTGTGCAGTAGTATACCACTAACCTTTCACTTTATGGTTTATTTCACATCTAAATGTAATGGGGTTAACTGAACAACCACTATACATCTTAAATCTATACATTTTGCTCAAGAATGCTCCAAACCATCACATGAACTTGATAGCATCACCAAAAGGCTACTGGAATATAAATAGTACGTATGTAAGTTTACACAGCGTCCACAGACACATGTGGTAGGAGGCTAGACAACAGATACCATCGCTGTAAGAAATAAGGAAAGTCTTTGGGAAATACACATACCAGGATACATGGATGTTGTGATAAATTAACTTAATAGTGCATTTGGATAGAATATCATTGAGCACTATGTATGGTTAGGCTGAGTGGATGATGAATTTCCACTAGCCACACTTCAAGAAGTAACACACCTTGGATAATATGATCACCCATCACTAGAACGAGGGTGGTGATAGCATACATGCAATCCTGAATATTACTTGTCATACATCACATGTAACAAAATAAGGCTACAATCGATCCACTCATGACATATATTACAGCAAATATGTCATATAACTGTAGTAACACCGGTCAGATCTTCTGAAAATTTATACAACGGAAAATGATAATACACACATAAAATACAAACGTAAAAGATAAGTAGATTATTCACAAATGAATAGAATATACTGATGTCTGTCAAGGTGTTAATCAATGATAGCTAATATCTGTTTATTAATGCAATCCTTCATGACTAGTCAAAGGTTGTTTCGTTATGGATTTCCAATAAGAGATCAGTCATGGATGTCTGCTCAATGTAAATACAGAAGCAGGCTATTTGATAAACTGATACCTCTGAATTCCGTTAAGAAAATCCACGAAAGTCATCAATATGGTCTATTGCAGTTATTTCCAGGACCGTTGTGTTAAATTTTTTTATCAACGAACACTGTACTACAGCGCTCAGTAGATGTAATGGTATGGCAAGGCAGACATCGGGAATCTAAAACACCGAATTACAAAGCCATTAAATCAATAGACTTAAATGGGAACTTTCGTAAATTATGCCCAAAGGAAAAATAAGGAGGCATTTAAAGTGTTATAACACATCACCTGCATCACTGCAAACTTAAAGGGGTAAGTGCAGTAGAAACCCATAACGCCTACCGGTATGGTTAATGTGACATTTGATGGCTAGAAAATATAGCAGCCTTCGCTGTTGACCAGTCATGACATCCATCCAATAGGAAAATATACCCTTAATGTAGAAAACAGAGGATACGATTATACCGGACTTTCTCTGGTACAAATGATACTGGCTGTGTCTCACGAACTTGGGACAATGTTTTTGTCTCTGACCTGGTGCCATCTCTGACCGGCCTGAATAAAAACGGGTTATTTAGGGCAGATGATGATAAAAATGGGCAACTAATTACTAGTTTAAAAAGGTATAACATCCATTAACCTTTTCAGCCAAATTCTATCTACATCTGCCCTAAATAAACCGTTTCCACTCAGGCCGGTCAGAGATGACACCCGGTCAGAGACGAAAACATTGGCCGAAGTTCGTGAGACACAGCCTACTACTTTCCCTACACACACACGATACATTGTTAAAACAGATCTGTGGCTCCATGGCGCGTTGTCCGCATTGTGTATATGTCGTTATAATTTATGTATAAATATTATACATAAATATTATACATAGGCAATAGACTATACAGACGTACATACCACAAGCAGTGGGAATAAATAGTTATTGGGACAAGCAGGAACATTCAGAACTTTTATGACATCCATAAATAAATAAAGATGCTGCTAATATCTTGTGACAATAATGACGGACAACCTTAATATCACATAATGTGACAGTAATAACTTTGTTTAAAATACAGGGATATATACTTTGTTATGAATTTCATAACCATTTGTTCTTATTTTGCTCTACCACACCCGCTCCAACGAATAGTATACTGATATCTATGACACTAACAAACCATGGAATAAGGAATGACAAATTGAAAACATCAAAATCAATGACGACTTAGTCAAGTATCGGAATGGTAAATGAAACGCTACTGGCTGATATACGTATATTCCTGGGTAACGCATCACATATTAACATTTATGGCAAGATGGTGTAATAAAATATGATCGATAACCATATTTACTGTCCTCCTTAATGTGTTCCAATAAATCATAAATAAAATGTTTTATGCCATAGCAGAGATGAATTCAAAGATGACACACTGATAAATACGACATTATACATTTGATTATGATGACAGTGAACATGCTATGAGGTACAGAGGTGGGGCACATCTAAAATACCGTAATATTTCTGAATCTGGAAAGTGTTAGTATCACCAACGAATTCCCCATAAAAACAGGGTGGTCGCAAGAACAAAAAGGAGAAACTATCTAGAAAGATACAACTCTAAATATTAGATGACTTTAATAAACTATCCGGCGAATCACAAGTTTAAACAATACCAGTGAACATAGCTTCAAATGAGAATCTTAACTCCATCCGGCCCGACTTGAAAGTAGAAACCAATTACCTAAGTACCTTAGACCTCATCTATCTGCCGACTGTTTTGATACCCCATTGGACACTGCCTCCATGTGTTTGGCTTTGTAGTCGCTACTGCGCGCCCGCATTGCTATCTGTTGGAGAATAAGTGCGAGCGCCAAAGACCAGCTTCGGACGGGACCGATCAGCAGCGACCATATACCGTAAGCCTTGTAGAAACCACCGTAGGCGAACCAGGCTTCCAGTATCAGCAGTGTGTATAAGAAGCCATGCTCCTTGATGTGCCACAGGGTAGCAGCAAACGGGTTGCGTTTTACTGGTGGTAGGCAGCTAGCGTTGACTGAGACATCGATAAGACGAGCCAGGTACAATGTCAAAGGAATGTTGAACATAATCAGCTGAAAAATAGAATAGGGGGTGCCGTTGATGTCAATGGTTGCTTTTAATTGGACCAGGGTAAATGTAGAATGTATATGTATACATGTACTGATATTATCAAAAAGTACATGTTGAAGTCTTTGGCGAAATACGATCCATACAAAAGTGCATTTTTCTAAACTGGTGTGGACAGAACAATCAATATCATTATATCCATCATTAGGGCAATATATGAAGAGATCAAATAACGATATCATTTACTCATTGAATGAAAGTTAATGTACTTATAAAAATATGACTATAATTACCATGAATCAGTGTCTCACTTACCTGTATAAAACCATAGGCCCATGTCAATGCAGCGGGTACGAATGATCCACCGACATAAAGGCCGAACACAAACATGACACCTAAGTGGTCATCCATCATCTGACCTACAAACCAGGGTCCTAAAAAGCCAAGATAACATTTAAGTAAAAAGACTACAAATTCACGATTTCAAAATTTACAAGTCATGCTATATACAAGTAATACGATTATAATTCTGATAATTGTTGAAATAACCAAACGGTCCTATCATTCTTTAATATTTACTGTAAATTATTGTGACTAATGCCTATACGTTTAATGGCCCCTAACTCCCTGACCCGTACTTAGGGGTATGATTATATCTACTTCCATGTTGTAATCCGCAGAATTTGCAGTAACATTCACTCTTTCATAATTTCTTTGACTTACCTATAGCTACATAAATGTGGTAGGCCATAAGAGGCCAGAACACAGACGAGGTCTGACATAGCAGATACAACCGACGCAACCAGCAGTGGATGACGAGTCGGTATATTAGCGGACCGGACGCAACACCTGCAACTGAAAAACAAGTGTTGTTCAATTTACATCAAAACGACTGCTCTCAATAATCAAATTTTAACTCTTACAGAAATTAATGTTCAATTCATATCAAAATAACTGAAATTGCTAATTCGAGTCCAACTGAAATACATGACGAAAAGATAACACTCACCTGTTGCTCTTTGGGCATAAATCTTTACGGCAAGCAAAATTGATATAAGGCCAGCGAACGTCAGTCCGAACAACGTTTTAATCTGAAACATTTACAGATGATGAGAATTAGTCCTTGATAAGTAAGAAAGTGAACTAACACACAATCTATTTTAGATGTAGGAACTAGATAAAAGAAATGTAAGTTTTAGATACAATTTTCTACTTCATGTGCTGAAGCTCTATTGTCTGATATTACAGTAACTCCATAGTCACACCATACATGAGACACAAACAATGTCCCAAGATGTTCTACACTTAAGCCGTGCAATTCATTTGAATGGATTTAATGGTTAAAAGTCAATTAACCCACCACAAAAGCTTGCTCCATGAGAAGTATGAGACGCCGCCAAAAGTCGAACGGGAGCTGCGTGTCGTCCAGCGTGAACATCTGCTGCACCACTTTTGTTCGACCCTCACTGTCCTGTAAATACAATTCTTATTAGAACATCATGTTAAAAATATAATACCGGGATAACCAGTTTGGATTAAAAAAAAGATATTTTACCAACAGTTCTGTCCAATCTCCAAACAGTAATATGGGTGCTACCAGACTATTTCCAGTGTTGCCGAAATAACGCCGGCACGCCGGCTTTTGCCGGCGTAGAATCTTATTGGCCGGCGTAGGGCCTTAGGATGCAGGCCACAATGGCCTGCCATGATCTCAGCTTTCTAATGGTGAAAGAATTTTTCAAATCGGCCAATTAGAAGGGAAGATGGGGCCATATTTGTAGAATTGAATAATTTTTCAATTTCTTTTAAGTTTTTGCAGTAGTAATAAGTTATAATGAAGTTTATGAAAGTACCTTGAAATAACAAAATTCATATGGCCTGCGTGAGAAGGAAATGGCCTGCGTAAGATGCCAAGACGCAGGCCACTTTGGCCTGCGTTGAGAAAAAGTTTTCGGCAACACTGCTATTTCATACAAATATTACTTACCTCTACTTGGACCTCTATGTCGTGTAGTCCTGCAGCGTAATTACTTGGTTGCCATGGCAACACATACAGGTTTTCATGTACAGAGTGTGCGGTACCAATAATCGTGCCATCTAGAGTAACTGTGACCTTCGTCACAGGTGATGGCGAAAAGGCAAGAATTCTGAAAAGATTAATGTGACATTAATTGACATAAAATTTATATTAACTAAAGAAACTTGTATAGCCAAAAAAGTACCGCTGATTCTCATAATGTACTTGATGCTTTACGAAAAGGAAGTTATTCGCCCAGATAGAGCTTGAAGAAATTCTGAAATTTGTGTCATTGACATTGGAGAAATTGAGGGAAATATCCCTGTAACTAATAGTGTATACATACAGGCATGTGACTCACCTGATGTGGGTTGACTGCCTCATGCGGCCGGTAGGCTCGTGGGTGGGTGTGATGAATTGAGCGTCTTTTGGGTTGGTAATCAGTGCGAGCGGCCACTCACCAAGCTTTACGTCAACGAACGAGAACATGTCATGATCCACGGCCATCAAGCGATACCTGTAAAAGACACATGGTGTCACCCCATGGTGTCCTGTCACCTCATGCAGGGGAGGGGGGGGGGGGGTTGTAACGAGGGTCTGGTAGTTAGTGTCAGGGTAATTATGTCAATTGGACGAACTTAATCTGATTATATAATAGATGACTGGACAGGTCATATGACTAATGATTTTATGCCATTATTAATTAGCTTACACCACTGCGACCTTAGGATTTGTTAAACAATATTATCTTAAGCCTCCTAGTCTCCCGATGTAAACTGAACCTTCTACCAGCACCTGACATATGGTTGATATGTTTCATATATATACAAAGTGAATATGATTGCTACTATATTCTTATACAAAACAAAAGCATAGGACCACCTGAATGAGCAAGATGCAAATTTGATTTGTTGTACGTTGGAATGAATGGTATAGGCGATTGGCATCACATGTGACCCAGGGGAGAGGGGAGGGAGGACGGAGTGCAGGGGGGTCGAGGGAAGGGGGTCGAGGGACGGGGGTCGAGGGACGGGGGTCGAGGGAAGGGGGTCGAGGGAAGGGGGTCGAGGGACGGGGGTCGAGGGAAGGGGGACGAGGGACTGGGGTCGAGGGACTGGGGTCGAGGGACTGGGGTCGAGGGACGGGGGTCGAGGGACGGGGGTCGAGGG